>JAVGWW010000010.1:325320-456380 GCA_036924055.1 Leuresthes tenuis | reverse complement strand
AACCAGCTCTGTGATCCTCCTCCTTTACTGTTAGCGCTCTGTCTGCAGTCTCTGTCTGCCCGGATAGTCTTAAAGCTGAGCAGAGAGCTGTTAGAGTTGTTCCTGCAGCCAGGTCCAGGATTCCACCATCTGTTGTTAACCAGCTCTGTGATCCTCCTCCTTTACTGTTAGCGCTCTGTCTGCAGTCTCTGTCTGCACGGATAGTCTTAAAGCTGAGCAGAGAGCTGTTAGAGCTGTTCCTGCAGCCAGGTCCAGGATTCCACCATCTGTTATTAACCAGCTCTGTGATCCTCCTCCTTTACTGTTAGCGCTCTGTCTGCAGTCTCTGTCTGCCCGGATAGTCTTAAAGCTAAGCAGAGAGCTGTTAGAGCTGTTCCTGCAGCCAGGTCCAGGATTCCACCATCTGTTGTTAACCAGCTCTGTGATCCTCCTCCTTTACTGTTAGCGCTCTGTCTGCAGTCTCTGTCTGCCCGGATAGTCTTAAAGCTGAGCAGAGAGCTGTTAGAGTTGTTCCTGCAGCCAGGTCCAGGATTCCACCATCTGTTGTTAACCAGCTCTGTGATCCTCCTCCTTTACTGTTAGCGCTCTGTCTGCAGTCTCTGTCTGCCCGGATAGTCTTAAAGCTGAGCAGAGAGCTGTTAGAGTTGTTCCTGCAGCCAGGTCCAGGATTCCACCATCTGTTGTTAACCAGCTCTGTGACCCTCCTCCTTTACTGTTAGCGCTCTGTCTGCAGTCTCTGTCTGCCCGGATAGTCTTAAAGCTGAGCAGAGAGCTGTTAGAGTTGTTCCTGCAGTCAGGTCCAGGATTCCACCATCTGTTGTTAACCAGCTCTGTGACCCTCCTCCTTTACTGTTAGCGCTCTGTCTGCAGTCTCTGTCTGCCCGGATAGTCTTAAAGCTGAGCAGAGAGCTGTTAGAGTTGTTCCTGCAGCCAGGTCCAGGATTCCACCATCTGTTGTTAACCAGCTCTGTGATCCTCCTCCTTTACTGTTAGCGCTCTGTCTGCAGTCTCTGTCTGCCCGGATAGTCTTAAAGCTGAGCAGAGAGCTGTTAGAGTTGTTCCTGCAGCCAGGTCCAGGATTCCACCATCTGTTGTTAACCAGCTCTGTGATCCTCCTCCTTTACTGTTAGCGCTCTGTCTGCAGTCTCTGTCTGCCCGGATAGTCTTAAAGCTGAGCAGAGAGCTGTTAGAGTTGTTCCTGCAGCCAGGTCCAGGATTCCACCATCTGTTGTTAACCAGCTCTGTGATCCTCCTCCTTTACTGTTAGCGCTCTGTCTGCAGTCTCTGTCTGCCCGGATAGTCTTAAAGCTGAGCAGAGAGCTGTTAGAGCTGTTCCTGCAGCCAGGTCCAGGATTCCACCATCTGTTGTTAACCAGCTCTGTGATCCTCCTCCTTTACTGTTAGCGCTCTGTCTGCAGTCTCTGTCTGCCCGGATAGTCTTAAAGCTGAGCAGAGAGCTGTTAGAGCTGTTCCTGCAGCCAGGTCCAGGATTCCACCATCTGTTGTTAACCAGCTCTGTGATCCTCCTCCTTTACTGTTAGCGCTCTGTCTGCAGTCTCTGTCTGCCCGGATAGTCTTAAAGCTGAGCAGAGAGCTGTTAGAGTTGTTCCTGCAGCCAGGTCCAGGATTCCACCATCTGTTGTTAACCAGCTCTGTGATCCTCCTCCTTTACTGTTAGCGCTCTGTCTGCAGTCTCTGTCTGCCCGGATAGTCTTAAAGCTGAGCAGAGAGCTGTTAGAGTTGTTCCTGCAGCCAGGTCCAGGATTCCTCCATCTGTTGTTAACCAGCTCTGTGATCCTCCTCCTTTACTGTTAGCGCTCTGTCTGCAGTCTCTGTCTGCCCGGATAGTCTTAAAGCTGAGCAGAGAGCTGTTAGAGTTGTTCCTGCAGCCAGGTCCAGGATTCCACCATCTGTTGTTAACCAGCTCTGTGATCCTCCTCCTTTACTGTTAGCGCTCTGTCTGCAGTCTCTGTCTGCCCGGATAGTCTTAAAGCTGAGCAGAGAGCTGTTAGAGTTGTTCCTGCAGCCAGGTCCAGGATTCCACCATCTGTTGTTAACCAGCTCTGTGATCCTCCTCCTTTACTGTTAGCGCTCTGTCTGCAGTCTCTGTCTGCCCGGATAGTCTTAAAGCTGAGCAGAGAGCTGTTAGAGTTGTTCCTGCAGCCAGGTCCAGGATTCCACCATCTGTTGTTAACCAGCTCTGTGATCCTCCTCCTTTACTGTTAGCGCTCTGCCTGCAGTCTCTGTCTGCCCGGATAGTCTTAAAGCTGAGCAGAGAGCTGTTAGAGTTGTTCCTGCAGCCAGGTCCAGGATTCCACCATCTGTTGTTAACCAGCTCTGTGATCCTCCTCCTTTACTGTTAGCGCTCTGTCTGCAGTCTCTGTCTGCCCGGATAGTCTTAAAGCTGAGCAGAGAGCTGTTAGAGTTGTTCCTGCAGCCAGGTCCAGGATTCCACCATCTGTTGTTAACCAGCTCTGTGATCCTCCTCCTTTACTGTTAGCGCTCTGTCTGCAGTCTCTGTCTGCCCGGATAGTCTTAAAGCTGAGCAGAGAGCTGTTAGAGTTGTTCCTGCAGCCAGGTCCAGGATTCCACCATCTGTTGTTAACCAGCTCTGTGATCCTCCTCCTTTACTGTAACTTTCTCCTCTTCAATTCATCTCGAATTATCTTATCCCTGTTGCCATGGTTACACATCATAACAGCACAGCACATCATCCAAAAATCCTTTTTAACAGCAAAAAAAGTTACAATAAAATCCGAAGAAGACACAAAGACACTGCTGTGAAGGTTTCTGGTTTCTTTTACCTCTGAGCTTCACATTCTGCAGGATCATTAAGGAGATGAATTCAGACACTTTCTCTGGTCGCTAAAAGCTGACGTTACAAAGTTATAGTTTAATTATATCAACCAGTGTTCTAACTATTTTTAACCACCTAACGTTGAAGTTTCTGCAGGTTAAACACACTTTAAAAAAAGAGAACGACTCTCTCAGCAGACCCTGAACGCTGCGCTCGTTGTCATGGTAACGGAAAACTTTCAGAGACGTTTAACAAACGGCAGGTAGCAACAGGTAAATGTTTCAGATAGAACAAGTGGAGACACGGAGCGAGAAAAAGCGCGTCGTGAGGCCACCAAGCAGCCTCTCCTCACGGGATCACATTGCTCCTCCGGCCGGGGGAAGCCTGCGCCGCGTCCCGGCTTCCAGACCCGGAGCTCCCGCCGGGATGTGTGAGAGCAGAGCGGTGCCCAGCGGGGAGGTGTACCGGCAGCTGTTCGACGCTCAGGTGGGTTTCACAGGCTTTCAATCCGTTGGGTCACACGGTTCTGGAAGAATCTGCTCAGAGTGACAGTCTGAGACATGGGGGTCCGGTCCGGTGACTGGGCCGCGTTCACAATAGTTTAGTTTTTATCCGAACTCGCCGGAAGGAAAGACAAATATCTTGTTTCTCTACTCAGAGTTCTTCTTTTTCTGTTGACTTTCGCTCATTTAGACAAATATCTGGACTTTCTGTTCCTCACTTTTTTACTGTCACTGGTCATCAGAACCAGAACCAGGACAGAACCGGACAGAACCGGACAGAACCAGACAGAACCAGGACAGAACCGGACAGAACCGGACAGAACCAGGACAGAACCGGACAGAACCGGACAGAACCAGACAGAACCGGACAGAACCAGGACAGAACCAGGACAGAACCGGACATAACCGGACAGAACCAGACAGAACCGGACAGAACCGGACAGAACCGGACAGAACCAGACAGAACCAGGACAGAACCGGACAGAACCGGACAGAACCAGGACAGAACCGGACAGAACCAGACAGAACCGGACAGAACCAGACAGAACCAGGACAGAACCGGACATAACCGGACAGAACCGGTCAGAACCAAGACAGAACCGGACAGAACCGGACAGAACCAGACAGAACCGGACAGAACCAGGACAGAACCGGACAGAACCAGGACAGAACCAGGACAGAACCGGACATAACCGGACAGAACCAGACAGAACCAGACAGAACCGGACAGAACCGGACAGAACCAGACAGAACCAGGACAGAACCGGACAGAACCAGACAGAACCGGACAGAACCAGGACAGAACCAGACAGAACCGGACAGAACCAGGACAGAACCGAACAGAACCAGACAGAACCGGACAGAACCAGGACAGAACCGGACAGAACCGGTCAGAACCAAGACAGAACCGGACAGAACCGGACAGAACCAGACAGAACCGGACAGAACCAGGACAGAACCGGACAGAACCGTACAGAACCAGGACAGAACCGGACATAACCGGACAGAACCAGACAGAACCAGACAGAACCGGACAGAACCAGGACAGAACCGGACAGAACCAGGACAGAACCAGACAGAAACAGACAGAAGCAGACAGAACCAGGACATAACCAGACAGAACCAGGACAGAACCAGACAGAACCAGGACAGAACCGGACAGAACCAGGACAGAACCAGACAGAACCAGGACATAACCAGACAGAACCAGACAGAACCGGACAGAACCAGGACAGAACCGGACAGAACCAGGACAGAACCAGGACAGAACCGGACAGAACCAGACAGAACCAGACAGAACCAGACAGAACCGGACAGAACCAGACAGAACCTCTTTGGGCTCTTTGGGTCTGTAGGCTGCCCGGGGGGGCGGGGCTCTTTGGGTCTGTAGGCTGCCCGGGGGGGCGGGGCTGGGAGGATGAGTTGTTCTGCTGGGTCGGGGTCTGTGGGGGGCTGCTGGCCCCCGGATGGGCCCGCTGGGATGTGCGAGTGTGTATTTATTTATTAATTTTTTTACTATTATTTTTTATTATTATTATTTTTAGGAATTTATTCATCTCTTTCATTTTTATCATGACTGGGTCTGAGTCTGGGACTTGCTGTCCTCTGGCCTGCTTGTGCTGTTCCCGATGGGGGGGTATTGGGTGGGGCCTCTGCCAGGGGGTTTGGGGGCGCTCAGGCACCTGGGGCCCGGATCCAGCTCACAACCCTGGCTGTTGCCCCTGGTTCCCGGAGGGCCTCTGTCCTATGCTTATGGGGGCTCTGTCCTATGCTTATGGGGCCTCTGCCCTATGCTTATGGGGCCTCTGTCCTATGCTTATGGGGCCTCTGTCCTATGCTTATGGGGGCTCTGTCCTATGCTTATGGGGCCTCTGCCCTATGCTTATGGGGGCTCTGCCCTATGCTTATGGGGCCTCTGCCCTATAATTATGGGGGCTCTGTCCTATGCTTATGGGGCCTCTGCCCTATGCTTATGGGGGCTCTGCCCTATGCTTATGGGGCCTCTGTCCTATGCTTATGGGGCCTCTGCCTTATGCTTATGGGGGCCTCTGTCCTATGCTTATGGGGCCTCTGCCCTATAATTATGGGGCCTCTGTCCTATGCTTATGGGGCCTCTCCCCTATGCTTATGGGGCCTCTGCCCTATGCTTATGGGGCCTCTGTCCTATGCTTATGGGGGCTCTGCCCTATGCTTATGGGGCCTCTGCCCTATGCTTATGGGGCCTCTCCCCTATGCTTATGGGGGCTCTGCCCTATAATTATGGGGCCTCTGTCCTATGCTTATGGGGCCTCTGCCCTATGCTTATGGGGCCTCTCCCCTATGCTTATGGGGCCTCTGCCCTATGCTTATGGGGCCTCTGTCCTATGCTTATGGGGGCTCTGTCCTATGCTTATGGGGCCTCTGCCCTATGCTTATGGGGCCTCTCCCCTATGCTTATGGGGCCTCTGCCCTATGCTTATGGGGCCTCTGCCCTATGCTTATGGGGGCTCTGCCCTATAATTATGGGGCCTCTGTCCTATGCTTATGGGGCCTCTCCCCTATGCTTATGGGGCCTCTGTCCTATGCTTATTGGGGCTCTGCCCTATGCTTATGGGGCCTCTGCCCTATGCTTATGGGGCCTCTGCCCTATAATTATGGGGCCTCTGTCCTATGCTTATGGGGCCTCTCCCCTATGCTTATGGGGCCTCTGTCCTATGCTTATGGGGGCTCTGCCCTATGCTTATGGGGGCTCTGTCCTATGCTTATGGGGGCTCTGCCCTATGCTTATGGGGGCTCTGTCCTATAATTATGGGGCCTCTGCCCTATGCTTATGGGGGGCTCTGCCCTATGCTCATGGGACCTCTGCCCTATAATTATGGGGCCTCTGCCCTATGCTTATGGGGCCTCTGCCCTATGTTTATGGGGCCTCTGCCCTATGCTTATGGGGCCTCTGCCCTATAATTATGGGGCCTCTGTCCTATGCTTATGGGGCCTCTCCCCTATGCTTATGGGGCCTCTGCCCTATGCTTATGGGGCCTCTGTCCTATGCTTATGGGGGCTCTGCCCTATGCTTATGGGGGCTCTGTCCTATGCTTATGGGGCCTCTGCCCTATGCTTATGGGGGCTCTGCCCTATGCTTATGGGGCCTCTGTCCTATGCTTATGGGGCCTCTGTCCTATGCTTATGGGGCTATGTCCTATGCTTATGGGGCTATGTCCTATGCTTATGGGGCCTCTGCCCTATGCTTATGGGGCCTCTGCCCTATGCTTATGGGGCCTCTGCCCTATGCTTATGGGGGGCTCTGCCCTATGCTTATGGGGCCTCTGCCCTATGCTTATGGGGCCTCTGCCCTATGCTTATGGGGCCTCTGTCCTATGCTTATGGGGGCTCTGCCCTATGCTTATGGGGGCTCTGTCCTATGCTTATGGGGCCTCTGCCCTATGCTTATGGGGGCTCTGCCCTATGCTTATGGGGCCTCTGTCCTATGCTTATGGGGCTATGTCCTATGCTTATGGGGCCTCTGCCCTATGCTTATGGGGCCTCTGCCCTATGCTTATGGGGGCTCTGTCCTATGCTTATGGGGCCTCTGTCCTATGCTTATGGGGCCTCTGCCTTATGCTTATGGGGGGCTCTGTCCTATGCTTATGGGGCCTCTCCCCTATGCTTATGGGGCCTCTGCCCTATGCTTATGGGGCCTCTGCCCTATAATTATGGGGCCTCTGTCCTATGCTTATGGGGCCTCTGTCCTATGCTTATGGGGCTATGTCCTATGCTTATGGGGGCTCTGTCCTATGCTTATGGGGCTATGTCCTATGCTTATGGGGGCTCTGTCCTATGCTTATGGGGCCTCTGCCCTATGCTTATGGGGCCTCTGCCCTATGCTTATGGGGGCTCTGTCCTATGCTTATGGGGGCTCTGTCCTATGCTTATGGGGGCTCTGTCCTATGCTTATGGGGCCTCTGCCCTATGCTTATGGGGCTCTGCCCTATGCTTATGGGGGCTCTGTCCTATGCTTATGGGGCTATGTCCTATGCTTATGGGGGCTCTGTCCTATGCTTATGGGGCTATGTCCTATGCTTATGGGGGCTCTGTCCTATGCTTATGGGGCCTCTGCCCTATGCTTATGGGGCCTCTGCCCTATGCTTATGGGGGCTCTGTCCTATGCTTATGGGGGCTCTGTCCTATGCTTATGGGGCCTCTGCCCTATGCTTATGGGGCCTCTGTCCTATGCTTATGGGGCCTCTGCCTTATGCTTATGGGGGGCTCTGTCCTATGCTTATGGGGGCTCTGTCCTATGCTTATGGGGCCTCTGTCCTATGCTTATGGGGGCCTCTGTCCTATGCTTATGGGGGCTCTGTCCTATGCTTATGGGGCTCTGTCCGGGGGCTTCTTCTGGGTGGATGCGTGGTTTCCCTGCGGTGGGCTTCCTGGGTTCTGTGGGGACTGCTGGTGGCCTGGGTCATGTGACCCTCTCTGCCTGCTTCTGCTGGGGGGGGCTGTGGATTGTGGCCCTTTACACTTATACACTCATAACTAAGCAGCTGATCAGCTGTTATCCTGTGGACGCAGCAGATTCAGCTTCATGTTCCGAACAGGAAACACCTCAGTGTCGCAATGATGTCACAGTGATGTCACATGTTCTCTCATGTTTCAGGTTCAGCTGTCCAGGTGTCTGCTGGCAAGACACAGAGTCACAAGGACGGACCGTCTGTCCTCAGAGGACAGCAACACATACAGGTGGACACACTATTAATCTCCTCTTCTTCATCTCCTCTTCCTCATCTCCTCTTCTTCATCTCCTCTTCTTCATCTCCTCTTCTTCATCTCCCCTTCTTCATCTCCTCTTCTTCATCTCCTCTTCCTCATCTCCTCTTCCTCATCTCCTCTTCTTCATCTCCCCTTCTTCATCTCCTCTTCTTCATCTCCCCTTCTTCATCTCCCCTTCTTCATCTCCTCTTCTTCATCTCCCCTTCTTCATCTCCCCTTCTTCATCTCCCCTTCTTCATCTCCTCTTCTTCATCTCCTCTTCTTCATCTCCCCTTCTTCATCTCCTCTTCTTCATCTCCCCTTCTTCATTCATCTTCTTCATCTCCTTTTCCACATCTCCCCTTCTTCATCTCCTCTTCTTCATCTCCTCTTCTTCATCTCCTCTTCTTCATCTCCTCTTCCACATCTTCTCCTCCACATCTCCTCTTCTTCATCTCCTCTTCTTCATCTCCCCTTCTTCATCTCCTCTTCCTCATCTCCTCTTCCTCATCTCCTCTTCTTCATCTCCCCTTCTTCATCTCCTCTTCTTCATCTCCTCTTCTTCATCTCCTCTTCTTCATCTCCTCTTCTTCATCTCCCCTTCTTCATCTCCTCTTCTTCATCTCCTCTTCCTCATCTCCTCTTCCTCATCTCCTCTTCTTCATCTCCCCTTCTTCATCTCCTCTTCTTCATCTCCCCTTCTTCATCTCCCCTTCTTCATCTCCTCTTCTTCATCTCCCCTTCTTCATCTCCTCTTCTTCATCTCCTCTTCTTCATCTCCCCTTCTTCATCTCCCCTTCTTCATCTCCCCTTCTTCATCTCCTCTTCTTCATCTCCTCTTCTTCATCTCCCCTTCTTCATCTCCTCTTCTTCATCTCCCCTTCTTCATTCATCTTCTTCATCTCCTTTTCCACATCTCCCCTTCTTCATCTCCTCTTCTTCATCTCCTCTTCTTCATCTCCTCTTCTTCATCTCCTCTTCCACATCTTCTCCTCCACATCTCCTCTTCTTCATCTCCTCTTCTTCATCTCCCCTTCTTCATCTCCTCTTCTTCATCTCCTCTTCCTCATCTCCTCTTCCTCATCTCCTCTTCTTCATCTCCCCTTCTTCATCTCCTCTTCTTCATCTCCCCTTCTTCATCTCCTCTTCTTCATCTCCTCTTCCTCATCTCCTCTTCTTCATCTCCCCTTCTTCATCTCCTCTTCTTCATCTCCTCTTCTTCATCTCCCCTTCTTCATCTCCCCTTCTTCATCTCCCCTTCTTCATCTCCTCTTCTTCATCTCCTCCTCTTCTTCATCTCCTCTTCTCCATCTCCTCTTCTTCATCTCCTCTTCTTCATCTCCTCTTCTCCATCTCCTCTTCTTCATCTCCTCTTCTTCATCTCCTCTTCTTCATCTCCTCTTCTTCATCTCCTCCTCTTCTTCATCTCCTCTTCTTCATCTCCTCTTCCACATCTCTCCGTCTCTCTTTCAGGTTTCGTTCTTCCTTCAGCTGGAGGCAGCAGGTGGATGATGGCGATGATGTCATTGATGATGTCAGCAGACTTCCTGACTCTGTCGGTTTGTATCAGTGGATGTTCTTGGTGCTTTACAGTTTAATCAAGTCCCTTTGACTCTTAGTGTTTCTTACTGTCCACACAGAAGTGATTTTTAACCACAGTGAGAGCAGCCGGTGGTAACAACATGATAAAGGGCAACAGCAGTGAACGACAACATTTACTTTGACGACCACGCAGAAACACAATGTCCTCACGTGTTAACTCCAGGATATTTTACACCCCCCCCCCCCTCTGAGTGGAACCTCACTGAGGAACCTGCCACGTCAGCATTTAAAGACCAGTTATATTTCTTAAAAACACGGCAAGGATGTGATTTATTGAGCCTTCAGTCTAAGATCTCAGGCGTCTGATGACACATCGTCCTCAGGAGTTTGATGGTTGTGACACAAAGTTAAAAAATGATTGAAGCTGTTTGCAGCATGAAAATGTGAAAAGTTTCTGATCTTGCACAATTTTCTAATCATAATAACAAATTCTTCAAAATTCATATGAGAATCCAAGGTGAGACGGAGATATTTGACTTCTGACACGTCTGATATGTTCCCCAATGATCCTCCTTCAAACATCAGACCCTGAAGATTTACAACGTTAAGTCCGACACATGAACCTGTGTCACCTGAAAACCTTTAGCTGGACATGAATGTGTTGGTGTTTTAAAGAATCTGGTGACAGAATATCACCTGAAGGAGATGTCAGTTCACCTGTCAGCCAAACACAGCTGTGGCTCAGCCTCCTTCTGTCCCACAGGGGTCCATCAACCGAGCAGTGGCATCATCGATGAACTGATGAAGAAAAAGTGTGAAAAACACCACGAAGCTTTGAAACAGCTGGAGAAAGACCTGGTTCACCTGTCCCAGGTAAGTGTCCCCAAACCTAGGTAACGTACCGCTGTGGTCGCACACAGAGTCTGTTTGTACTGACTGCAAGCTGATGTCGTTGTGTCAGGTGTGTGAGACCCAGGTGAGGACCATCAGTCAGCAGCTGCTGTCCTCTTTGCAGGACGTGGACCTCAGATTGGACACCCTGAAGGACAGAATGGACCAGCTGAAACACACAAGGCTGCAGGTTCACATGAACACACATGTAGGAGGAGGAAGCTGCCTTTCAGCGGTTTACCAACCAGCTGCCTTTCAGCGGTTTACCAACCAGCTGCCTTTCAGCGGTTTACCTACCAGCTGCCTTTCAGCGGTTTACCAACCAGCTGCCTTTCAGCGGTTTACCTACCAGCTGCCTTTCAGCGGTTTACCAACCAGCTGCCTTTCAGCGGTTTACCAACCAGCTGCCTTTCAGCGGTTTACCTACCAGCTGCCTTTCAGCGGTTTACCTACCAGCTGCCTTTCAGCAGTTTACCTACCAGCTGCCTTTCAGCGGTTTACCAACCAGCTGCCTTTCAGCGGTTCACCAACCAGCTGCCTTTCAGCGGTTTACCAACCAGCTGCCTTTCAGCGGTTCACCAACCAGCTGCCTTTCAGCGGTTTACCAACCAGCTGCCTTTCAGCGGTTCACCAACCAGCTGCCTTTCAGCGGTTTACCTACCAGCTGCCTTTCAGCGGTTTACCAACCAGCTGCCTTTCAGCGGTTTACCAACCAGCTGCCTTTCAGCGGTTTACCTACCAGCTGCCTTTCAGCGGTTTACCAACCAGCTGCCTTTCAGGTGGCAGAAGCCTCAAAAAACTCAACTTAACAAACAGGTCACATGACCCCCAGAGGTCACATGACCCCCAGAGGTCACATGATCCCCACAGTGACATGACCCCCAGAGGTCACATCAATACAGTCAAATGAACCCCAGATCCTTACACGATTCCCTAACATCAAAGGGTTGTTGTCTATGTTTATGTCTCCCACACCTGAGGGGGTCTTGCCTAAGGACCCCTACTGGAGGTAATACCTTTCATGCAGGGGATTTGAACCCAGGGATTTGAACCCAGGTCTCCCACATGGAACGTGGCAATAATACCACTACGCTATCCAGGCCCCCTTTTAGTGTCTTTTAGTATTGTTCCACGATGGTGGAATGACCTACCAAGTGCTATCTTTAAGAAGCTCTGGAAGACCCAGCCCTTCAGAGAGTATCTCCTATCCTAGAACTTACCCTGTACCCTAGAAGCCTCCCCTACCCCCTCTACTGCACTTTCTCTATCTGTACTTCCCTCTATGTCTCTATCTCTGCTCTGTCCCCCCTGACAGAGTCTGACTGGTGGCTTCCTTCTACGTAGCTTGTTGTTAGCTTGGATGTTAGCTGAATGTTATATCCTCGTTTGTAAGTGGCTTTGGATAAAAGCGTCTGATAAATGCATAAACAGAAACACGTATCCCCAGGGTCACATGATACCCAAAGTCAGACTTCAAACTGACCTGAGATCAGTTAGTCAAATAAATCAGTTTATAGGAAAATAATGTTTATATTATAGGATCAGAATGATCAAAGCAACAATAATGAACCGCCACCTGCACGGCTCCTTTTTTAATTCCTGGTTAGTTCTCAGGTGTGTTCTGGCTGAACATGTGATGGACTGTGTGTGTGTGTGATCATATGTGTGTGTGATCATGTGTGTGTGTGATCATGTGTGTGTGTGTGATCATGTGTGTGTGTCAGGAGGGGTTTGCTCTTTGGAAGGAGGTGGAGGAGGAGCTGAAGCTGAAGAAGATCGGAATCTTTGAGCTGGACCTCAAACTGAACGAATGTGAGAGGCGACGAAGCAACAAGGTCAGTCTGACATTCAGGTTCAAGTGTAGTCTTCTGGCTTTGTGTTAAAACTGCTCAGGTAAAGGTGTGGTACAGGCTGAGGTACATGTGTTACAGGTAAAGTACAGGAGTTACAGGTAAAGTACAGGAGTTACAGGTAAAGTACAGGAGTTACAGGTAAAAAAACAAATAGCTTCACTGGCTTGGTTGGTAGACTTTCAAAAGAAATAGCAATCGGCTCTATAGTTTAGTCCCAAGTTGACAAGCTTTTCCACCACTATGAGGGGACAGGAGGCTCTTGGATGAATGCAGAACATTTAAGGACTTTGCTGTGTTGGGGCTTACCAGGTGTTACAGGTGAGTTACAGGTGAGTTACAGGTGAGGTACAGGCTGAGGTACAGGTGAGGTACAGGTGAGTTACAGGTGAGTTACAGGTGAGTTACAGGCTGAGGTACAGGTGAGGTACAGGTGAGTTACAGGCTGAGGTACAGGTGAGGTACAGGCTGAGGTACAGGTGAGGTACAGGTGAGGTACAGGTGAGGTACAGGTGAGTTACAGGTGAGGTACAGGTGAGTTACAGGTGAGTTACAGGTGAGTTACAGGCTGAGGTACAGGTGAGGTACAGGTGAGTTACAGGCTGAGGTACAGGTGAGGTACAGGTGAGGTACAGGCTGAGGTACAGGTGAGGTACAGGTGAGGTACAGGTGAGGTACAGGCTGAGGTACAGGTGAGTTACAGGTGAGTTACAGGTGAGTTACAGGTGAGTTACAGGTGAGGTACAGGTGAGGTACAGGCTGAGGTACAGGTGAGGTACAGGTGAGTTACAGGCTGAGGTACAGGTGAGGTACAGGTGAGTTACAGGCTGAGGTACAGGTGAGTTACAGGCTGAGGTACAGGTGAGGTACAGGCTGAGGTACAGGTGAGGTACAGGTGAGGTACAGGTGAGGTACAGGCTGAGGTACAGGTGAGGTACAAGTGAGGTACAGGTGAGGTACAGGCTGAGGTACAGGTGAGTTACAGGTGAGTTACAGGTGAGTTACAGGTGAGTTACAGGCTGAGGTACAGGTGAGGTACAGGTGAGTTACAGGTGAGGTACAGGTGAGGTACAGGCTGAGGTACAGGTGAGGTACAGGTGAGGTACAGGCTGAGGTACAGGTGAGGTACAGGTGAGGTACAGGTGAGGTACAGGCTGAGGTACAGGTGAGTTACAGGCTGAGGTACAGGTGAGGTACAGGCTGAGGTACAGGTGAGTTACAGGCTGAGGTACAGGTGAGGTACAGGTGAGTTACAGGTGAGTTACAGGTGAGTTACAGGCTGAGGTACAGGTGAGTTACAGGCTGAGGTACAGGTGAGGTACAGGTGAGGTACAGGTGAGTTACAGGTGAGTTACAGGTGAGTTACAGGTGAGTTACAGGTGAGTTACAGGCTGAGGTACAGGTGAGGTACAGGCTGAGGTACAGGTGAGTTACAGGTGAGTTACAGGCTGAGGTACAGGTGAGGTACAGGCTGAGGTACAGGTGAGTTACAGGCTGAGGTACAGGTGAGGTACAGGTGAGGTACAGGTGAGTTACAGGTGAGTTACAGGTGAGTTACAGGCTGAGGTACAGGTGAGGTACAGGTGAGTTACAGGTGAGGTACAGGTGAGGTACAGGCTGAGGTACAGGTGAGGTACAGGTGAGGTACAGGTGAGGTACAGGTGAGGTACAGGCTGAGGTACAGGTGAGGTACAGGTGAGGTACAGGTGAGGTACAGGCTGAGGTACAGGTGAGTTACAGGTGAGTTACAGGTGAGTTACAGGCTGAGGTACAGGTGAGGTACAGGCTGAGGTACAGGTGAGGTACAGGTGAGGTACAGGCTGAGGTACAGGTGAGGTACAGGTGAGTTACAGGTGAGGTACAGGTGAGTTACAGGCTGAGGTACAGGTGAGTTACAGGTGAGTTACAGGTGAGTTACAGGTGAGTTACAGGCTGAGGTACAGGTGAGTTACAGGTGAGTTACAGGCTGAGTTACAGGTGAGTTACAGGCTGAGTTACAGGTGAGTTACAGGTGAGTTACAGGCTGAGGTACAGGTGAGTTACAGGTGAGTTACAGGCTGAGTTACAGGTGAGTTACAGGCTGAGTTACAGGTGAGTTACAGGTGAGTTACAGGCTGAGGTACAGGTGAGTTACAGGTGAGTTACAGGTGAGTTACAGGTGAGTTACAGGCTGAGGTACAGGTGAGTTACAGGTGAGTTACAGGCTGAGTTACAGGTGAGTTACAGGCTGAGTTACAGGTGAGTTACAGGCTGAGGTACAGGTGAGTTACAGGTGAGTTACAGGCTGAGTTACAGGTGAGTTACAGGTGAGTTACAGGCTGAGGTACAGGTGAGGTACAGGTGAGGTACAGGCTGAGGTACAGGTGAGTTACAGGTGAGGTACAGGTGAGTTACAGGCTGAGGTACAGGTGAGTTACAGGTGAGTTACAGGTGAGTTACAGGCTGAGTTACAGGTGAGTTACAGGCTGAGGTACAGGTGAGTTACAGGTGAGTTACAGGCTGAGGTACAGGTGAGTTACAGGTGAGTTACAGGTGAGGTACAGGTGAGGTACAGGTGAGTTACAGGTGAGTTACAGGCTGAGTTACAGGTGAGGTACAGGTGAGTTACAGGTGAGTTACAGGTGAGGTACAGGTGAGTTACAGGTGAGTTACAGGTGAGGTACAGGTGAGTTACAGGTGAGGTACAGGTGAGTTACAGGCTGAGGTACAGGCTGAGGTACAGGTGAGGTACAGGTGAGTTACAGGTGAGTTACAGGTGAGTTACAGGTGAGGTACAGGTGAGGTACAGGTGAGTTACAGGCTGAGTTACAGGTGAGGTACAGGTGAGGTACAGGTGAGTTACAGGTGAGGTACAGGTGAGGTACAGGTGAGAGGCAGTTTATCATGTATTCACAGTGCAACAGTTTGGCAGTTTGTGTGTTTTCTGTGTGCTGTAACAGATCAGAGCTGCCCTCAGGAAACACTGCCACCTGCTGGAGGACATCAGCTTCCTGCCTCCACCCGACATCCACAGGCTGATCCACACTGAGGCCACGGTAACTCCCTGCCACAGGTGACTCTCTTCATCTCCCCGCACCCATGCTAACACTTCTCTTTGTTTCTTTAGATGTTGAATCAAACTCTGCTAGCAAACCGTCGCAGCACCGCTCGCCTGCTGCTGCTCCTACAAGAAGAGAACCTGCAGAAGGAGTCAGTCCTCCATCAGCACTGGGAGGACAGTCTGAGCCGCTGGAAGATCAGTAGAGTGGACCAGGTCATAGATCAGTTCAGGTGGGTAGGAAACCACATGGTAGACAAGGAGGTGCAGAACAGTATGATAGACAGGATCAAATACAATCACATGATAGGCTGAGAGCGTGTGACAGAACCAAACAGGAAGAGAGTTAGGTGATGCACAGGACCAAACAAACAAAAACCATCTGATAAATAGAACCACACAGGAGTAGAACCAGATGATAGACAGGACCAAACAAACAAAAACCATCTGATAAATAGAACCACACAGGAGTAGAACCAGATGATAGACAGGACCAAACAAACAAAAACCATCTGATAAATAGAACCACTCAGGAGTAGAACCAGATGATAGACAGGACCAAACAAACAAAAACCATCTGATAAATAGAACCACACAGGAGTAGAACCAGATGATAGACAGGACCAAACAAACAAAAAACATCTGATAAATAGAACCACACAGGAGTAGAACCAGATGATAGACAGGACCAAACAAACAAAAACCATCTGATAAATAGAACCACTCAGGAGTAGAACCAGATGATAGACAGGACCAAACAAACAAAAACCATCTGATAAATAGAACCACTCAGGAGTAGAACCAGATGATAGACAGGACCAAACAAACAAAAACCATCTGATAAATAGAACCACTCAGGAGTAGAACCAGATGATAGACAGGACCAAACAAACAAAAACCATCTGATAAATAGAACCACACAGGAGTAGAACCAGATGATAGACAGGACCAAACAAACAAAAAA
This sequence comes from Leuresthes tenuis, assembly GCA_036924055.1. Lineage (NCBI taxonomy): Eukaryota > Metazoa > Chordata > Actinopteri > Atheriniformes > Atherinopsidae > Leuresthes > Leuresthes tenuis. The sequence goes on along the minus strand of JAVGWW010000010.1, from coordinate 440,071 downwards.
CATCTGATAAATAGAACCACACAGGAGTAGAACCAGATGATAGACAGGACCAAACAAAAAAAAAAACATCTGATAAATAGAACCACACAGGAGTAGAACCAGATGATAGACAGGACCAAACAAACAAAAACCATCTGATAAATAGAACCACTCAGGAGTAGAACCAGATGATAGACAGGACCAAACAAACAAAAACCATCTGATAAATAGAACCACTCAGGAGTAGAACCAGATGATAGACAGGACCAAACAAACAAAAAACATCTGATAAATAGAACCACACAGGAGTAGAACCAGATGATAGACAGGACCAAACAAACAAAAACCATCTGATAAATAGAACCACACAGGAGTAGAACCAGATGATAGACAGGACCAAACAAACAAAAACCATCTGATAAATAGAACCACACAGGAGTAGAACCAGATGATAGACAGGACCAAACAAACAAAAACCATCTGATAAATAGAACCACTCAGGAGTAGAACCAGATGATAGACAGGACCAAACAAACAAAAACCATCTGATAAATAGAACCACACAGGAGTAGAACCAGATGATAGACAGGACCAAACAAACAAAAAACATCTGATAAATAGAACCACTCAGGAGTAGAACCAGATGATAGACAGGACCAAACAAACAAAAACCATCTGATAAATAGAACCACACAGGAGTAGAACCAGATGATAGACAGGACCAAACAAACAAAAACCATCTGATAAATAGAACCACACAGGAGTAGAACCAGATGATAGACAGGACCAAACAAACAAAAACCATCTGATAAATAGAACCACACAGGAGTAGAACCAGATGATAGACAGGACCAAACAAACAAAAACCATCTGATAAATAGAACCACACAGGAGTAGAACCAGATGATAGACAGGACCAAACAAACAAAAACCATCTGATAAATAGAACCACTCAGGAGTAGAACCAGATGATAGACAGGACCAAACAAACAAAAAACATCTGATAAATAGAACCACACAGGAGTAGAACCAGATGATAGACAGGACCAAACAAACAAAAACCATCTGATAAATAGAACCACACAGGAGTAGAACCAGATGATAGACAGGACCAAACAAACAAAAACCATCTGATAAATAGAACCACACAGGAGTAGAACCAGATGATAGACAGGACCAAACAAACAAAAACCATCTGATAAATAGAACCACACAGGAGTAGAACCAGATGATAGACAGGACCAAACAAACAAAAACCATCTGATAAATAGAACCACTCAGGAGTAGAACCAGATGATAGATGCAACCAAATCGGTGGGGAACCAGATGATAGACAGGACCAAACAGGAAGAGAACCAGGAGATAGGTTCCGATAGCTGTCTGTACCAATGCTGCTCTGGAGTTTTTAGTGTTTCTGTTTCAGGAGTTTCTGCAGCAGCTATCAGGGCCAGCAGCTGGTCTCAGATCAAGAGATGAAACAAACTCAACAAGATTTGTTTGAGCAACGCTGTGACATCATCCAAAACATATGGTAACAGTGTTTGCATTGGTCGCATCAGTTTTATAGGCTCCACCCCATGTTCTGTCTCTCCAATCACATCCTGTGTCTGTGTTTCAGCTCTCTGGTCCCACCAACCTGCTCTTCCGCTCAAGTCTCTGATTGGTTCAGTCAGCTGACAGCAGCCAATCAACAAATGGGTACAAGTCATGCAACAGACGTGTGCTTGTGCTATGATAAACTGATCCGAGGTCAGCTGATGGTGACTGGGATCATTCTGTGTGTGTACAGACCGTCTTCATGCTGACGTCCTCCATCAGCTGCGTCGTGGTTATGAACAGAGATGGCAGGATCACCTGGTGGAGGCGGAGCGTTGGAAGGTAAAGCCCTGACCACAGATCAGTGTGGAGGACATTGCTCCTGTCATGTCAGGTGATGTCTGCTGCGTGTTCACCTGTCCTCCTGCAGGAGGTGCTCTCAGCTCTGCAGCTGTCAGGCGAACAGGTGAACCACATCGTCAGCTCTCAGCTCCTGCCTCTGATTGGACAACTACAGAATGGGGATGAAGAGCGATTGGCTGCTTTAGATGTCAGTCCCACCAGTCTGCCTCAGACTTTCTTTCCATAGACTGAATCTAAATGCCCATCTGCTCACCTGTCTGCTTACTGGTTGGTCTATCTGCAGGTGTGCAGGGACGCTGTGGCCCGCCACGCTCTCAGTGTCAGCAAGAGTGTGTTTGCTGTGATGCGAACGGCGGCTTTGCTTTGGGAAGCCCACAGCCGCAGGTTAGAGAAGAGAGAAGAAGGACTGCAGCGACAACTCGATGACCTCAGACTTTCACAACAACAACGTATACAGGTGAGCTACAGACAGGTGAGCTACAGACAGGTGAGCTACAGACAGGTGAGACACAGACAGGTGAGACAGATACAGCTGAGCTACAGACAGGTGAGCTACAGACAGGTGAGCTACAGACAGGTGAGACATATACAGCTGAGATACAGACAGGTGAGCTACAGACAGGTGAGACATATACAGCTGAGATACAGACAGGTGAGACATATACAGGTGAGCTACAGACAGGTGAGACATATACAGGTGAGCTACAGACAGGTGAGCTACAGACAGCTGAGATACAGACAGGTGAGACATATACAGCTGAGATACAGACAGGTGAGCTACAGACAGGTGAGACATATACAGCTGAGATACAGACAGGTGAGACATATACAGGTGAGCTACAGACAGGTGAGACATATACAGCTGAGATACAGACAGGTGAGACATATACAGGTGAGCTACAGACAGGTGAGACATATACAGGTGAGCTACAGACAGGTGAGACATATACAGCTGAGATACAGACAGGTGAGACACAGACAGGTGAGCTACAGACAGGTGAGACATATACAGCTGAGATACAGACAGGTGAGACATATACAGCTGAGATACAGACAGGTGAGCTACAGACAGGTGAGACATATACAGCTGAGATACAGACAGGTGAGCTACAGACAGGTGAGCTACAGACAGGTGAGCTACAGACAGGTGAGCTACAGACAGGTGAGACACAGACAGGTGAGCTCCAGACAGGTGAGCTACAGACAGGTGAGACATATACAGGTGAGCTACAGACAGGTGAGACATATACAGCTGAGATACAGACAGGTGAGCTACAGACAGGTGAGACACAGACAGGTGAGATACAGACAGGTGAGACATATACAGCTGAGATATAGACAGGTGAGCTACAGACAGGTGAGCTACAGACAGGTGAGCTACAGACAGGTGAGACATATACAGCTGAGATACAGACAGGTGAGACATATACAGGTGAGCTACAGACAGGTGAGCTACAGACAGGTGAGCTACAGACAGGTGAGACACAGACAGGTGAGCTACAGACAGGTGAGCTACAGACAGGTGAGATACAGACAGGTGAGACATATACAGCTGAGATATAGACAGGTGAGCTACAGACAGGTGAGCTACAGACAGGTGAGACAGATACAGCTGAGCTACAGACAGGTGAGCTACAGACAGGTGAGCTACAGACAGGTGAGCTACAGACAGGTGAGACATATACAGCTGAGATACAGACAGGTGAGCTACAGACAGGTGAGACATGTACAGCTGAGCTACAGACAGGTGAGCTACAGACAGGTGAGCTACAGACAGGTGAGCTACAGACAGGTGAGTGCCCAGTGATGCTTTGCTGTGTTTCAGAGGAAGAAGGTGCGTGTGGACGACCTGTTGGGTGGACTCCGGCAGGAGAGCAGTGAGGATGCTCTGAAGAGGAGTCTGGATAAAACAGCTGTCTGCCTGCAGGACATGGAGCACAGGTGGGGCAGCACACCTGCTGTGGGTCGGTCTGTTGGGCGACAGTTTGAATAAAGTTCATTTGAAGCAGCTGGAGTTGCTGTGTGTGCAGTTGCAGACGCTGTGTCTCTGATCAGCTGGAGCTGCTGGATCAGCTCCCCGCCCTCTTCATGGAGGAGGCGCTCTCCTACAGCAGCAGGATCAGCTCCTTGTTCCACGTCAAACACACCTGCATACCGGTAACCATGGCAACCCAGTCCAACACACCTGGCACCCAGCAGTGTCCCTTCACGATCCCATTAGCAGAACAGACCCTTGTTTGGAACCAAAACCTCCAGCGTTCTCTCAGAGTTTGTTTGTTGGAATTCTTCATCCAAACAATAAGAGAGCGTTCATCACGCAGCAGAGATGCTGACCGGTTTGGACCAGAAGGGTTCTGAAACCGTTTCACTCTTCAGAACTCCTGAAGTTGTTCAGAACTCCTTCTTCATCCTTGCTTTGGTGACAGGAGGGAAAAGGTTTCCATAAGATCTGCTGAATTCAGGGTCCTGTTCCACACGGAAGCACACAGAGGGTTCTGGGTTGGTCACTGTTCCTGCTAACCAGCTGTTCCTCCTCAGAATCCCGCAGAACTGCAGAACCCGGCTCCGTCCAGCGGCGGCAGGCTGGTCCCGGGTCAGTCCGTCTGCCTGCACTCAGACTCAGAGGCTTTAAGTGCTCTGGTCCGGTCTGATCTGTCGGTTTCTCTGTTCTTACAGGAGCTGGTGGGGGGGCACCGAGACCCGAGGAGATGGCTGAGAAACGTCCAATCAGCTGGAGGAGTGATGCAAACTCCGCCCCTAACTCAGACTGGCTGACCGAGGTGATTAATCAGCGAGTCATGACACGTTATCCAGAACCAGCTCTGCAGTTCTGTTTGCTGTTCTGATTAAGCCCAAAGTCCACAAACTGGATCCTTATGAGGTGGTTCTGATAAGTTTGTTTGAAACCAACCAAACTGGTTGGACTTTTGGCAGCTTGAAGTTTGTTTATTCAGGCGTCAGATTCTCCTTTCTCTGGTTGGGTCCAACAGAACCAGCCGGATGTGTTCTGAGGTTCTGCCTGTTCCTGTGTGTTTGTTCTCCGGTTGGGTCCAACAGAACCAGCCGGATGTGTTCTGAGGTTCTGCCTGTTCCCGTGTGTTTGTTCTCCGGTTGGGTCCAACAGAACCAGCCGGATGTGTTCTGAGGTTCTGCCTGTTCCCGTGTGTTTGTTCTCCGGTTGGGTCCAACAGAACCAGCCGGATGTGTTCTGAGGTTCTGCCTGTTCCTGTGTGTTTGTTCTCCGGTTGGGTCCAACAGAACCAGCCGGATGTGTTCTGAGGTTCTGCCTGTTCCCGTGTGTTTGTTCTCCTGTCTCCGGTTGGGTCCAACAGAACCAGCCGGATGTGTTCTGAGGTTCTGCCTGTTCCCATGTATTTGTTCTCCGGTTGGGTCCAACAGAACCAGCCGGATGTGTTCTGAGGTTCTGCCTGTTCCCGTGTGTTTGTTCTCCGGTTGGGTCCAACAGAACCAGCCGGATGTGTTCTGAGGTTCTGCCTGTTCCCGTGTGTTTGTTCTCCGGTTGGGTCCAACAGAACCAGCCGGATGTGTTCTGAGGTTCTGCCTGTTCCCGTGTGTTTGTTCTCCGGTTGGGTCCAACAGAACCAGCCGGATGTGTTCTGAGGTTCTGCCTGTTCCCATGTGTTTGTTCTCCTGTCTCCGGTTGGGTCCAACAGAACCAGCCGGATGTGTTCTGAGGTTCTGCCTGTTCCTGTGTGTTTGTTCTCCGGTTGGGTCCAACAGAACCAGCCGGATGTGTTCTGAGGTTCTGCCTGTTCCCGTGTGTTTGTTCTCCGGTTGGGTCCAACAGAACCAGCCGGATGTGTTCTGAGGTTCTGCCTGTTCCCGTGTGTTTGTTCTCCGGTTGGGTCCAACAGAACCAGCCGGATGTGTTCTGAGGTTCTGCCTGTTCCCGTGTGTTTGTTCTCCGGTTGGGTCCAACAGAACCAGCCGGATGTGTTCTGAGGTTCTGCCTGTTCCCATGTGTTTGTTCTCCTGTCTCCGGTTGGGTCCAACAGAACCAGCCGGATGTGTTCTGAGGTTCTGCCTGTTCCCATGTGTTTGTTCTCCTGTCTCCGGTTGGGTCCAACAGAACCAGCCGGATGTGTTCTGAGGTTCTGCCTGTTCCCATGTGTTTGTTCTCCGGTTGGGTCCAACAGAACCAGCCGGATGTGTTCTGAGGTTCTGCCTGTTCCCATGTGTTTGTTCTCCTGTCTCCGGTTGGGTCCAACAGAACCAGCCGGATGTGTTCTGAGGTTCTGCCTGTTCCCATGTGTTTGTTCTCCTGTCTCCGGTTGGGTCCAACAGAACCAGCCGGATGTGTTCTGAGGTTCTGCCTGTTCCCATGTGTTTGTTCTCCGGTTGGGTCCAACAGAACCAGCCGGATGTGTTCTGAGGTTCTGCCTGTTCCCGTGTGTTTGTTCTCCGGTTGGGTCCAACAGAACCAGCCGGATGTGTTCTGAGGTTCTGCCTGTTCCCGTGTGTTTGTTCTCCTGTCTCCGGTTGGGTCCAACAGAACCAGCCGGATGTGTTCTGAGGTTCTGCCTGTTCCCATGTATTTGTTCTCCGGTTGGGTCCAACAGAACCAGCCGGATGTGTTCTGAGGTTCTGCCTGTTCCCGTGTGTTTGTTCTCCGGTTGGGTCCAACAGAACCAGCCGGATGTGTTCTGAGGTTCTGCCTGTTCCCGTGTGTTTGTTCTCCGGTTGGGTCCAACAGAACCAGCCGGATGTGTTCTGTGGTTCTGCCTGTTCCCGTGTGTTTGTTCTCCGGTTGGGTCCAACAGAACCAGCCGGATGTGTTCTGAGGTTCTGCCTGTTCCCGTGTGTTTGTTCTCCTGTCTCCGGTTGGGTCCAACAGAACCAGCCAGATGTGTTCTGAGGTTCTGCCTGTTCCCGTGTGTTTGTTCTCCTGTCTCCGGTTGGGTCCAACAGAACCAGCCAGATGTGTTCTGAGGTTCTGCCTGTTCCCGTGTGTTTGTTCTCCGGTTGGGTCCAACAGAACCAGCCGGATGTGTTCTGAGGTTCTGCCTGTTCCCGTGTGTTTGTTCTCCTGTCTCCGGTTGGGTCCAACAGAACCAGCCGGATGTGTTCTGAGGTTCTGCCTGTTCCCGTGTGTTTGTTCTCCGGTTGGGTCCAACAGAACCAGCCGGATGTGTTCTGAGGTTCTACCTGTTCCCATGTATTTGTTCTCCGGTTGGGTCCAACAGAACCAGCCGGATGTGTTCTGAGGTTCTGCCTGTTCCCGTGTGTTTGTTCTCCGGTTGGGTCCAACAGAACCAGCCGGATGTGTTCTGAGGTTCTGCCTGTTCCCGTGTGTTTGTTCTCCGGTTGGGTCCAACAGAACCAGCCGGATGTGTTCTGAGGTTCTACCTGTTCCCGTGTGTTTGTTCTCCGGTTGGGTCCAACAGAACCAGCCGGATGTGTTCTGAGGTTCTGCCTGTTCCCGTGTGTTTGTTCTCTGGTTGGGTCCAACAGAACCAGCCGGATGTGTTCTGAGGTTCTGCCTGTTCCCATGTATTTGTTCTCCTGTCTCCGGTTGGGTCCAACAGAACCAGCCGGATGTGTTCTGAGGTTCTGCCTGTTCCCGTGTGTTTGTTCTCCGGTTGGGTCCAACAGAACCAGCCGGATGTGTTCTGAGGTTCTGCCTGTTCCCGTGTGTTTGTTCTCCGGTTGGGTCCAACAGAACCAGCCGGATGTGTTCTGAGGTTCTGCCTGTTCCCGTGTGTTTGTTCTCCGGTTGGGTCCAACAGAACCAGCCGGATGTGTTCTGAGGTTCTGCCTGTTCCTGTGTGTTTGTTCTCCGGTTGGGTCCAACAGAACCAGCCGGATGTGTTCTGAGGTTCTGCCTGTTCCCGTGTGTTTGTTCTCCTGTCTCCGGTTGGGTCCAACAGAACCAGCCGGATGTGTTCTGAGGTTCTGCCTGTTCCCATGTATTTGTTCTCCGGTTGGGTCCAACAGAACCAGCCGGATGTGTTCTGAGGTTCTGCCTGTTCCCGTGTGTTTGTTCTCCGGTTGGGTCCAACAGAACCAGCCGGATGTGTTCTGAGGTTCTGCCTGTTCCCGTGTGTTTGTTCTCCGGTTGGGTCCAACAGAACCAGCCGGATGTGTTCTGAGGTTCTGCCTGTTCCCGTGTGTTTGTTCTCCGGTTGGGTCCAACAGAACCAGCCGGATGTGTTCTGAGGTTCTGCCTGTTCCCATGTGTTTGTTCTCCTGTCTCCGGTTGGGTCCAACAGAACCAGCCGGATGTGTTCTGAGGTTCTGCCTGTTCCTGTGTGTTTGTTCTCCGGTTGGGTCCAACAGAACCAGCCGGATGTGTTCTGAGGTTCTGCCTGTTCCCGTGTGTTTGTTCTCCGGTTGGGTCCAACAGAACCAGCCGGATGTGTTCTGAGGTTCTGCCTGTTCCCGTGTGTTTGTTCTCCGGTTGGGTCCAACAGAACCAGCCGGATGTGTTCTGAGGTTCTGCCTGTTCCCGTGTGTTTGTTCTCCGGTTGGGTCCAACAGAACCAGCCGGATGTGTTCTGAGGTTCTGCCTGTTCCCGTGTGTTTGTTCTCCGGTTGGGTCCAACAGAACCAGCCGGATGTGTTCTGAGGTTCTGCCTGTTCCCGTGTGTTTGTTCTCCGGTTGGGTCCAACAGAACCAGCCGGATGTGTTCTGAGGTTCTGCCTGTTCCCGTGTGTTTGTTCTCCGGTTGGGTCCAACAGAACCAGCCGGATGTGTTCTGAGGTTCTGCCTGTTCCCATGTGTTTGTTCTCCTGTCTCCGGTTGGGTCCAACAGAACCAGCCGGATGTGTTCTGAGGTTCTGCCTGTTCCCGTGTGTTTTTTCAGGCGGAGTCCTCGCTGCTCCAGATCTGTGACATCAGCACGTTTGTCACCTTTACATCATCAGGAGGCGTGGTCTATAAGGGCCCTGCCTTCAGATGCCCCGCCCCCACCCTGCAGCAGGAAACACACCTGAGCGTGCTACCTGTGAAGCTGCTCACACACACATTGGACAGGTGCACACACACACACACACTTGGTGCAGCACCAGCCTTTTCCATCTGTGGTTCTGACCGTGTCTGCGCTCCATGTCCAGGACCCGGACGATGTTTTTGGACCACCTGGAGCAGCATGTCCAGCACCTCCACTGCTTGGCCGTTGCCAAGGTAACGGAGAGGAAGGAGGCAGTGCTTTCAGAACAGGAGCTCCAGCTTCAGCAGCTGAAACCAGAACACATCCAGAACCACATCTACCAGCCCCGGCTGGGTAACACATGCAAACACGCACACGGTTCTGGTTCCGTCCGTTCTGTTGTTAACTCTGTGTCTGTGTGCAGCCGAGCTGCAGCTCCACCGGCAGCAGGTGGACCTCTGCTGCCAGGAAGTGATGGAGGTGCTGACCTCCTGCAGGGTGGAGCTGCAGCAGATGCAGACCTCCATCAGCAGGAGGAACCAGGAGATCTGCATCACTCTGTCCAACATGGAGGAGGAGATGCAGGCGGCCCGCAGCAGCCGGCAGTAAGAGCAGACCTGAGATCAGCTGACGGCCGCCGCTGGGAGAGGCAGGACTCTTACTGTGTGCACGTGTGTGTGCACGTGTGTGTGCACGTGTGTGTGCATGTGTGTGTGCAGACTGGAGGCCATTAGCTCAGCCCTGCAGAACCTCCTGGATCGACACGTTGAACACAGCCAGTCCCTTCAGACCAGCTTCAGGCAGACGGTCCTGGTCAGACTGGAGGAGGCCAGAGCCAGAACCACTCGTCTCCTGAACTCCTTCAGGTAACGTCACCTGCAGCAGGTGCAGCAGGAAGTTAAAGGAAAAACCGCCATTCTTCTCCTCCACAGGATGTTCAGCGAAGGAGGCGACTTTGCTCCTCAGGAGGTGAAGATGTTTCAGAGGAAGCTGAGGGACAAAACCAGACGCATCAGTGTGACCGAAGAGTTCATCTACTCCGAGCTGGAGGCTTTCGAGTCCAGGAGCTTCCAGCAGGTGAGTCTCCTCTGATATGGCCTGCAGTGGATGGAACATCAGGAACGTCGCTGAATGCTGTCATCCTGGTCTGTTTGGTGTGTTGGATCCCTTCATATCTCGGTCAGGTCGGTCAGCTGTGAGAAAACTCACTCCGACTGGTTGTTCAGGTGCTTTACGTTATGACTCGGCTTGTTGGGCTGCAACATAATTTGGAAACTGAACACTATTTATTGTAGAATCTCCTCAAAGCCACATCAGGTTTCTTTATGCTCACTTTCACCTTCATTACAACCAATGAAGTCAGACCTGTTCAGCCCCTGCACCCAAAGACTCACTGCCACTGAAAGGCCAGTGAAGAAACCCCCCCCCCTTAAAATGTTCCTTCAGGAACACAAGAATCGTGGTTGAAGCCTCTTCGATTAGTCTGAACAAGAAGGGAGAATCCTACGGCCCTCTGGGTGGTCTCACACTCAGAGGGCCGTAGGATTCTGCCTCTACCATTAAACATGAGATCCAAGCGTAGCAGAAACAAAGGAACAGGACTGCTGGTCCCATCACTGAAACAAAAGCAGAGGAAACTCGATGAACCAAACACCAGACCCTGCAGAGGGGGCTCAGCCAATTATGCAACCACAGTAGAACTGAATATTCTCACCAAATAGTTCAAGAGGACCTGCCCAAACACATGTATACATGTGAGCATGTAAAACCAAAAGTATTAATCACACAAACCTTCTACTCAATCCAAAACTAGCAGCTGGTAATCCCAACCAAATGGGAACCGCACAGAGTGGTCTCATACCACAACTAGTTATTGGGTTTAAAGACCAACCACAGATGGACAGATCCACACAAAATTAGTGAGGAACAAAAGTTTCTGCCTTCTCCAGCTTGTAACATCCACAAGTGATTCCCCTAAAGTGGGCCAACTTATTAGCCCTGAAGGTCGTCTCTCATAAAAACACATGACCCCCACCCCGCTGTCATAAAACCATCCTGGAATGAAAAAGAAAACGCAGCACAGGCGATGGCTCGCTGCAGATTTTACCTGCAACACGGAGCCGAACAGAAAGGCCAGAAAGCTGCTCAGAAATCACATCACAAGGCAGATGGTAAATTAAGCGAACTTAATTTACAAAATGCTTCTCATACAAGTTCAAAGTATGTCCTGACAAACGAAACATGAGTTAAACGTACCAATGCACCTGGTGGGTAGAACCTGGTGGGTAGAACCTGGTGGGTAGAACCTGGTGGGTAGAACCTGGTGGGTAGAATCTGATGGGTAGAACCTGGTGGGTAGAATCTGATGGGTAGAACCTGATGGGTAGAACCTGGTGGGTAGAACCTGATGGGTAGAACCTGGTGGGTAGAACCTGGTGGGTAGAATCTGATGGGTAGAACCTGATGGGTAGAACCTGGTGGGTAGAACCTGGTGGGTAGAACCTGGTGGGTAGAACCTGGTGGGTAGAATCTGATGGGTAGAACCTGATGGGTAGAACCTGGTGGGTAGAACCTGATGGGTAGAACCTGGTGGGTAGAATCTGGTGGGTAGAACCTGGTGGGTAGAACCTGGTGGGTAGAACCTGATGGGTAGAACCTGTATGAAGCTAAACTCAGGCTGAGCAGGCTGTGGTGGTACACCTGGTGGGTAGAACCTGGTGGGTAGAACCTGATGGGTAGAACCTGGTGGGTAGAACCTGGTGGGTAGAACCTGGTGGGTAGAATCTGATGGGTAGAACCTGGTGGGTAGAATCTGATGGGTAGAACCTGATGGGTAGAACCTGGTGGGTAGAACCTGTATGAAGCTAAACTCAGGCTGAGCAGGCTGTGGTGGTACACCTGGTGGGTAGAACCTGGTGGGTAGAACCTGATGGGTAGAACCTGGTGGGTAGAACCTGGTGGGTAGAACCTGGTGGGTAGAATCTGATGGGTAGAACCTGGTGGGTAGAATCTGATGGGTAGAACCTGATGGGTAGAACCTGGTGGGTAGAACCTGATGGGTAGAACCTGGTGGGTAGAACCTGGTGGGTAGAATCTGATGGGTAGAACCTGGTGGGTAGAATCTGATGGGTAGAACCTGATGGGTAGAACCTGGTGGGTAGAACCTGATGGGTAGAACCTGGTGGGTAGAACCTGGTGGGTAGAATCTGATGGGTAGAACCTGATGGGTAGAACCTGGTGGGTAGAACCTGGTGGGTAGAACCTGGTGGGTAGAACCTGGTGGGTAGAATCTGATGGGTAGAACCTGTATGAAGCTAAACTCAGGCTGAGCAGGCTGTGGTGGTACACCTGGTGGGTAGAACCTGGTGGGTAGAACCTGATGGGTAGAACCTGATGGGTAGAACCTGGTGGGTAGAACCTGATGGGTAGAACCTGGTGGGTAGAACCTGGTGGGTAGAATCTGATGGGTAGAACCTGGTGGGTAGAATCTGATGGGTAGAACCTAATGGGTAGAACCTGGTGGGTAGAACCTGGTGGGTAGAACCTGATGGGTAGAACCTGGTGGGTAGAACCTGGTGGGTAGAATCTGATGGGTAGAACCTGATGGGTAGAACCTGGTGGGTAGAACCTGGTGGGTAGAACCTGGTGGGTAGAACCTGGTGGGTAGAACCTGGTGGGTAGAATCTGATGGGTAGAACCTGTATGAAGCTAAACTCAGGCTGAGCAGGCTGTGGTGGTACACCTGGTGGGTAGAACCTGGTGGGTAGAACCTGATGGGTAGAACCTGATGGGTAGAACCTGGTGGGTAGAACCTGGTGGGTAGAACTTGGTGGGTAGAACCTGGTGGGTAGAACCTGGTGGGTAGAACCTGGTGGGTAGAACCTGTATGAAGCTAATCTCAGGCTGAGCAGACTCACCTGTCTGTATGTCTCCTGCTGCAGGTGAAGGAACTGTCGGCCCCTCTGCAGGAGAAACTGTCCTCACTGAAGTCTGAGCTCATCTTCTCAGACAGGATCCAGAAAATTATCAACAGCACCCAAGTTCAGATGAAAGCCGAGGTACCTGTCTGTCTGCCTGCCTCCTTCCTGTCTGTCTGTCTGTCTGATCCATACCTGTCTGTCTGCCTCCTTACTGTCTGTCTGTCTGCCTCCTACCTGTCTGTCTGTCTGTGTGTCTGCCTCCTTCCTGTCTGTCTGTCTCTCTGCCTCCCACCTGTCTGTCTGCCTCCCACCTGTCTGTCTGTCTGCCTCCTACCTGTCTGTCTGTCTGACTCCTTCCTGTCTGTCTGTCTGCCTCCTATCTGTCTGTCTGTCTGTCTGACTGACTCCTTCCTGTCTGTCTGTCTGTGTGTCTGCCTCCCACCTGTCTGTCTGCCTCCTTCCTGTCTGTCTTTCTGCCTCCTTCCTGTCTGTCTGTCTGTCTGTCTGACTCCTTCCTGTCTGTCTGTCTGCCTCCTATCTGTCTGTCTGTCTGTCTGACTGACTCCTTCCTGTCTGTCTGTCTGTGTGTCTGCCTCCCACCTGTCTGTCTGCCTCCTTCCTGTCTGTCTTTCTGCCTCCTTCCTGTCTGTCTGTCTGTCTGACTGACTCCTTCCTGTCTGTCTGTCTGTCTCTCTGCCTCCCACCTGTCTGTCTGCCTCCCACCTGTCTGTCTGTCTGCCTCCTTCCTGTCTGTCTGTCTGCCTCCTACCTGTCTGTCTGTCTGCCTCCTTCCTGTCTGTCTGTCTGTCTGACTGACTCCTTCCTGTCTGTCTGTCTGTCTCTCTGCCTCCCACCTGTCTGTCTGCCTCCCACCTGTCTGTCTGTCTGCCTCCTTCCTGTCTGTCTGTCTGACTGACTCCTTCCTGTCTGTCTGTCTGTGTGTCTGCCTCCTTCCTGTCTGTCTGTCTCTCTGCCTCCCACCTGTCTGTCTGCCTCCCACCTGTCTGTCTGTCTGCCTCCTTCCTGTCTGTCTGTCTGTGTGTCTGCCTCCTTCCTGTCTGTCTGTCTCTCTGCCTCCCACCTGTCTGTCTGCCTCCCACCTGTCTGTCTGTCTGCCTCCTTCCTGTCTGTCTGTCTGCCTCCTACCTGTCTGTCTGTCTGACTGACTCCTTCCTGTCTGTCTGTCTGTGTGTCTGCCTCCTTCCTGTCTGTCTGTCTCTCTGCCTCCCACCTGTCTGTCTGTCTGCCTCCTACCTGTCTGTCTGTCTGACTGACTCCTTCCTGTCTGTCTGTCTGTGTGTCTGCCTCCTTCCTGTCTGTCTGTCTCTCTGCCTCCCACCTGTCTGTCTGCCTCCCACCTGTCTGTGTGTCTGCCTCCTTCCTGTCTGTCTGTCTGACCCTTACCTGTATATCTGCCTCCCACCTGTCTGTCTGCCTCCTACCTGTCTGTCTGTGTGTCTGCCTCCTACCTGTCTGTCTGTCTGACGGACTCCTTCCTGTCTGTCTGTCTGTGTGTCTGCCTCCTTCCTGTCTGTCTGTCTCTCTGCCTCCTACCTGTCTGTCTGCCTCCCACCTGTCTGTGTGTCTGCCTCCTTCCTGTCTGTCTGTCTGACCCTTACCTGTCTGTCTGCCTCCCACCTGTCTGTGTGTCTGCCTCCTTCCTGTCTGTCTGTCTGACCCTTACCTGTCTCTCTGCCTCCCACCTGTCTGTCTGCCTCCCACCTGTCTGTCTGTCTGCCTTCTACCTGTCTGTCTGTCTGTCTGCCTCCTTCCTGTCTGTCTGTCTGCCTCCTACCTGTCTGTCTGTCTGACTGACTCCTTCCTGTCTGTCTGTCTGTGTGTCTGCCTCCTTCCTGTCTGTCTGTCTCTCTGCCTCCCACCTGTCTGTCTGCCTCCTACCTGTCTGTCTGTCTGACTGACTCCTTCCTGTCTGTCTGTCTGTGTGTCTGCCTCCTTCCTGTCTGTCTGTCTCTCTGCCTCCCACCTGTCTGTCTGCCTCCCACCTGTCTGTGTGTCTGCCTCCTTCCTGTCTGTCTGTCTGACCCTTACCTGTATATCTGCCTCCCACCTGTCTGTCTGCCTCCTACCTGTCTGTCTGTGTGTCTGCCTCCTACCTGTCTGTCTGTCTGACGGACTCCTTCCTGTCTGTCTGTCTGTGTGTCTGCCTCCTTCCTGTCTGTCTGTCTCTCTGCCTCCCACCTGTCTGTCTGCCTCCCACCTGTCTGTGTGTCTGCCTCCTTCCTGTCTGTCTGTCTGACCCTTACCTGTCTGTCTGCCTCCCACCTGTCTGTGTGTCTGCCTCCTTCCTGTCTGTCTGTCTGACCCTTACCTGTCTCTCTGCCTCCCACCTGTCTGTCTGTCTGCCTTCTACCTGTCTGTCTGTCTGACTGACTCCTTCCTGTCTGTCTGTCTGTGTGTCTGCCTCCTTCCTGTCTGTCTGTCTCTCTGCCTCCCACCTGTCTGTGTGTCTGCCTCCTTCCTGTCTGTCTGTCTGACCCTTACCTGTCTGTCTGCCTCCCACCTGTCTGTGTGTCTGCCTCCTTCCTGTCTGTCTGTCTGACCCTTACCTGTCTCTCTGCCTCCCACCTGTCTGTCTGTCTCTCTGCCTCCCACCTGTCTGTCTGTCTGCCTCCTACCTGTCTGTCTGTCTGTCTGACTCTTTCCTGTCTGTCTGACTGACTCCTTCCTGTCTGTCTGTCTGTCTCTCTGCCTCCCACCTGTCTGTCTGTCTGCCTCCTTCCTGTCTGTCTGTCTGCCTCCTACCTGTCTGTCTGTCTGTCTGACTCCTTCCTGTCTGTCTGTCTGTCTGACTGACTCCTTCCTGTCTGTCTGTCTGTCTCTCTGCCTCCCACCTGTCTCTCTGCCTCCCACCTGTCTGTCTGCCTCCCACCTGTCTGTCTGCCTCCCACCTGTCTGTCTCCTGCAGGCAGCTCTCAGTAACCAGCAGCAGTCTCTGATCAGCAGCAGGTTGGAGGATCTGAGGAGGCTGATTGCGAACTCACAGGTACACCACAGATGTTTCCACAGCTGGACTGAAGTTGTTCCGGGAAAACCAGTTTCAGAACCTGACCTGTCCGTCTGTCTGTAGGCATCTCTCGATCAGCTTTGTTCCATCCTCTCTTCAGTCAGTGAAGACGTCAGGAAACGCTGTCAGTACCTGGATTTTAAACTGGTAGGTTACTTCCTGTCTCTCACCTGTCTCAAGTAGCCCCTCAGTTTTTACCTTGAGTTTCACCCAGAAAAGGATGAACACTGTGTTACAAAACAGCTAATAACAACTAATCCTGGGTCCAGGACTGATGAGTATCCCGATCTGAACTCCCTCTCATCTGCTCTCATGGTGAACTTCATCTGATCTTCCAGCACCACCTTCTGACAGCCCAGGTGTGTTTGTGTGTTCAGGACAGTGCGCTGAAGGAAACCGTGTCCCTGGCAGTTCCTCCTCCTTCCATCAGACAGGTTCAGCTTCCCCCACCTCCTGGTTCACTGCAGCCCAGCAGCACATGTGTGGATCTTCTCGAAGACCCTGTTGTGGGCATCATCAGGTGCTTGAACAGGTGTGTAGTCCAGCCAGTGCTGGAAGTGTAGGTCTTGTAGGTTTTTTGTGGTGATGGAGACGAGTAAACGCTTTTCTTCCTAACAGCAGATTCAGTTTGGTCCAGGATTCTGCAGCAGAGGATCGCCAGAGAGGAAGAACAGCTGTTGGTAAAACACAAACTTCTTATTTCGGTTCTGACTGTAATGTGACTGTTGGATCCAAAACATGCATACTTTCTACTAACATTTAATGTTAAAATCAAACAAAGTAGCTTATATCCTTCTTCAAGCAGCAGTTTGTACAAATTTTACCTTAAATAAGGTAACTGGACTGGATAGTTTATGGATAGTAGTGGTATGATTGCCACCTTTCATGGGGGAGATCTGGGTTCAAATCCCCTGCATGGAAGGTATTACCTCCAGTAGGGTCCTTAGGCAAGACCCCCCCCTTGCCCTACCTGCCTACCTGTAAGTCACTTTGGATAAAAGCATCTGATAAATACATAAACATAACAAATAACAGCTTCAGAATCATTCTGATTAGACTTCCAATGGTGGGAGTCAGCTTGTGTTCTGGAAATATGTAAGTTGTGGTCGAGTTTGAACTCCTGCAGCAGGAACATAGATCCACACCAAGAGGGCTCCTTATGCTAAGAACAAACTTTTCTACATGGCGTCACATCAGAGGTTAAAGACAGTGTCGATAAACTGGGAGCGAATTAAGAGATTGAACTGGAGTTTAAGGAACTTTTACTTGTTCATCAGAGTTAAATCAGATGAATCTTTGCAGGACTGATGCTCGTGTTCCTGCTGTCAGAGCACAAGCTGGTCAAAAGTGACGACGAGCTAATCTTTTAAATGGAGGGTAAGATGTTTACTGACGGGAGCAGAAGGAGTTTGGGATCAAAGTTCATTCTGCCATTTACAACATGAATGAACCACAGAGAAGTAGGAAAACAGTTCTTTAGTTGTCTTTCCATCTGGTCCTTTCGCTCCTGAAGCTCACTGCGCTGGTCGACCCGCGGTAAGCTAGCTTCATACCACATAATGTGCATTGGACTTTGTTGTCCAGGTGAGTGAAATGCTGCCATGCTCTGTTTCGTTCTGTTGCCAGTATCTGCTCTGGTTGGTTTCTTCTGGAATAGCAGCGACTCTGGCAGAAACAGCGCCGTAAACATTGATTCCACTTCTCTGCATTTTAAGTCCCCTCTGCTCTAAACAAGAATTAGTCCACTCTTAAATAAAGTACCTGTTTATGTGCTCTGTTTCGACAAATCAGTTAGTCGCACACATCCCTGGTGGCAATGATGTAAACCCACTGAACAAAGCCAGGGTCAGTTAGTGACCCAATTAGACCAAATGGCCCCACCAGGATTGGAAATAAGAGATTCACTTCATGTCCAGACTTCTGCGTCAGTTGTTTCTCAAACTTTCTTTCAAGATGTCAATTTTAAAATTGAAGTTGTTCTTTTTGTGCCTCTCAGCATTTCTGTGTTTTATGTGAAGTTTATTCACTGCTATGTCCATATCCTGTCACAAACTCCCCATGCGGCTGCACAGTTCCACAGTTATATCCATCCACAGTTATATCATCCATATCCACAGTTATATCCATCCACAGTTATATCCATCCATATCCACAGTTATATCATCCGTATCCACAGTTATATCATCCGTATCCACAGTTATGGGATGTGTACTTGCTGCTTGTTGTTGCTTTTTTTCCTCTCCGTTTGTCTCCCTGCTCCTTATGATTTCCCCACAGAGGCTGTAGAATGTTTTCTGTTTAGCTAGTTGTCTGGTTTTGTCGTGTTTTTCATTGTTTTCTCCGATCATTTCTTTCTGTTTCTGTCTGGTTTAATTTTCTTTGCTCTCCCTCTTTCCCAACATGTAAAGTATTGGAACAAAATAAATAAATAAACAGTACTTTGGAACCAAGGGGACCTTTACATTCATAAAGCTCCCCTTGGCAAAGCAGTTGTTTGGCATAAAGCAGTATTCAGATTACAATTCTCCTGCCATAAAGCATGGAAAACTGGTTTGTTTGCCTCCTGTTCATTCGCTGATGTTTCACTGAACAGAAGCGAAATCCTGATATATCACTCGACTTCGTCAGTTTACGCGGTGCTGTTTCTGAATGTTTACAGAGTCGGAATCAGTCCAACAACACCAAAAAACTGAGTTTTTGTTGTCTTGATGGAGCCCAGATGGTGAACATTGTTTTGTTGACTGCTTTGCTGCACATCAATGTAAAACTCACCTACAGCTCAGTCTTCCTTTTCTGTCTGATGTTTGACAAAAGAAAAGCAAACCCTTCAGCATTCAGGTTCAGACAGTTTGTGTCTCTGCAGATCAGAGTCCGGTCCAGCACCAGCAGAGAAGTGTGGAGTCTGGCAGCACTTTGAGGTAAACACACTGATCAGCTGCAACCAATCAGAGACAGAAACTTAAAAATGAAGGTCTACAGACCCAAGAGCTGCCCACAGACCTCCAACACAGAGCTGCTCAGCTGGGCTTTTTGTTTTTACAGCATCTATCCAACAGTCTGGTTCCAGAACCAGAACTGTGGGTGGTACCACTTAACATAGGGAGTTCTTCGTTCTTAGGTTCAATTCAGTTCAGTTTTATTCAAAAAGCACCAAATCACAACAAATGTCGTCTTAAAGCACTTCAAAGATACAGTCCAATTCAATCCAACTCATTGTAATCCAAATTAGTCCAATTCATACATACAGAGCCGTTTAAATAAAGTTTCCAAGTTAAGGAAACTAAAAGATTAACTGAAACTTGTCTCTGATCCAATCCCCGTCCTGAGCTGCATGAGGCGAAAAAACTCCCTTTACCAGGAAGAAACCTCCATCAGAACCAGAACCAGGAAGAAACCTCCATCAGAACCAGAACCAGGAAGAAGCCTCCATCAGAACCAGAACCAGGAAGAAACCTCCATCAGAACCAGAACCAGGAAGGGTCCATCTGCCTGGACCAGCTGGGGCTGAGAGGACAGGAAAGAGGGGACAACAAGCAGCGTAACACCAGGCCAGAGACACCTGCTGAGAGAGAGAAACACAAGTTAATGACAGCAATGCTGTCATCTGTACATGGAGGGAGGAGAGGTGCATCATGGGAGCTCCCCCAGCAGGCTGGGCCTATAGCAGCAGAACATGGAGGGAGGAGAGGTGCATCATGGGAGCTCCCCCAGCAGGCTGGGCCTATAGCAGCAGAACTATGTTGGGCTCTGTTGGGGAAATATCCAACTGTGAGATCTTTAAGATGTGATGGAGCTCGGTCATTAAGAGCTTTATATGTGAGGAGAAGAATCTTAAATCCTTCAAACTTCAGTTTGTCTGAATTTAGAAGCAGAAAGTTCTGAGTCATCCAGGTCTTTATCTCTTTAAGACAGGCTTGTAGTCTGACCAACCTGTTGGTTTCACCTGGTTTCATAGATAAGTTCAGCTGAGTATCATCAGCATAGCAATGGAACTTTATGCCATGCTGTCTGATAAAGTTTCACAGAACTCCATCTAACTTTTACGGCCATAACTCATGTCCTCTTCTGAAACATGAGAAGTCAATTGGAGGCAGGGTGCTGAGAGAAAATGATGCCATATGAATGCGACCCATTTACTCATGATCAGAGGCCAGTTTATTGTTGTCTGAGCTGAAAGTGGACTGCAGCAGAAAAAGTAATTCTGATGGTATAAACACAGAGATCAGAACAGAAAACAGGGACCAGCACCTCACACTGAGACCAGCTTCAGGTCTGAGACGCCTTCATCACTGATGTGGTCATACTTTCTGTGGGGCAGGAAACTGAGACAGTGTGTGTGTGTGTGTCAGGAAGGGCTGCAGGTCCATGAAGACCGACATCAGGTCTGAGAGAAGGTTCCAGATCTTTGGCTGTAAACAGGAAGCAGAGCTGAGCACACAGTGAGTCACACCCCCGATGCTTTGGGCTGGTGAGGAGCGGAGCTCGCTCACGACTGCATGACATGTCTTTGTTTCAGCTCCTTCAGCTCATCTGTGAACTCTGTGCTGTGGAAAACCAACAATGTCCTCCTGCAGGTTGCCGAGGTAACAGGGAGGGTGGGGACGCACCGACACCTAAATAATGAATCTGGTTGATTATCTGACGACAGACAGAGCTGTTTTATGTTCTTGTGTTCGTCCAAAGGACTTTTACCGCAGCGAGCGTCTCTGCCACTTCAGCCTGCTCCCTGAAGCTCTGGACCAATGGGCTGACAGCATGCAGCAAAGGCTGCTGGGATACCAGGAACAGACCAGGGCTTTTCTGAGCAGGAGCAGAGAAGGTACACTCAAGGAGGAGTGGCCAAGAAACTGTGGCTCAATGGAAAGGCTGCAGATCACCTTCAGTTCCATGTCTGTCATGGTTCTGAACCTCATCTCTAAACTGGTTCTGACCCGCAGAGCTGGTGAAGCAGCTGTCTGCTTTCTGCGAGCTGCTGAATTCGTTGCCTGACGCTTTAATCGGTAACCATGAGCAACAGCACGAGCAGCAGCTGAGGGAGGAAGTGGGCGGAGTTCGGAGGAAGCTGGAGGAGATCCTGGCAGCCAGTGAGAAGCAGAAGGTATGAACCCAGACACGACCCACTCTGCCAGAGCTTAAAAGGTTCTGAAGGTTCTGAAGGTTCTGAAGGTTCTGAAGGTTCTGACGCTGCTTGGTGTCATCAGAGCCTGAACATCCATCGGCTGCGAGCGTCTCTCAGTCAGGAGGAGCTGAACACGCTGAACAGCAGAGAGGAGCTCAGACAGCAGCAGCTGCACAGCACCATCTGCAGAGCTCACCTGGAGCTGCAGGTAGGTGGGCGGAGTCCCAGTGACACCTGGCATCACACCTGGCAGCTCATACTGACTCCGTGTGTGTTTGTCTGGATGCAGGAGCGTGTCCGAGCCAGAGGGGAGGAGTTTGTGACATCACTGGCCTCTCTGTCAGAGAAGCTGCTGCATCAGCTGGACGACCTGCTCACACCTGCAGGTAACCTCTGCTCACCTGGAAGAAACGCTCCACACACTCAGCAGGTCCTTTAATCCAGAGTGACAACAACAGCCCAGCTTCGGAGAAAAGGTGGACAAAGGTGCAGCTCCAAAAGAGTTGGGACGCTGAGGAGAATGTGAAACTGAAAGAAAGAGCCTCTGGAACTGGACACCTGCACATCTGGAAAGGCTCCAGCATCTGCTCCCATCCAGGGAAGGCCTCGCATACTTCAGCAGGACAAAGTTAAACCATCTGTTCCAGCAGAAGAGTCCGGTGCTGGACTGACCTGCTGCCGTCCAGATGTTTCACCACCTGATCTGGGGGCTGGATCCACCATCGTGGAACCACCAGTGAGAACAGACTGGACTGAGACGGCCCTGTTCGAAGGGACGGCAGAACCAGAACCAGACGAGGTTCCTGAGAGGAACTCAGAGGTCCAGAAGGAGCATCAGCCTGACAGAAGTCTCTGTCTGCAGCATCAGGGACTGGATCTGATCCAGGCAGCCGGTGGAGGTCACTGAGGAGAGGAGGTCACGTGACCTCTGCCGGGTTCTGGACCATCTGAACCACCCTGTGCATGCTGGGAGATAACAGTGAGCTGTGGGTCCTCCAGTGGAGAAGTGAAGGCAGTTCATGTCACATCACCTGATATTTTTCATGTTTATTCAGTTTCTGAAGACACTGATGCTGCAGTGACACCCCAGCCCACCGAAGACAGCGCCGTTACCATGGAGACGGGAGCCAAGGCAGGAAGGAAACAAGGCAGAGGAAGCAGGTAACATCTGACATCAGAGCAGAGGCAGTTATAAGTTATAATAGTTCAGTTTCAATTTGTGTGGGTAAGGAAGGCGAGAAGGTAATAAATAATAATAAATAATTCACCTCTGATTTAATTTAGAATATCACTTTTTACACTGAAAAATGTGTTTTATACTTTCTTTTTTTCTTTTTTCTCTCTTGTATTTTGGAGCAGCCTAAACAGATGAGTAGAGCCACAGTAAAGCCTTCCATCTGTGCTGGTTTTCAGAATTAAATATAAATTATCCTGCTGACAGAGAGACGAACGGGAACCAATTTGGGCAAAAGCATTCGTAGGATAATAGAGGTTCTGCTTAAGCTAGGCAGTGTACCAACTTTTATTTTCATGGTTAGGGGTTATCGAACCTTGAGTGGTGTGAAAACCAGATGTTTTATAGGAGCTCTGTGAATAAAGAATGTATTTTACACACTTTGCACTGTAAAAAGCAGCATTTTTGTTAAGAATCGTGTTAATTATGGATGAATTATGTCCCACTTGGCCTTCCACATAAGTGTCTGTCACAGTCTGGTCTGATGTCATTTCATGTCATCGCCCACCAACAGCTCTGCTGACCCGCCATCATCTGTTACTATGGCAACAACAGCATCCACCACCACAGCGAAGTGCGTCCTGAAACGTGTTTTAGTTATTCAACACAGAGATGCTGCTGCGAAGGTACACACACACACACACACACACACACACACACACACACACACACACACACACACACACACACACACACACACACACACACACACACACACACACACACACAGAGACACACACACACACACACACACACACACAGAGACACACACACACACACACACAGAGACACACACACACACACACACACACACACACACACACACACACACACACACACAGAGACACACACACACACACACACACACAGACACAGAGACACACACACACACACACACACACACACACACACAGAGACACACACACACTCACACACACACACACACACACACACACACACACACACACACACACACACAGAGACACACACAGAGACACACACACACAGAGACACACACACACACACACACACACACACACACACACAGAGACACACACACACACACACAGAGACACACACACACACACACACACACACACACACACACACACACACACACACACAGAGACACACACACACACACACACACACAGACACAGAGACACACACACACACACACACACACACACACACACAGAGACACACACACACTCACACACACACACACACACACACACACACACACACACACACACACACACACACAGAGACACACACACACACAGAGACACACACACACACACACACACACACACAGAGACACACACACACACACACACACACACACACACACACACACACACAGAGACACACACAGAGACACAATGCATAGTTTGGGACTAACGTGTGTGTGTGTGTGTGTCTGTGTGTGTGTGTGTGTGTGTGTGTGTCTGTGTGTGTGTGTGTGTGTGTGTGTGTGTGTGTGTGTGTGTGTGTGTGTGTGTGTGTCTGTGTGTGTGTGTGTGTGTGTCTGTGTGTGTGTGTGTGTGTGTGTGTGTGTGTGTGTGTGTGTGTGTGTGTGTCTCTGTGTGTGTGTGTGTGTGTGTGTGTGTCTGTGTGTGTGTGTGTGTGTGTGTGTGTGTGTGTGTGTGTGTGTGTGTGTTTTAGCGGTTCGAGCAGCTGGTCGGGTCAGAGTCGTCGCGCTCAGATGAAGACAAACGAAGTCGACTGAGTGAAGAAAACACCTGGAATACACACTGGAAACAACAGATTCACACTCTGAAACACGCATAAAAGCTAACTGTGCACGTGTGAGCGAAAGCAGCTGATTGGCTGTTTTCTCTGCATGCTGTGATGTCATTGGCTGTTTATAATAAACCACAGAATTGGAAGAACTTCTTGTGTATGTAGTTCCAGTCCTCCACCAGCAGGGGGCGCAGACAATTACCATTAAACGCCTGTTTTACCTGTTTCTGAATTTCCTGAAAAACTTGCTGTTAAAGTGTCTTGCTTTGGATGCTGCGAACTGAAACATTTACTGATTCTGTCGTTGCTGGAACCAGAGTTAATAGGCTTATGGGCTGGAATAACCATGGTGACAATCCAGCCCCACAGCAGAAAAAGAAAGTTTTGGTGGTCGTGGTGAACTAGCTGTTAAAGTCAAAGTCAAATTTATTTGTACAGCACATTTATGTACAAAACAATTCAAAGTGCTTTACATAAAAGAAAAATAAGAGCATCGCAGAGGGGAGCAGAAAAAGCGTGAAAGAATATGTAAAAGAATATAAATAGAAAGAAATAAAATGATCAAAATGAATTAAAGGCTAAACTGGCAGAAGACCACCATGTCAACCAGAGCGGGTATAGAAGATGGATGGATGTTGCCTTGGCTGTGCTCCATGAGAAACTCAGCTGCAGGTAACTATCTGTGGGAGGTGCTTAACAAACAAACCAATCCCAGCTGGGTGAGGGGCGCCGTACAGCCGGGACAGGTCGCCAGTTTAGAGACACCAGTTACCCTAACCCTAAGGTCACAGGACCATAGCCCTAACCTTAGGTCCTTCCCCTGGCTCCAATTATGAAAATACATTTTCATAATTCCAACAATTCTTATTTCTTTCACCCCATATCTGACCACCTGCTCCCTTTTTCTTACGCCTTTCCCTTCCATTTACCCTTACCCTAAGTCTCCCAGAACCATTTATTTTACACTTCCTACCTCATTTCTGTCCATCCTCTGTCTCCTCCTCCACCCCCCCCCACATACACAAACCAAGGGCCCACTGCATACAGCCCACACTCAAACACCTGCACCACTCACCTCAAGGGAAATTTAATTTCCTATCGCACCTGCAGCAGACACACCTCAAAAACAAACTGTGAGGAGACGGCGCTGACCTCTTGGGCCAGTCACGTCAGAACCATTTGCTAAACTGGACCAAAATGTTGCGCCAGCCAGTTGTTGCGTGTTTTAAACATTTTAAACAGGCAAAACTCAGGTAAACTCAGTCCAGAAAATCTCAGATTTTAGGTTAATTCCTCCAACACAAACTTGAAGTGGACGAGGCAGCTGCCAGCCAAGCTAATGCAAGCATAGCTAAGCTAACAACCAGGTTAGAAAAGAAAGAACTAAAGCAAATCTGCCAGAAAGAACTCTAACCCTGGGATACGTTTGACT
Organism: Leuresthes tenuis; assembly: GCA_036924055.1. Classification (NCBI taxonomy): domain Eukaryota; kingdom Metazoa; phylum Chordata; class Actinopteri; order Atheriniformes; family Atherinopsidae; genus Leuresthes; species Leuresthes tenuis. The sequence continues at coordinate 414,827 of JAVGWW010000010.1, read as the reverse complement.
GGTCGCTGGTGTCGCTAATGCCACGTTTCTGACTGTGGAGCTGCAGGTTATCAGGGTTTTATCCTCAGCTGAGTGGGGAAAACCTGTTTGAAATATGAAGAGGTTGGTGGTGAACCACGGGCTTTAACTTCAGGACCTCCTCTTCCTGAGTGTCACCCAGCCAGGCTGGGGTCCCGGCCGACTCTGTGCACTTTACGGACCGCCCTCCTCCTCCTGATTCTGTCCTCCATCTGAGCAGTGAAATATGTTCCATCTTTAAATCAGTGCTGTTATACTTTACAACTTTGTCATTGTTATTCTGAATGAATAAATAATTAATGTCATTATATCCTTCTGCTTCATGACTGGATCTTAATCACATGATGGGATTTACACACTGATCCTGAGACTCACCTGAAATATTTTTTTATTTGGTACAAAGACAATAAAGTTACTATATTTCCGTTAGATTCAGAGTTATTTGACAAAGATGATTTCAGTTACTGAAGACGTTTCCCAGGAAATGCTCAAATGATCTTTTGATAACTGACTTAAAATCCAAAGTCTGGTTAACTTTCATCTACTTTAATGTCCATCTGTCCAGTTTCATCTGAGCCCCTGAAATCGGTGACATATGAAGGAGCTGCAGCTCCTGAACACTTCCTCTGCTTAAAGCCGACAGTCTGAATCAGATTCATTAAAGAACTGGAACTTCAACGTACTTTGGTAAAGAGAGAAAACAGCAGAAACCCTGTCAGAGTTAAAGATTTAGTCTTTTCTACTGAAAACAATGAAACTGAGCTAAGAAAAATGAGACCAAGTTACTTCATATGCAAACAAAGTTTTATTGAAACAGAGAAAGTAATCAGAATAAAGTGATTCAGAGTCACTGAACAACAGGTCAAACTGATGGGTTGACTGATTGATTGATTGACTGATTGATTGTAGGGTCAATGCCAGTTTCTGAGATCACAGAGTTTAAAACATCATTCAGAAAAATAAACCACCACCTGACTGATTAAACAGAAATATTTGGGATTCTCCTCAGTGAGCATGCTCAGCTCTGTTGCCATGGAAACTCTCACTGATAATAACACAGAAACGCGGCAGCTCCGTCGTTGCCGGTGTTGAGGTTTTCCTCGATGACCTGGACCCCGGCCTTCACATATGACGTCAGCCCTATTTTTTTGACGAGCAGAGTGGCGGTCTTGATGGGTGGGTTGGACTTGGACTGGTTTTTGCTGTAAAACAGGTACACCGGGGGTCCTGTGGTTCCGGCGTTCAGATCCTGATCCACCCGCTCATAGAGTTTGCTTTGCCACTTCTCCATCTCACAGCTGGTGGTGGTGATCTGCAGGTCAGTGAGGGCCTTCTGACTGTCGGGATGCTGACGGTACCAGAGGAAGACTCTTTTCCCTCCTGCAGCTCTGTTGGTGCTTTCGTCCACTCGGATGTAGCCCTGCTTGATCAGGAGGTCATCTCCTTGAAAGTCAGCAGTGGCTGTGATGTCACAGATGTAGGCTGGCTTCTCTTTTCTCACCCACAGGTAGAGCCTGCTTCCTCCTGCCTTCCTGTTCAGATTACAGGACAACCTCTCCCAGCCGAACTGAAACAACTGACATTCAACTTCTCTTTCTGTGGAGACGAAAAGGTCCACGATGGGAATGTCGTACTCTGAGGAACCTCCGGCGTACCACAGGTAGATGCTACCTCCACCGGTTCCAGCATTCAGGTCTCCATCAACCTTCATGTAGCGATTTGTCATCAGGCTTTTACTCATGTCATCATTGTAGGAAACCTGGATCTTGGTGATTGCTGCACCGCTGCCTCTCTTGTACCAGATGTACATTTTATATCCTTCGGTTCCTTTGTTCAGATTGACGGGATTTTGGGTGAAGCCATCTTTGAGAAGCTGCTCTTCTTCAGCCTCATTCTGAGAAACCTTGATCTCAGTGATTCTGCCAGTCATGTTGGTTTCCTGCATTAAACAAAGTTAAAACGTCCATGAAGGAACTCACAAGAAATAACATGTTCCACATGCAGTTACTGAGGATTCAAAACACTTTACAGGTTCAACATCAATCAATCACTTACCCAACAACAAATATTATTCACAGTGCTGCTAGTTATCAGCTGGGTGTGTATCTACCAATGTGATGGTGCACAGCTGTTTTTAAAGGGAAACAGCACTGAAGCAAGTCTGCGGCATCTGTAGCTCATTCAGACCTAAATCCCTCAGAAGTCCTGTGATGAAGGCGCCTAAATCCTGACAGACAGACTCAGACGTACAGTGAAGCTCTAACAGAACTCTGCTATTTACCACAAATGTTGCAGGAGGCCTGGAGACGTCCCAGACTCCTCACTGTCCACTAAACCTGGATTCCTCAGCCCCTGGAACAACTATAGATATGACATCGAAACCATCTACCTGCCACTTTTCTTGTAAATTTGCTCTTATGTTGACCAAACGGGACAAATAAAGGACTGTTCGTGTGTCCTGAAAATGACGAAGTTAAAGCCGGCAAACTTCAGTCAGGACTGAAAGGCAGAAACAGGGATTTGTTGCATCTGATCTGAATGGGCTGAATAAGGAATACATCAAAATGTTGTGTTTGACAACATGTGCAGAGCATCTTTAGTTCAAACATCATCAGCTCAGCGTTGCAGTTCCACTGAGTTTTCTCTTGGAATCCAGTGTGAACTGAGCTGATTAAAGCGACTGACTTTGACACGTTGATGGAAGTTACTCAGATAGTTTGAACCTAAATGCAGTGAAGTCAGTCTCTTATTATGATGTGAAGCAGTTCAGTGACAGCTGAAGCAACGTGAAATCAAACAGAAGATGATCGACTGAACACTTACGTGTCTGCAGACAGAGTTTGGATGGAGGAGTTCACCTGGACCGCTGAATGCTGCTGTGTCTGCACACGCTCACCTGTTCCTTATATACAGCTGACTGCTGAGGTGTGCTGGGAAATCTCCTCCTCTGAGGTGGGCATTGTGAAACATCCTGCTGGTTAAGCAACCTGAACCTCCCAGCTGCTGTCAATCAGCTCTTCCACAGAATCCGTTACCGTCCTGAGGCAAACCGGATGATTGATGCTGGCAGCATGTAAATCATATCTGCCGACACACCGCCAAATGGCAGCTGGATGTCTAACAGCCCAAAAGACTTGTTTAAAGCAGCAGAGGATTTTCAGAGCAAACCAAAGCTTATTCTGTACGTACGGTGTGAGCGGGTTCAAACCTTTTCACCAGAAACACTAATGTGAGCCTCAGAGTCCTGCGGTGCTCATGGTGCCAAACCTGGGTCAGTAGACGCTACAGTTCCTTCTGTTTTTCTGGACATAAAAGTCCAAGTCAAGGCTGCTTCGTTGGTAGGAACTTTAACTGCGACTCAGATCATACAGAGTCTCTCTAATCTTTGTTCTGACACCAACTTTGAAAGATCTGGGTCAAGCTTTTCAGCAGTTAGCAGGAGACGAAGGACGGCCGGCGTCAGCCAGGCCCAATTCTGCAGAAACTCAGATTACAGCTATTGTTCCTCCACCTTTCTGGCACAATAATTAGTCGTCACCATTCGATGTGAAAGCACAAAACACACAGACATGAAATGAGCGGCTCCATCACTGACAGCTGCAGCGTGTTTTCCCGAACTCACGTCATACCACCGCCAAAATATCAGGAATTCATTTAAAAAATGGGCCCAATACAAAAACACATGTGATGCTAACTAAGAGAAGAAGGCAAAGCTGCTCTGTTTGAGAGTCGCCTGCATCTCTTCATGTTTTACTCCTGAAACACAAATGTTCCAGCACCGTGTGAGGAAAAGCCTCGGGGAGCTACCTCCTCAGTGGCATTAGGAGCTGCGCTTTGCTTCTCCACTGCAGCTTTATAAGACAAAGTTTGATTTAAACTCAAAGCTCATGAACATTTGCTAATAACCTGCTTCTCATATCTTTGTTCATTTTACACACAACTTCGCAGTTTGCGGCAGAAGTTGCATCATCTAGTTTGTGACAGAAACTCAGATGTCAGTTGGAATTAAAAACTGTAAATCATTCTGTGGAAGAGGTGACACACAGTGGAGGGGTGGATCAAGCTGCTGAGTGATGAGTTCTCCGTTTTTTAGAGTTCATTCTTCATGAAATCACAACTGACAGGTGATTATTGCAAAATAATCTGCCAGGTTTCTTCCTGTTAAAAGGCGCCTCAGGCATGGTAACTGGTAAGTTTTCTCCTTCCAGGGAAACAGATCTGTGCCCACTCTCTGCCATGGACAATCTGGAGTGGGGGTGGACTGCATCGGCTCTCTGTGGGGGGTCTGGTTGATTTGGCAAGATTTACAGTTCGTGACCTTGTCTTTGATTTGCTTTGACAGTCCTGGACACCACTCTGCCTGCACGGCACTTAGTGATGCCCTGGTGGCCCTTGTGGAGCTGCTGTAGTGTTTCTTTTTGAAGAAATACATTTTCAAGCATTTATTTTACCAACCTGATGCCTGGCTCCAGGGGGTCAGTTGAGGGGATTTTCGCGGACATAAGGCCGATTTTTGAATACTTTTCTCGGGGGAAATTGAACCAGGGAAACCGCTCCCACTTGCTCCAACTTGGCACACTTTTCCCCAAGACAAGTGTGCCAAGTTCACTTTTAAATGAAAAAAGTGCAGTAAGTAATATTGGGCCACTTTTATGGAGGAAGTCAACATGGGCGACTTTCTCGACATTTTAAAGTGGCCGAAAATGCACCATGTTACCCAATGGTGCACTTTGGCACACTTTTGTAATAGAAAAAGTGGCCCGAATTGGACCCATTTTAGCGGACCACTCTCTCTGTTCTCGCTGTTCTGCCTGTGTTGTGCCCTCTGCTCGACAGTTTGGGAGAGGTACATGGTAACTTTTGAGCTACATGAAGAACAAAGACGCAGCCGACGTCTTTACTCTATTTCACTTTATTCAAAAGAACACACCGGCTTTTCTGCGCAAGCGCAAAACACAAAGCTCTCTGCCAGTCAAAATTAACCGATCCGCAAACCATCAAACTCTCAATGAACTGCAATTAGTGTACACAGTATTCATACTTTTAGTACAGTATTAACATTTTTAATCAACCGTAACAAAATAATAACTGTACAATCAATCATTTGTAACTGTTGCTTTTAACTTTATATCAACTATACTCTTAACCTTTTAAAGATGTATATTTTAATCTGTGTATGAAACACTTTAAATATTTTAATAACTACAACCTGTCACACCTGAACTGAGGGGGCTTCTTTCTGCAAATTTTCCCTTTTCTGCCTGAGGTCTTGGCCCCTTTCCTTTGTGGTCCGCTAAAATGGGTCCAATTCGGGCCACTTTTTCTATCACAAAAGTGTGCCAAAGTGCACCATTGGGTAACATGGTGCATTTTCGGCCACTTTAAAATGTCGAGAAAGTCGCCCATGTTGACTTCCTCCATAAAAGTGGCCCAATATTACTTACTGCACTTTTTTCATTTAAAAGTGAACTTGGCACACTTGTCTTGGGGAAAAGTCTGCCAAGTTGGAGCAAGTGGGAGCGGTTTCCCTGGTTCAATTTCCCCCGAGAAAAGTATTCAAAAATCGGCCTTATGTCCGCGAAAATCCCCTCAACTGACCCCCTGGAGCCAGGCATCAGGTTGGTAAAATAAATGCTTGAAAATGTATTTCTTCAAAAAGAAACACTACAGCAGCTCCACAAGGGCCACCAGGGCATCACTAAGTGCCGTGCAGGCAGAGTGGTGTCCAGGACTGTCAAAGCAAATCAAAGACAAGGTCACGAACTGTAAATCTTGCCAAATCAACCAGACCCCCCACAGAGAGCCGATGCAGTCTACCCCCACTCCAGATTGTCCATGGCAGAGAGTGGGCACAGATCTGTTTTCCTGGAAGGAGAAAACTTACCAGTTACCATGCCTGAGGCGCCTTTTAACAGGAAGAAACCTGGCAGATTATTTCGCAATAATCACCTGTCAGTTGTGATTTCATGAAGAATGAACTCTAAAAAACGGAGAACTCATCACTCAGCAGCTTGATCCACCCCTCCACTGTGTGTCACCTCTTCCACAGAATGATTTACAGTTTTTAATTCCAACTGACATCTGAGTTTCTGTCACAAACTAGATGATGCAACTTCTGCCGCAAACTGCGAAGTTGTGTGTAAAATGAACAAAGATATGAGAAGCAGGTTATTAGCAAATGTTCATGAGCTTTGAGTTTAAATCAAACTTTGTCTTATAAAGCTGCAGTGGAGAAGCAAAGCGCAGCTCCTAATGCCACTGAGGAGGTAGCTCCCCGAGGCTTTTCCTCACACGGTGCTGGAACATTTGTGTTTCAGGAGTAAAACATGAAGAGATGCAGGCGACTCTCAAACAGAGCAGCTTTGCCTTCTTCTCTTAGTTAGCATCACATGTGTTTTTGTATTGGGCCCATTTTTTAAATGAATTCCTGATATTTTGGCGGTGGTATGACGTGAGTTCGGGAAAACACGCTGCAGCTGTCAGTGATGGAGCCGCTCATTTCATGTCTGTGTGTTTTGTGCTTTCACATCGAATGGTGACGACTAATTATTGTGCCAGAAAGGTGGAGGAACAATAGCTGTAATCTGAGTTTCTGCAGAATTGGGCCTGGCTGACGCCGGCCATCCTTCGTCTCCTGCTAACTGCTGAAAAGCTTGACCCAGATCTTTCAAAGTTGGTGTCAGAACAAAGATTAGAGAGACTCTGTATGATCTGAGTCGCAGTTAAAGTTCCTACCAACGAAGCAGCCTTGACTTGGACTTTTATGTCCAGAAAAACAGAAGGAACTGTAGCGTCTACTGACCCAGGTTTGGCACCATGAGCACCGCAGGACTCTGAGGCTCACATTAGTGTTTCTGGTGAAAAGGTTTGAACCCGCTCACACCGTACGTACAGAATAAGCTTTGGTTTGCTCTGAAAATCCTCTGCTGCTTTAAACAAGTCTTTTGGGCTGTTAGACATCCAGCTGCCATTTGGCGGTGTGTCGGCAGATATGATTTACATGCTGCCAGCATCAATCATCCGGTTTGCCTCAGGACGGTAACGGATTCTGTGGAAGAGCTGATTGACAGCAGCTGGGAGGTTCAGGTTGCTTAACCAACAGGATGTTTCACAATGCCCACCTCAGAGGAGGAGATTTCCCAGCACACCTCAGCAGTCAGCTGTATATAAGGAACAGGTGAGCGTGTGCAGACACAGCAGCATTCAGCGGTCCAGGTGAACTCCTCCATCCAAACTCTGTCTGCAGACACGTAAGTGTTCAGTCGATCATCTTCTGTTTGATTTCACGTTGCTTCAGCTGTCACTGAACTGCTTCACATCATAATAAGAGACTGACTTCACTGCATTTAGGTTCAAACTATCTGAGTAACTTCCATCAACGTGTCAAAGTCAGTCGCTTTAATCAGCTCAGTTCACACTGGATTCCAAGAGAAAACTCAGTGGAACTGCAACGCTGAGCTGATGATGTTTGAACTAAAGATGCTCTGCACATGTTGTCAAACACAACATTTTGATGTATTCCTTATTCAGCCCATTCAGATCAGATGCAACAAATCCCTGTTTCTGCCTTTCAGTCCTGACTGAAGTTTGCCGGCTTTAACTTCGTCATTTTCAGGACACACGAACAGTCCTTTATTTGTCCCGTTTGGTCAACATAAGAGCAAATTTACAAGAAAAGTGGCAGGTAGATGGTTTCGATGTCATATCTATAGTTGTTCCAGGGGCTGAGGAATCCAGGTTTAGTGGACAGTGAGGAGTCTGGGACGTCTCCAGGCCTCCTGCAACATTTGTGGTAAATAGCAGAGTTCTGTTAGAGCTTCACTGTACGTCTGAGTCTGTCTGTCAGGATTTAGGCGCCTTCATCACAGGACTTCTGAGGGATTTAGGTCTGAATGAGCTACAGATGCCGCAGACTTGCTTCAGTGCTGTTTCCCTTTAAAAACAGCTGTGCACCATCACATTGGTAGATACACACCCAGCTGATAACTAGCAGCACTGTGAATAATATTTGTTGTTGGGTAAGTGATTGATTGATGTTGAACCTGTAAAGTGTTTTGAATCCTCAGTAACTGCATGTGGAACATGTTATTTCTTGTGAGTTCCTTCATGGACGTTTTAACTTTGTTTAATGCAGGAAACCAACATGACTGGCAGAATCACTGAGATCAAGGTTTCTCAGAATGAGGCTGAAGAAGAGCAGCTTCTCAAAGAAGGCTTCACCCCGAATCCCGTCAATCTGAACAAAAGAGCTGGAGGAGACAAAGTCCACCTCTGGTACAAGAGAGGCAGCGGTGCAGGAATCACCAAGATCCAGGTTTCCTACAATGATGACATGGTTGGCAGCATGTTGACAAATCGCTACATGAAGGTTGATGGAGACCTGAATGCTGGAACCGGTGGAGATAGCATCTACCTGTGGTACGCCGGAGGTTCCTCAGAGTACGACATTCCCATCGTGGACCTTTTCGTCTCCACAGAACCACAAGGAGAATCTCAGTTGTTTCAGTTCGGCTGGGAGAGGTTGTCCTGTAATCTGAACAGGAAGTCTTCAGGAAGCAGGATCTACCTGTGGGTGAGAAAAGAGAAGCCAGCCTACATCTGTGACATCACAGCCACTGCTGACTTTCAAGGCGATTTCCAACTGATCATGCAGGGCTACATCCGAGTGGATGAAAATATCAACAGAGGTGCAGGAGGGAAAAGAGTCTTCCTCTGGTACCGTCAGCATCCCGACAGTCAGAAGGCCCTCACTGACCTGCAGATCACCACCACCAGCTGTGAGATGGAGAAGTGGCAAAGGAAACACTATGAGCGGGTGGATCAGGATCTGAACGCCGGAACCACAGGACCCCCGGTGTACCTGTTTTACAGCAAAAACCAGTCCAAGTCCAACCCACCCATCAAGAACGCCACTCTGGTCATCGGGAAAGGTTACTCACTGCCGTATGAGAGGGCCGGGGTCCAGGTCATCGACAAAAACCTCAACACCGGCAACGACGGAGCTACCGAGTTTCTGTGTTATTATCAGTGAGAGTTTCCATGGCAACAGAGCTGAGCATGCTCACTGAGGAGAATCCCAAATATTTCTGTTTAATCAGTCAGGTGGTGGTTTATTTTTCTGAATGATGTTTTAAACTCTGTGATCTCAGAAACTGGCATTGACCCTACAATCAATCAGTCAATCAATCAATCAGTCAACCCATCAGTTTGACCTGTTGTTCAGTGACTCTGAATCACTTTATTCTGATTACTTTCTCTGTTTCAATAAAACTTTGTTTGCATATGAAGTAACTTGGTCTCATTTTTCTTAGCTCAGTTTCATTGTTTTCAGTAGAAAAGACTAAATCTTTAACTCTGACAGGGTTTCTGCTGTTTTCTCTCTTTACCAAAGTACGTTGAAGTTCCAGTTCAGAGCAGGCGACGTAGAATCCTATTTAAAACCGCTGGCTAAGGAGAAGCGTAAATACAGTTAAATAGTTATTCACATTGGTGGTAATGACACCCGGTTACGGAGGTCACTAAATTAATGTTGAATATTAAATCTATCCTTTTTAAGAACTTGACTGGTGATCGTCATATTGGTACATTTCGTCCTACAGAAACCTTTTTTAATTGGCTCTGTATGAATTGGACTAATTTGGAATTTAATTAATTGGATTTGATTGGATTGTGATTTCAATGAATTGGGATTGTATATTTGAAGTGGTTGGAGATGACGTTTGTTTTGATTTGATGCTTTATAAATAAAGCTTGATTTGAACATGTGTTTTCAGTTTGTGACAGTTTACTGTGAAACAAGAATGTGCCAGAAAGGAACATTCTCCTGTTGCATTAAAAGCAGTAAAGATGAACTGATGAGAAACTGAGCTTCTTCACAGATCTGATCAGATCAAACATCACAAGAAAGCAAAAAAAAATCAAAAACATTCACTCCACACAGAACAACAAGAAAGCCAATCTGTTTCTAAAACCTCAAAATTACTTAACTTAATAAATTTAATATTGTTGATTTAAAAATCCTGGAGGAAACAGTTTGCCATCTGAAATCAAAGACTTTTTAAAAACTGTTTTTACCTCAGTAGAAAGTGATCTCCTACAAATAGTTAACAGCTCACTGGCATCAGGCATTTTCCCAAGTCACTAAAGACAGCTGCCATTAAGCCACTCCTAAAGAAGAGAACTCTGTGATGAACAACTACAGAACCGTCTCTAACCTCTCTTTTATATCCAAGATTATTGAGAAAGTTGTATTTAACCAGCACAATGACTTTCTGAATGAAAGTGGAAGTCTCGATAACTTTCAGTCAGGCTTCCGACGTCATCACAGCACTGAAACAGCTCTGGTCAAAGCGTTAAATGACATCAGGTTGAATACTGGTTCTGGTTATGTTTCAGTCCTGGTTCTGTTGGATCTCAGTTCTGCGTTTGATACTGTAGATCACAGAATCCTGTTGCACAGGCTGGAAAACTGGGCTGGACTTTCAAACCCGTCCTTAACTGGTTCAGGTCCTATTTAGAAGGCCAGAGTTATTTAGTTACAGTTGGCAGCTATGAATCTGAGCAACAAGTTGTGGAGTCCCCCAGGGGTCAATCCTTGGACCTCTTCTGTTTAACTTGTACATGCTCCCTTTGGGTCAGATATTGCAGAACTTTAACATCAATTATCACAGTTATGCAGACGATACACAACTTTGTGTCTCTGTCACCAGACGGCTGCAGCCCAGCAGACGCACTGTGTCAGAGTCTGGAGGAAATAAACTCTGATCTGCGATCTGTTGAAATGTCTTGGTTAATGCATTTTTAAAGAGATGAAAAGTATCACATACCGGATCTCCTGCTCCACTCCGCTGTAGCCCATGCCTCCGCTCTTCCGGACAGGTGGGAAATAACATAGGCAACACGGGCTCGCTCAGAGGAAAAGTACATTGGTTGAAGGTCAAACCTCACACTGGGTGAGGAATGGCCGGTAGTCCATACTGGTGACACATCCGTTTAACGCGAGTCATCAGAAAGGTGAGTTGTTCACCAAATTTAGCCAGCACCTGCTCGTGCCGGGCGTTTGTGGCCTGGAGCTCTTGACATAGAGCGCACCGGTCGTCCTCCTGTCTGTGCAGTCTGTCCCTGTGACTGGATGGTGGTGAGCACAGGGTCTGCCGGATCCATTTGTGGCCAGTTTGTACCGTCAGGGTGGGCACACAGAAGGATTCGTGATGCAGACTCGAAGACAAAGGTGGAGGTTCAAACTGTTTTACTGGACAGTGCTAGATAGTACAATAAATGTACAGGCGAAGGTACAACAACGTAAGGCAAAAATCGTGGTCAAAAACAGGCTCAAGGTCAATAATCAGGTAACTAGAAATATAATAAGGTATAATAAGGTAATGCTGGGACGCTGTACAAGACGAACTGGCGACAAACAAAGAAAGCACAGAGAGTAAAGTAGAGAGGGAAAAGGAGAGTGGAAACACAATCAGGCACAGGTGAAACACATGAGGGAGGCAGGTAATCAGGGAGGACACACAGGGGAAGGCGGAAAACACAAGACAGGTAAGAGATAAGGAGACTGAAAACAATTCTCAAGACATGACAGCACTGAGATCCAACAGGACACAGACACGAGTCCGCTTTCAGAGGCTAAGAGGAGATCATTGCTAACTTTCACCAGTGCTGTTTCTGTGCTGTGATGCACTCTGAATCCTGCACTTATAAACTCACAAACTGCACATCGGTCTGCATCACATCTCAGACTGAAGAACAGGCTCCCTGGGACCCGGGCAGAAGCTTTAATGACACGATTCAGTCGCTGAGTACCAGCTCCAGACAATCTTTGCCCCATTCAGACTGAATGGCTGAGATCCGCCTGGAGTCACACCGAACAAAGCGAGTGACAGAAGTGGCCAGTTGCCATTAATTTCCAATGTACAGAGCGAAGAGGCGGGGCTAAAGTGAACGTGGCGCCAAGCGGCGAAGGGAGAAGGCGAGTGATGGGAGGGGGCTTAATGCCCCGATGAATGCTCGGCGCTCCCCGCGGTAAATTCAAAATGGCGGAATCCTGACAGATTTTGGAATTATATGGCGGACGGACGTTTTTTGTGAAAATGTAAGGCTTTTAGGTGCGCCTTATGGTGCGGAAAAGCCTTTGGGTGGACCGCTTGGTTCTCTGACTTTTTTATTGTGGAATGACATGATGGGTCCCAAACTCAGTTAATCTCGTTTGACTCATCCTGGCAAAGCAGTTCTGTATAAAAACAGTCAACTGGAAGCAGAGCATCCTGATTTGGATTTTATGTCATGAGAGGTCTTGAATTTACTAACAACATTGACACACGACAAACCTGTTGGCAGCTGATTAGCGTTGAATTTACAGACGATAAGCCTGTTTAGAACGGAACAACGAACATATTCATAGCTTCCCTGGATCTTACTCAAGAAGCCAGACTGAATCAGACTTCTGTTTTTAGACTTTTGGACCCACTGAGGAAACTCCACCAGCTTTCTGCTCTTTGACTTGATGCAGTTGCCTCTTCAATGTAGCGGTCAATAGCAGAGCCTTCGTGTATATTCTGATGCAGAAAATGCTGAAAGTCTCCAACTCTGATTCTCAGGGCCGGCTGACAATCTGCACCCATGTGATAGCATTTAATGGCTTTAGTTTGTCGGAGGATTCCAAAGGTCAAATATAATTTGGCCCCTCAGCAAAGTGGATGTGGCGAAGGAGGCGTCCGGTTCTTCTGAGTTTAACGCATCTTTGGTCACGTTCTTTTAAATTAAATGTAGCTAAACTAAATAATCCCCAAAAGAATAACTAAACCAAAAAGACTTTACATCAGAAAAAGTTTATTGGGACAAAACAAATGGGTTCCTCTTATCAAACCAGGCTAAAGATACAGATAAAGTCATTGTAGTGGGTGACTTTAATATTCATGTAGATGTTGAAAATGACAGCCTAAATATTAACTTTAATTCTATATTAGACTCTATTGGATTTTCTCAAAGTGTTCACAGACCTACTCACTGCCTTAATCACACCCTTGACCTTTGACTTATGGCACTGAGAGTGAACAGTTAACAGTGTTCCCTCATAACCCTGTCTTGTCTGACCATTTTTAATAACTTTTGAATTTACATTACTTGACTTTACGGTTTCTGAGAAGAATTCTACATATAGAAGGTGTCTGTCAGAGAATGCTGTAACCAGATTTAAAGAGTTGATTTCATCATCCTTTTCTTCACTGCCATGTGCAGATATGACAGAGGACGGCTACCTAAACTTTACTCCAGTAGAACTTGACTCTCTTCAAGCTGCCCCCCAGCGGAGTCGAGGGAGGGAGGATGTGTGGATGTATGGGACGTGAAAGTGTGTGTGGTGATGCTGTGGTCTGGATCTGGGACTTGCTGTCGCCTGGCCTGCCTGTGCTTCTCCTGATGGGGGGGCGGCGTTGCCTCTCCCCGCTGCTCGCGGCTTCACCCACCTGTGGGCACGTCTTGACTCCCAGGGCACTTGGCCAGGGGCGCTGGGGCAGGCGCTGACCCACTGTGTGGCTGTCTGGGGCGCTTGGCCCTCCTGGGTATTGGGTGGGGCCTCTGCGGGGGGTTTGGGGGCGCTCAGGCTCCTGGGGCCCGGGTCCGGTGCACGACCCATGTCTGGGCGGCTGGGGCCTGGCGGGGTCGGTGGGCTGTTGCCCCTGGTTCCCGGAGGGCCTCTGCCCTATGCTTATGGGGCCTCTGCCCTATGCTTATGGGGGCTCTGCCCTATGCTTATGGGGCCTCTGCCCTATGCTTATGGGGGGCTCTGCCTTATGCTTATGGGGCCTCTGCCCTATGCTTATGGGGCCTCTGCCCTATGCTTATGGGGCCTCTGCCCTATGCTTATGGGGGGCTCTGCCCTATGCTTATGGGGCCTCTGCCCTATGCTTATGGGGCCTCTGTCCTATGCTTATGGGGGCCTCTGCCCTATGCTTATGGGGGCTCTGTCCTATGCTTATGGGGCCTCTGCCCTATGCTTATGGGGCCTCTGCCCTATGCTTATGGGGGCCTCTGCCCTATGCTTATGGGGGCTCTGTCCTATGCTTATGGGGCCTCTGCCCTATGCTTATGGGGCCTCTGCCCTATGCTTATGGGGCCTCTGCCTTATGCTTATGGGGCCTCTGCCCTATGCTTATGGGGGCTCTGCCCTATGCTTATGGGGGCTCTGCCCTATGCTTATGGGGCCTCTGCCCTATGCTTATGGGGGCTCTGCCCTATGCTTATGGGGCCTCTGTCCTATGCTTATGGGGGGCTCTGCCCTATGCTTATGGGGCCTCTGTCCTATGCTTATGGGGCCTCTGCCCTATGCTTATGGGGGGCTCTGTCCTATGCTTATGGGGCCTCTGTCCTATGCTTATGGGGGCTCTGCCCTATGCTTATGGGGGCTCTGCCCTATGCTTATGGGGGCTCTGCCCTATGCTTATGGGGCCTCTGCCCTATGCTTATGGGGGCCTCTGCCCTATGCTTATGGGGCCTCTGTCCTATGCTTATGGGGCCTCTGCCCTATGCTTATGGGGCCTCTGCCCTATGCTTATGGGGGCTCTGCCCTATGCTTATGGGGCCTCTGTCCTATGCTTATGGGGCCTCTGCCCTATCCTTATGGGGCCTCTGCCCTATGCTTATGGGGCCTCTGCCCTATGCTTATGGGGGGCTCTGCCCTATGCTTATGGGGCCTCTGTCCTATGCTTATGGGGGCCTCTGCCCTATGCTTATGGGGCCTCTGCCCTATGCTTATGGGGGCTCTGCCCTATGCTTATGGGGCCTCTGCCCTATGCTTATGGGGGCCTCTGCCCTATGCTTATGGGGCCTCTGCCCTATGCTTATGGGGGCTCTGCCCTATGTTTATGGGGCCTCTGCCCTATGCTTATGGGGGCCTCTGCCCTATGCTTATGGGGCCTCTGCCCTATGCTTATGGGGGCTCTGCCCTATGCTTATGGGGCCTCTGCCTTATGCTTATGGGGCCTCTGCCCTATGCTTATGGGGGCTCTGTCCTATGCTTATGGGGGCCTCTGTCCTATGCTTATGGGGCCTCTGCCCTATGCTTATGGGGCCTCTGCCCTATGCTTATGGGGCCTCTGCCTTATGCTTATGGGGCCTCTGTCCTATGCTTATGGGGGCTCTGTCCTATGCTTATGGGGGGCTCTGCCCTATGCTTATGGGGGCTCTGCCCTATGCTTATGGGGCCTCTGTCCTATGCTTATGGGGGGCTCTGCCCTATGCTTATGGGGCCTCTGTCCTATGCTTATGGGGCTTCTGTCCTATGCTTATGGGGCCTCTGCCCTATGCTTATGGGGGCTCTGCCCTATGCTTATGGGGCCTCTGTCCTATGCTTATGGGGGGCTCTGCCCTATGCTTATGGGGCCTCTGCCCTATGCTTATGGGGCCTCTGTCCTATGCTTATGGGGCCTCTGCCCTATGCTTATGGGGGGCTCTGTCCTATGCTTATGGGGCCTCTGTCCTATGCTTATGGGGGCTCTGCCCTATGCTTATGGGGCCTCTGCCCTATCCTTATGGGGCCTCCGCCCTATGCTTATGGGGCCTCTGCCCTATGCTTATGGGGCCTCTGCCCTATGCTTATGGGGCCTCTGCCCTATGCTTATGGGGCCTCTGCCCTATCCTTATGGGGCCTCTCCCCTATGCTTATGGGGGCTCTGCCCTATGCTTATGGGGCCTCTGTCCTATGCTTATGGGGCCTCTGCCCTATCCTTATGGGGCCTCTGCCCTATGCTTATGGGGGCTCTGCCCTATGCTTATGGGGCCTCTGCCCTATGCTTATGGGGCCTCTGCCCTATGCTTATGGGGCCTCTGTCCTATGCTTATTGGGGCTCTGCCCTATGCTTATGGGGCCTCTGCCCTATGCTTATGGGGGCTCTGCCCTATGCTTATGGGGCCTCTGTCCTATCCTTATGGGGCCTCTGCCCTATGCTTATGGGGCCTCTGTCCTATGCTTATGGGGCCTCTGCCCTATGCTTATGGGGCCTCTGCCCTATCCTTATGGGGCCTCTGCCCTATGCGTATGGGGCCTCTGTCCTATGCTTATGGGGGCTCTGCCCTATGCTTATGGGGCCTCTGTCCTATGCTTATTGGGGCTCTGCCCTATGCTTATGGGGCCTCTGCCCTATCCTTATGGGGCCTCTGCCCTATGCGTATGGGGCCTCTGTCCTATGCTTATGGGGCCTCTGCCCTATGCTTATGGGGCCTCTGCCCTATCCTTATGGGGCCTCTGCCCTATGCGTATGGGGCCTCTGTCCTATGCTTATTGGGGCTCTGCCCTATGCTTATGGGGCCTCTGTCCTATGCTTATGGGGCCTCTGCCCTATCCTTATGGGGCCTCTGCCCTATGCGTATGGGGCCTCTTTCCTATGCTTATTGGGCCTCTGCCCTATGCGTATGGGGCCTCTGTCCTATGCTTATGGGGCCTCTGCCCTATGCTTATGGGGCCTCTGCCCTATGCTTATGGGGCCTCTGCCCTATGCTTATGGGGCCTCTGTCCTATGCTTATTGGGGCTCTGCCCTATGCTTATGGGGCCTCTGCCCTATCCTTATGGGGCCTCTGCCCTATCCTTATGGGGCCTCTGTCCTATGCTTATGGGGGCTCTGCCCTATGCTTATGGGGCCTCTGTCCTATGCTTATGGGGGCTCTGCCCTATGCTTATGGGGCCTCTGCCTTATGCTTATGGGGGCCTCTGCCCTATCCTTATGGGGCCTCTGCCCTATGCTTATGGGGCCTCTGTCCTATGCTTATGGGGGGCTCTGTCCTATGCTTATGGGGCCTCTGTCCTATGCTTATGGGGCCTCTGCCCTATGCTTATGGGGCCTCTGCCCTATGCTTATGGGGCCTCTGTCCTATGCTTATGGGGGGCTCTGCCCTATGCTTATGGGGGGCTCTGTCCTATGCTTATGGGGCCTCTGTCCTATGCTTATGGGGCCTCTGCCCTATGCTTATGGGGGGCTCTGTCCTATGCTTATGGGGCCTCTGTCCTATGCTTATGGGGCCTCTGCCCTATGCTTATGGGGCCTCTGCCCTATGCTTATGGGGCCTCTGTCCTATGCTTATGGGGGGCTCTGCCCTATGTTTATGGGGCCTCTGTCCTATGCTTATGGGGCCTCTGCCCTATGCTTATGGGGGCTCTGCCCTATGCTTATGGGGCCTCTGTCCTATGCTTATGGGGCCTCTGCCCTATGCTTATGGGGCCTCTGCCTTATGCTTATGGGGCCTCTGCCCTATCCTTATGGGGCCTCTGCCCTATCCTTATGGGGCCTCTGCCCTATGCTTATGGGGCCTCTGCCCTATGCTTATGGGGGCTCTGCCCTATGCTTATGGGGCCTCTGTCCTATGCTTATGGGGCCTCTGCCCTAGGCTTATGGGGCCTCTGCCCTATGCTTATGGGGCCTCTGCCCTATGCTTATGGGGCCTCTGCCCTATGCTTATGGGGCCTCTGCCTTATGCTTATGGGGGCCTCTGCCCTATCCTTATGGGGCCTCTGCCCTATGCTTATGGGGCCTCTGTCCTATGCTTATGGGGGCTCTGCCCTATGCTTATGGGGCCTCTGTCCTATGCTTATGGGGCCTCTGCCCTATGCTTATGGGGGGCTCTGCCCTATGCTTATGGGGCCTCTGTCCTATGCTTATGGGGCCTCTGCCCTATGCTTATGGGGGGCTCTGTCCTATGCTTATGGGGGGCTCTGCCCTATGCTTATGGGGCCTCTGCCTTATGCTTATGGGGCCTCTGCCCTATGCTTATGGGGCCTCTGCCCTATGCTTATGGGGGGCTCTGCCCTATGCTTATGGGGCCTCTGTCCTATGCTTATGGGGCCTCTGCCCTATGCTTATGGGGGGCTCTGTCCTATGCTTATGGGGCCTCTGTCCTATGCTTATGGGGCCTCTGCCCTATGCTTATGGGGCCTCTGTCCTATGCTTATGGGGGGCTCTGCCCTATGTTTATGGGGCCTCTGTCCTATGCTTATGGGGGGCTCTGCCCTATGTTTATGGGGCCTCTGTCCTATGCTTATGGGGCCTCTGCCCTATGCTTATGGGGGCTCTGCCCTATGCTTATGGGGCCTCTGTCCTATGCTTATGGGGCCTCTGCCCTAGGCTTATGGGGCCTCTGCCCTATGCTTATGGGGCCTCTGCCCTATGCTTATGGGGCCTCTGCCCTATGCTTATGGGGCCTCTGTCCTATGCTTATGGGGGGCTCTGCCCTATGTTTATGGGGCCTCTGTCCTATGCTTATGGGGCCTCTACCCTATGCTTATGGGGGCTCTGCCCTATGCTTATGGGGCCTCTGTCCTATGCTTATGGGGCCTCTGTCCTATGCTTATTGGGGCTCTGCCCTATGCTTATTGGGGCTCTGCCCTATGCTTATGGGGTCACTTTTTACACTGAAAAATTTGTTTTATACTTTCTTTTTTTTTTTTTTTTGTATTTTGGATAGTTACCAGTTACCCTAACCCTAAGGTCACAGGACCATAGCCCTAACCTTAGGTCCTTCCCCTGGCTCCAATTATGAAAATACATTTTCATAATTCCAACAATTCTTATTTCTTTCACCCCATATCTGACCACCTGCTCCCTTTTTCTTACGCCTTTCCCTTCCATTTACCCTTACCCTAAGTCTCCCAGAACCATTTATTTTACACTTCCTACCTCATTTCTGTCCATCCTCTGTCTCCTCCTCCACCCCCCCCCACATACACAAACCAAGGGCCCACTGCATACAGCCCACACTCAAACACCTGCACCACTCACCTCAAGGGAAATTTAATTTCCTATCGCACCTGCAGCAGACACACCTCAAAAACAAACTGTGAGGAGACGGCGCTGACCTCTTGGGCCAGTCACGTCAGAACCATTTGCTAAACTGGACCAAAATGTTGCGCCAGCCAGTTGTTGCGTGTTTTAAACATTTTAAACAGGCAAAACTCAGGTAAACTCAGTCCAGAAAATCTCAGATTTTAGGTTAATTCCTCCAACACAAACTTGAAGTGGACGAGGCAGCTGCCAGCCAAGCTAATGCAAGCATAGCTAAGCTAACAACCAGGTTAGAAAAGAAAGAACTAAAACAAATCTGCCAGAAAGAACTCTAACCCTGGGATACGTTTGACTGGTCGCTGGTTTCGCTAATGCCACGTTTCTGACTGTGGAGCTGCAGGTTATCAGGGTTTTATCCTCAGCTGAGTGGGGAAAACCTGTTTGAAATATGAAGAGGTTGGTGGTGAACCACGGGCTTTAACTTCAGGACCTCCTCTTCCTGAGTGTCACCCAGCCAGGCTGGGGTCCCGGCCGACTCTGTGCACTTTACGGACCGCCCTCCTCCTCCTGATTCTGTCCTCCATCTGAGCAGTGAAATATGTTCCATCTTTAAATCAGTGCTGTTATACTTTACAACTTTGTCATTGTTATTCTGAATGAATAAATAATTAATGTCATTATATCCTTCTGCTTCATGACTGGATCTTAATCACATGATGGGATTTACACACTGATCCTGAGACTCACCTGAAATCTTTTTTTATTTGGTACAAAGACAATAAAGTTACTATATTTCCGTTAGATTCAGAGTTATTTGACAAAGAGGATTTCAGTTACTGAAGACGTTTCCCAGGAAATGCTCAAATGATCTTTTGATAACTGACTTAAAATCCAAAGTCTGGTTAACTTTTATCTACTTTAATGTCCATCTGTCCAGTTTCATCTGAGCCCCTGAAATCGGTGACATATGAAGGAGCTGCAGCTCCTGAACACTTCCTCTGCTTAAAGCCGACAGTCTGAATCAGATTCATTAAAGAACTGGAACTTCAACGTACTTTGGTAAAGAGAGAAAACAGCAGAAACCCTGTCAGAGTTAAAGATTTAGTCTTTTCTACTGAAAACAATGAAACTGAGCTAAGAAAAATGAGACCAAGTTACTTCATATGCAAACAAAGTTTTATTGAAACAGAGAAAGTAATCAGAATAAAGTGATTCAGAGTCACTGAACAACAGGTCAAACTGATGGATTGACTGATTGATTGATTGACTGATTGATTGTAGGGTCAATGCCAGTTTCTGAGATCACAGAGTTTAAAACATCATTCAGAAAAATAAACCACCACCTGACTGATTAAACAGAAATATTTGGGATTCTCCTCAGTGAGCATGCTCAGCTCTGTTGCCATGGAAACTCTCACTGATAATAACACAGAAACGCGGCAGCTCCGTCGTTGCCGGTGTTGAGGTTTTCCTCGATGACCTGGACCCCGGCCTTCACATATGACGACAGCCCTATTTTTTTGACGAGCAGAGTGGCGGTCTTGATGGGTGGGTTGGACTTGGACTGGTTTTTGCTGTAAAACAGGTACACCGGGGGTCCTGTGGTTCCGGCGTTCAGATCCTGATCCACCCGCTCATAGAGTTTGCTTTGCCACTTCTCCATCTCACAGCTGGTGGTGGTGATCTGCAGGTCAGTGAGGGCCTTCTGACTGTCGGGATGCTGACGGTACCAGAGGAAGACTCTTTTCCCTCCTGCAGCTCTGTTGGTGCTTTCGTCCACTCGGATGTAGCCCTGCTTGATCAGGAGGTCATCTCCTTGAAAGTCAGCAGTGGCTGTGATGTCACAGATGTAGGCTGGCTTCTCTTTTCTCACCCACAGGTAGAGCCTGCTTCCTCCTGCCTTCCTGTTCAGATTACAGGACAACCTCTCCCAGCCGAACTGAAACAACTGACATTCAACTTCTCTTTCTGTGGAGACGAAAAGGTCCACGATGGGAATGTCGTACTCTGAGGAACCTCCGGCGTACCACAGGTAGATGCTACCTCCACCGGTTCCAGCATTCAGGTCTCCATCAACCTTCATGTAGCGATTTGTCATCAGGCTTTTACTCATGTCATCATTGTAGGAAACCTGGATCTTGGTGATTGCTGCACCGCTGCCTCTCTTGTACCAGATGTACATTTTATATCCTTCGGTTCCTTTGTTCAGATTGACGGGATTTTGGGTGAAGCCTTCTTTGAGAAGCTGCTCTTCTTCAGCCTCATTCTGAGAAACCTTGATCTCAGTGATTCTGCCAGTCATGTTGGTTTCCTGCATTAAACAAAGTTAAAACGTCCATGAAGGAACTCACAAGAAATAACATGTTCCACATGCAGTTACTGAGGATTCAAAACACTTTACAGGTTCAACATCAATCAATCACTTACCCAACAACAAATATTATTCACAGTGCTGCTAGTTATCAGCTGGGTGTGTATCTACCAATGTGATGGTGCACAGCTGTTTTTAAAGGGAAACAGCACTGAAGCAAGTCTGCGGCATCTGTAGCTCATTCAGACCTAAATCCCTCAGAAGTCCTGTGATGAAGGCGCCTAAATCCTGACAGACAGACTCAGACGTACAGTGAAGCTCTAACAGAACTCTGCTATTTACCACAAATGTTGCAGGAGGCCTGGAGACGTCCCAGACTCCTCACTGTCCACTAAACCTGGATTCCTCAGCCCCTGGAACAACTATAGATATGACATCGAAACCATCTACCTGCCACTTTTCTTGTAAATTTGCTCTTATGTTGACCAAACGGGACAAATAAAGGACTGTTCGTGTGTCCTGAAAATGACGAAGTTAAAGCCGGCAAACTTCAGTCAGGACTGAAAGGCAGAAACAGGGATTTGTTGCATCTGATCTGAATGGGCTGAATAAGGAAGACATCAAAATGTTGTGTTGGACAACATGTGCAGAGCATCTTTAGTTCAAACATCATCAGCTCAGCGTTGCAGTTCCACTGAGTTTTCTCTTGGAATCCAGTGTGAACTGAGCTGATTAAAGCGACTGACTTTGACACGTTGATGGAAGTTACTCAGATAGTTTGAACCTAAATGCAGTGAAGTCAGTCTCTTATTATGATGTGAAGCAGTTCAGTGACAGCTGAAGCAACGTGAAATCAAACAGAAGATGATCGACTGAACACTTACGTGTCTGCAGACAGAGTTTGGATGGAGGAGTTCACCTGGACCGCTGAATGCTGCTGTGTCTGCACACGCTCACCTGTTCCTTATATACAGCTGACTGCTGAGGTGTGCTGGGAAATCTCCTCCTCTGAGGTGGGCATTGTGAAACATCCTGTTGGTTAAGCAACCTGAACCTCCCAGCTGCTGTCAATCAGCTCTTCCACAGAATCCGTTACCGTCCTGAGGCAAACCGGATGATTGATGCTGGCAGCATGTAAATCATATCTGCCGACACACCGCCAAATGGCAGCTGGATGTCTAACAGCCCAAAAGACTTGTTTAAAGCAGCAGAGGATTTTCAGAGCAAACCAAAGCTTATTCTGTACGTACGGTGTGAGCGGGTTCAAACCTTTTCACCAGAAACACTAATGTGAGCCTCAGAGTCCTGCGGTGCTCATGGTGCCAAACCTGGGTCAGTAGACGCTACAGTTCCTTCTGTTTTTCTGGACATAAAAGTCCAAGTCAAGGCTGCTTCGTTGGTAGGAACTTTAACTGCGACTCAGATCATACAGAGTCTCTCTAATCTTTGTTCTGACACCAACTTTGAAAGATCTGGGTCAAGCTTTTCAGCAGTTAGCAGGAGATGAAGGACGGCCGGCGTCAGCCAGGCCCAATTCTGCAGAAACTCAGATTACAGCTATTGTTCCTCCACCTTTCTGGCACAATAATTAGTCGTCACCATTCGATGTGAAAGCACAAAACACACAGAGATCAAATGAGCGGCTCCATCACTGACAGCACTTTGGCACACTTTTGTAATAGAAAAAGTGGCCCGAATTGGACCCATTTTAGCGGACCACTCTCTCTCTGTTCTCGCTGTTCTGCCTGTGTTGTGCCCTCTGCTCGACAGTTTGGGAGAGGTACATGGTAACTTTTGAGCTACATGAAGAACAAAGACGCAGCCGACGTCTTTACTCTATTTCACTTTATTCAAAAGAACACACCGGCTTTTCTGCGCAAGCGCAAAACACAAAGCTCTCTGCCAGTCAAAATTAACCGATCCGCAAACCATCAAACTCTCAATAAACTGCAATTAGTGTACACAGTATTCATACTTTTAGTACAGTATTAACATTTTTAATCAACCGTAACAAAATAATAACTATACAATGAATCATTTGTAACTGTTGCTTTTAACTTTATATCAACTATACTCTTAACCTTTTAAAGATGTATATTTTAATCTGTGTATGAAACACTTTAAATATTTTAATAACTACAACCTGTCACACCTGAACTGAGGGGGCTTCTTTCTGCAAATTTTCCCTTTTCTGCCTGAGGTCTTGGCCCCTTTCCTTTGTGGTCCGCTAAAATGGGTCCAATTCGGGCCACTTTTTCTATCACAAAAGTGTGCCAAAGTGCACCATTGGGTAACATGGTGCATTTTCGGCCACTTTAAAATGTCGAGAAAGTCGCCCATGTTGACTTCCTCCATAAAAGTGGCCCAATATTACTTACTGCACTTTTTTCATTTAAAAGTGAACTTGGCACACTTGTCTTGGGGAAAAGTCTGCCAAGTTGGAGCAAGTGGGAGCGGTTTCCCTGGTTCAATTTCCCCCGAGAAAAGTATTCAAAAATCGGCCTTATGTCCGCGAAAATCCCCTCAACTGACCCCCTGGAGCCAGGCATCAGGTTGGTAAAATAAATGCTTGAAAATGTATTTCTTCAAAAAGAAACACTACAGCAGCTCCACAAGGGCCACCAGGGCATCACTAAGTGCCGTGCAGGCAGAGTGGTGTCCAGGACTGTCAAAGCAAATCAAAGACAAGGTCACGAACTGTAAATCTTGCCAAATCAACCAGACCCCCCACAGAGAGCCGATGCAGTCCACCCCCACTCCAGATTGTCCATGGCAGAGAGTGGGCACAGATCTGTTTCCCTGGAAGGAGAAAACTTACCAGTTACCATGCCTGAGGCGCCTTTTAACAGGAAGAAACCTGGCAGATTATTTCGCAATAATCACCTGTCAGTTGTGATTTCATGAAGAATGAACTCTAAAAAACGGAGAACTCATCACTCAGCAGCTTGATCCACCCCTCCACTGTGTGTCACCTCTTCCACAGAATGATTTACAGTTTTTAATTCCAACTGACTTCTGAGTTTCTGTCACAAACTAGATGATGCAACTTCTGCCGCAAACTGCAAAGTTGTGTGTAAAATGAACAAAGATATGAGAAGCAGGTTATTAGCAAATGTTCATGAGCTTTGAGTTTAAATCAAACTTTGTCTTATAAAGCTGCAGTGGAGAAGCAAAGCGCAGCTCCTAATGCCACTGAGGAGGTAGCTCCCCGAGGCTTTTCCTCACACGGTGCTGGAACATTTGTGTTTCAGGAGTAAAACATGAAGAGATGCAGGCGACTCTCAAACAGAGCAGCTTTGCCTTCTTCTCTTAGTTAGCATCACATGTGTTTTTGTATTGGGCCCATTTTTTAAATGAATTCCTGATATTTTGGCGGTGGTATGACGTGAGTTCGGGAAAACACGCTGCAGCTGTCAGTGATGGAGCCGCTCATTTCATGTCTGTGTGTTTTGTGCTTTCACATCGAATGGTGACGACTAATTATTGTGCCAGAAAGGTGGAGGAACAATAGCTGTAATCTGAGTTTCTGCAGAATTGGGCCTGGCTGACGCCGGCCGTCCTTCGTCTCCTGCTAACTGCTGAAAAGCTTGACCCAGATCTTTCAAAGTTGGTGTCAGAACAAAGATTAGAGAGACTCTGTATGATCTGAGTCGCAGTTAAAGTTCCTACCAACGAAGCAGCCTTGACTTGGACTTTTATGTCCAGAAAAACAGAAGGAACTGTAGCGTCTACTGACCCAGGTTTGGCACCATGAGCACCGCAGGACTCTGAGGCTCACATTAGTGTTTCTGGTGAAAAGGTTTGAACCCGCTCACACCGTACGTACAGAATAAGCTTTGGTTTGCTCTGAAAATCCTCTGCTGCTTTAAACAAGTCTTTTGGGCTGTTAGACATCCAGCTGCCATTTGGCGGTGTGTCGGCAGATATGATTTACATGCTGCCAGCATCAATCATCCGGTTTGCCTCAGGACGGTAACGGATTCTGTGGAAGAGCTGATTGACAGCAGCTGGGAGGTTCAGGTTGCTTAACCAGCAGGATGTTTCACAATGCCCACCTCAGAGGAGGAGATTTCCCAGCACACCTCAGCAGTCAGCTGTATATAAGGAACAGGTGAGCGTGTGCAGACACAGCAGCATTCAGCGGTCCAGGTGAACTCCTCCATCCAAACTCTGTCTGCAGACACGTAAGTGTTCAGTCGATCATCTTCTGTTTGATTTCACGTTGCTTCAGCTGTCACTGAACTGCTTCACATCATAATAAGAGACTGACTTCACTGCATTTAGGTTCAAACTATCTGAGTAACTTCCATCAACGTGTCAAAGTCAGTCGCTTTAATCAGCTCAGTTCACACTGGATTCCAAGAGAAAACTCAGTGGAACTGCAACGCTGAGCTGATGATGTTTGAACTAAAGATGCTCTGCACATGTTGTCCAACACAACATTTTGATGTATTCCTTATTCAGCCCATTCAGATCAGATGCAACAAATCCCTGTTTCTGCCTTTCAGTCCTGACTGAAGTTTGCCGGCTTTAACTTCGTCATTTTCAGGACACACGAACAGTCCTTTATTTGTCCCGTTTGGTCAACATAAGAGCAAATTTACAAGAAAAGTGGCAGGTAGATGGTTTCGATGTCATATCTATAGTTGTTCCAGGGGCTGAGGAATCCAGGTTTAGTGGACAGTGAGGAGTCTGGGACGTCTCCAGGCCTCCTGCAACATTTGTGGTAAATAGCAGAGTTCTGTTAGAGCTTCACTGTACGTCTGAGTCTGTCTGTCAGGATTTAGGCGCCTTCATCACAGGACTTCTGAGGGATTTAGGTCTGAATGAGCTACAGATGCCGCAGACTTGCTTCAGTGCTGTTTCCCTTTAAAAACAGCTGTGCACCATCACATTGGTAGATACACACCCAGCTGATAACTAGCAGCACTGTGAATAATATTTGTTGTTGGGTAAGTGATTGATTGATGTTGAACCTGTAAAGTGTTTTGAATCCTCAGTAACTGCATGTGGAACATGTTATTTCTTGTGAGTTCCTTCATGGACGTTTTAACTTTGTTTAATGCAGGAAACCAACATGACTGGCAGAATCACTGAGATCAAGGTTTCTCAGAATGAGGCTGAAGAAGAGCAGCTTCTCAAAGAAGGCTTCACCCCGAATCCCGTCAATCTGAACAAAAGAGCTGGAGGAGACAAAGTCCACCTCTGGTACAAGAGAGGCAGCGGTGCAGGAATCACCAAGATCCAGGTTTCCTACAATGATGACATGGTTGGCAGCATGTTGACAAATCGCTACATGAAGGTTGATGGAGACCTGAATGCTGGAACCGGTGGAGATAGCATCTACCTGTGGTACGCCGGAGGTTCCTCAGAGTACGACATTCCCATCGTGGACCTTTTCGTCTCCACAGAACCACAAGGAGAATCTCAGTTGTTTCAGTTCGGCTGGGAGAGGTTGTCCTGTAATCTGAACAGGAAGTCTTCAGGAAGCAGGATCTACCTGTGGGTGAGAAAAGAGAAGCCAGCCTACATCTGTGACATCACAGCCACTGCTGACTTTCAAGGCGATTTCCAACTGATCATGCAGGGCTACATCCGAGTGGACGAAAATATCAACAGAGGTGCAGGAGGGAAAAGAGTCTTCCTCTGGTACCGTCAGCATCCCGACAGTCAGAAGGCCCTCACTGACCTGCAGATCACCACCACCAGCTGTGAGATGGAGAAGTGGCAAAGGAAACACTATGAGCGGGTGGATCAGGATCTGAACGCCGGAACCACAGGACCCCCGGTGTACCTGTTTTACAGCAAAAACCAGTCCAAGTCCAACCCACCCATCAAGAACGCCACTCTGGTCATCGGGAAAGGTTACTCACTGCCGTATGAGAGGGCCGGGGTCCAGGTCATCGACAAAAACCTCAACACCGGCAACGACGGAGCTACCGAGTTTCTGTGTTATTATCAGTGAGAGTTTCCATGGCAACAGAGCTGAGCATGCTCACTGAGGAGAATCCCAAATATTTCTGTTTAATCAGTCAGGTGGTGGTTTATTTTTCTGAATGATGTTTTAAACTCTGTGATCTCAGAAACTGGCATTGACCCTACAATCAATCAGTCAATCAATCAATCAGTCAATCCATCAGTTTGACCTGTTGTTCAGTGACTCTGAATCACTTTATTCTGATTACTTTCTCTGTTTCAATAAAACTTTGTTTGCATATGAAGTAACTTGGTCTCATTTTTCTTAGCTCAGTTTCATTGTTTTCAGTAGAAAAGACTAAATCTTTAACTCTGACAGGGTTTCTGCTGTTTTCTCTCTTTACCAAAGTACGTTGAAGTTCCAGTTCAGAGCAGGCGACGTAGAATCCTATTTAAAACCGCTGGCTAAGGAGAAGCGTAAATACAGTTAAATAGTTATTCACATTGGTGGTAATGACACCCGGTTACGGAGGTCACTAAATTAATGTTGAATATTAAATCTATCCTTTTTAAGAACTTGACTGGTGATCGTCATATTGGTACATTTCGTCCTACAGAAACCTTTTTTAATTGGCTCTGTATGAATTGGACTAATTTGGAATTTAATTAATTGGATTTGATTGGATTGTGATTTCAATGAATTGGGATTGTATATTTGAAGTGGTTGGAGATGACGTTTGTTTTGATTTGATGCTTTATAAATAAAGCTTGATTTGAACATGTGTTTTCAGTTTGTGACAGTTTACTGTGAAACAAGAATGTGCCAGAAAGGAACATTCTCCTGTTGCATTAAAAGCAGTAAAGATGAACTGATGAGAAACTGAGCTTCTTCACAGATCTGATCAGATCAAACATCACAAGAAAGCAAAAAAAAATCAAAAACATTCACTCCACACAGAACAACAAGAAAGCCAATCTGTTTCTAAAACCTCAAAATTACTTAACTTAATAAATTTAATATTGTTGATTTAAAAATCCTGGAGGAAACAGTTTGCCATCTGAAATCAAAGACTTTTTAAAAACTGTTTTTACCTCAGTAGAAAGTGATCTCCTACAAATAGTTAACAGCTCACTGGCATCAGGCATTTTCCCAAGTCACTAAAGACAGCTGCCATTAAGCCACTCCTAAAGAAGAGAACTCTGTGATGAACAACTACAGAACCGTCTCTAACCTCTCTTTTATATCCAAGATTATTGAGAAAGTTGTATTTAACCAGCACAATGACTTTCTGAATGAAAGTGGAAGTCTCGATAACTTTCAGTCAGGCTTCCGACGTCATCACAGCACTGAAACAGCTCTGGTCAAAGCGTTAAATGACATCAGGTTGAATACTGGTTCTGGTTATGTTTCAGTCCTGGTTCTGTTGGATCTCAGTTCTGCGTTTGATACTGTAGATCACAGAATCCTGTTGCACAGGCTGGAAAACTGGGCTGGACTTTCAAACCCGTCCTTAACTGGTTCAGGTCCTATTTAGAAGGCCAGAGTTATTTAGTTACAGTTGGCAGCTATGAATCTGAGCAACAAGTTGTGGAGTCCCCCAGGGGTCAATCCTTGGACCTCTTCTGTTTAACTTGTACATGCTCCCTTTGGGTCAGATATTGCAGAACTTTAACATCAATTATCACAGTTATGCAGACGATACACAACTTTGTGTCTCTGTCACCAGACGGCTGCAGCCCAGCAGACGCACTGTGTCAGAGTCTGGAGGAAATAAACTCTGATCTGCGATCTGTTGAAATGTCTTGGTTAATGCATTTTTAAAGAGATGAAAAGTATCACATACCGGATCTCCTGCTCCACTCCGCTGTAGCCCATGCCTCCGCTCTTCCGGACAGGTGGGAAATAACATAGGCAACACGGGCTCGCTCAGAGGAAAAGTACATTGGTTGAAGGTCAAACCTCACACTGGGTGAGGAATGGCCGGTAGTCCATACTGGTGACACATCCGTTTAACGCGAGTCATCAGAAAGGTGAGTTGTTCACCAAATTTAGCCAGCACCTGCTCGTGCCGGGCGTTTGTGGCCTGGAGCTCTTGACATAGAGCGCACCGGTCGTCCTCCTGTCTGTGCAGTCTGTCCCTGTGACTGGATGGTGGTGAGCACAGGGTCTGCCGGATCCATTTGTGGCCAGTTTGTACCGTCAGGGTGGGCACACAGAAGGATTCGTGATGCAGACTCGAAGACAAAGGTGGAGGTTCAAACTGTTTTACTGGACAGTGCTAGATAGTACAATAAATGTACAGGCGAAGGTACAACAACGTAAGGCAAAAATCGTGGTCAAAAACAGGCTCAAGGTCAATAATCAGGTAACTAGAAATATAATAAGGTATAATAAGGTAATGCTGGGACGCTGTACAAGACGAACTGGCGACAAACAAAGAAAGCACAGAGAGTAAAGTAGAGAGGGAAAAGGAGAGTGGAAACACAATCAGGCACAGGTGAAACACATGAGGGAGGCAGGTAATCAGGGAGGACACACAGGGGAAGGCGGAAAACACAAGACAGGTAAGAGATAAGGAGACTGAAAACAATTCTCAAGACATGACAGCACTGAGATCCAACAGGACACAGACACGAGTCCGCTTTCAGAGGCTAAGAGGAGATCATTGGTAACTTTCACCAGTGCTGTTTCTGTGCTGTGATGCACTCTGAATCCTGCACTTATAAACTCACAAACTGCACATCGGTCTGCATCACATCTCAGACTGAAGAACAGGCTCCCTGGGACCCGGGCAGAAGCTTTAATGACACGATTCAGTCGCTGAGTACCAGCTCCAGACAATCTTTGCCCCATTCAGACTGAATGGCTGAGATCCGCCTGGAGTCACACCGAACAAAGCGAGTGACAGAAGTGGCCAGTTGCCATTAATTTCCAATGTACAGAGCGAAGAGGCGGGGCTAAAGTGAACGTGGCGCCAAGCGGCGAAGGGAGAAGGCGAGTGATGGGAGGGGGCTTAATGCCCCGATGAATGCTCGGCGCTCCCCGCGGTAAATTCAAAATGGCGGAATCCTGACAGATTTTGGAATTATATGGCGGACGGACGTTTTTTGTGAAAATGTAAGGCTTTTAGGTGCGCCTTATGGTGCGGAAAAGCCTTTGGGTGGACCGCTTGGTTCTCTGACTTTTTTATTGTGGAATGACATGATGGGTCCCAAACTCAGTTAATCTCGTTTGACTCGTCCTGGCAAAGCAGTTCTGTATAAAAACAGTCAACTGGAAGCAGAGCATCCTGATTTGGATTTTATGTCATGAGAGGTCTTGAATTTACTAACAACATTGACACACGACAAACCTGTTGGCAGCTGATTAGCGTTGAATTTACAGACGATAAGCCTGTTTAGAACGGAACAACGAACATATTCATAGCTTCCCTGGATCTTACTCAAGAAGCCAGACTGAATCAGACTTCTGTTTTTAGACTTTTGGACCCACTGAGGAAACTCCACCAGCTTTCTGCTCTTTGACTTGATGCAGTTGCCTCTTCAATGTAGCGGTCAATAGCAGAGCCTTCGTGTATATTCTGATGCAGAAAATGCTGAAAGTCTCCAACTCTGATTCTCAGGGCCGGCTGACAATCTGCACCCATGTGATAGCATTTAATGGCTTTAGTTTGTCGGAGGATTCCAAAGGTCAAATATAATTTGGCCCCTCAGCAAAGTGGATGTGGCGAAGGAGGCGTCCGGTTCTTCTGAGTTTAACGCATCTTTGGTCACGTTCTTTTAAATTAAATGTAGCTAAACTAAATAATCCCCAAAAGAATAACTAAACCAAAAAGACTTTACATCAGAAAAAGTTTATTGGGACAAAACAAATGGGTTCCTCTTATCAAACCAGGCTAAAGATACAGACAAAGTCATTGTAGTGGGTGACTTTAATATTCATGTAGATGTTGAAAATGACAGCCTAAATATTAACTTTAATTCTATATTAGACTCTATTGGATTTTCTCAAAGTGTTCACAGACCTACTCACTGCCTTAATCACACCCTTGACCTTTGACTTATGGCATTGAGAGTGAACAGTTAACAGTGTTCCCTCATAACTCTGTCTTCTCTGACCATTTTTAATAACTTTTGAATTTACATTACTTGACTTTACGGTTTCTGAGAAGAATTCTACATATAGAAGGTGTCTGTCAGAGAATGCTGTAACCAGATTTAAAGAGTTGATTTCATCATCCTTTTCTTCACTGCCATGTGCAGATATGACAGAGGACGGCTACCTAAACTTTACTCCAGTAGAACTTGACTCTCTTCAAGCTTATGGGGCCTCTGCCCTATGCTTATGGGGCCTCTGTCCTATGCTTATGGGGCCTCTGCCCTATGCTCATGGGACCTCTGCCCTATGCTGATGGGGCCTCTGTCCTATGCTTATGGGGGCTCTGCCCTATGCTTATGGGGGCTCTGCCCTATGCTCATGGGACCTCTGCCCTATGCTGATGGGGGCTCTGCCCTATGCTTATGGGGCCTCTGCCCTATGCTTATGGGGGGCTCTGCCCTATGCTTATGGGGCCTCTGCCCTATGCTTATGGGGGCCTCTGCCCTATGCTTATGGGGCCTCTGCCCTATGCTGATGGGGGCTCTGCCCTATGCTTATGGGGCCTCTGCCCTATGCTTATGGGGGCCTCTGCCCTATGCTTATGGGGCCTCTGCCCTATGCTTATGGGGCCTCTGCCCTATGCTTATGGGGGCTCTGCCCTATGCTCATGGGACCTCTGCCCTATGCTGATGGGGGCTCTGCCCTATGCTTATGGGGCCTCTGCCCTATGCTTATGGGGGCTCTGCCCTATGCTTATGGGGCCTCTGCCCTATGCTTATGGGGGCTCTGCCCTATGCTTATGGGGGCTCTGCCCTATGCTTATGGGGGCTCTGCCCTATGCTTATGGGGCCTCTGCCCTATGCTGATGGGGCCTCTGTCCTATGCTTATGGGGCCTCTGCCCTATGCTTATGGGGGCCTCTGCCCTATGCTTATGGGGCCTCTGCCCTATGCTTATGGGGGCCTCTGCCCTATGCTTATGGGGGCCTCTGCCCTATGCTTATGGGGCCTCTGCCCTATGCTTATGGGGGCCTCTGCCCTATGCTTATGGGGGCCTCTGCCCTATGCTTATGGGGCCTCTGCCCTATGCTTATGGGGCTCTGTCTGGGGGCTTCCTCTGCAGTCTTCTGGGTGGATGCGTGGTTTCCCTGCGGTGGGCTTCCTGGGTTCTGTGGGGGCTGCTGGTGGCCTGGGTCTCGTGGCCCTCTCTACCTTCTTCTGATTGCTGGGGGGGGGGGGGGGGGGGGGGGGGGGGGGGCTGTGGATTGTGGCCCTGTACACTTATACACTCATAACTAAGCATGGTTATCATGTAGGTCCTGTGCCATGAGTGTTGCATGTTCTCACACACATTCATTAGCCCAGTAGCATGGTCGCTAAGCAGTTGATGTATTATCATGTCGTCTCAGGTCATCTATATCCACAGCTGTGTTGTATGCGATTACCGCTTCTTGTGCTTGTTTTTGTTTGTTTGTGTGTTTGTTTTTTCTCTGCTTGTCTGCTTTCAGGTGCTCCCGGTGGCTCTAAGGCTGGATTCCCCTCAGAGGCCATGGATTGTTGTCTGTTTTGTTTTTTACAGGTGTAGCAGCTGGTTGTCTGGTTTTTGTTTCCATTTTTGTTCTGTTTCCTCTTCTTTCCTCTTCTTCTTTCCTTGTCCCCCGGTCCGCTTCAGTTCTATTACATGTTATATATTGTAAACAAAAATAAATAAATGGGCATCAAGGGGAGCTTTACATTCATAAAGCTTCCTTTGGCAAAGCAAATCTGTTTGGCATCAAAGGTATTCAGACTACCGCCTGCTGCCATAATGCTGGACAGGACAAGGGGAAAAAACAAAAAAAAAACTTGACTCTCTTGTTGACAGCACTATAGCTTCAATGCGTACAACACTGGACAATGTTGCCCCTCTGAAAAGGAAGGTAATCAGTCAGAAGAGGCTGGCTCCTTGGTATAATCCACAGCTGCTTTAAAGCAGACTGCAAGAAAGCTGGAGAGACAGTGGCGTTCCTCTAATTTAGAAGAGTCTCAATTAGTCTGGAAAGATAGTTTAATAACGTATAAGAAAGCACTTCGTAAAGCTAGAACTGCTTATTATTCATTATTGATAGAAGAGAATAAGAATAATCCCAGGTTTCTCTTCAGCGCTGTTGCCAGGCAGACAAAGAGTCCGAGCTCTGTTGAGCCATGTGTTCCTTTAACTCTCAGCAATTAATTAAATTTCCATTGTTATGCTGATGATACTCAGCTGTACTTATCTATGAAACCAGTCTTTCCTCTCCCACACCAATCAGCTGATTCATGTCTCTTTGCTGTTTAAACGTTTCAGCATCAGCTCACAGTTGCTCCTCCCCGCAGCCGGACTGTTCCGACCCGGACTCAGCAGACAGACCCCCCCCCCCCCCTCTTCATGACGCAGCTCCGCCCACATTGAGCCCCGCCCCGATCTGCGGTACTTGGTGGAGTCTGGTCCCGCTGCAGTGCGCGGGGCGTCCTGCAGGGGGAGCTCTGGAGCAGACAGACTGCTGACCGACCCGGTGGTCGCTGTTAGTTTCTCCACTTTAACGTGTCATAACGGTTCCGTTCCCATGGCAACGGGCCGGCTGGTGGAGGTGTACCTGGACCTGCTGTCGCAGCCCTGCCGCGCGGTGCACATCCTGCTCACCTGCACCAAGATCCCGCACCGAGTCCGAACCGTGGCTCTGCGGAAAGGTGAGCTGCCAGGTTAACTAACGCTAACACAACTAACCAGATAACTGACCATCCGACTGACAAGACACGAGCTGGGTTACTTACCGACGGACTAACCTGGGGTTTGACATATTTCTGCCCTCTGGGTGTTCAGGCGCACTGACTTCTGGTTCAGTAAACTTTGACCCACTTCCACCAAACTCCGCTGGAAATCCGGAGATTTGAAGATTTCGTTGAAACCGTCGAAACAGGAACATGACGAACCCAATCAGAAACGTGATCCTAGCTTTTAGGTGTGTGCTGAATAATTCGGCCTTAGGTGCGAACACAGAACAAAGATTCTGGACCTGCAGAAAGCGGAGGAGCCACGACTCGTGCTGAACACGTCGGTTCTGGATTCGGCATGACGTCAGAGAGCACCTGGATGTCAGTCCTGACCCAAACCCTCAGAACATCACATGTTGGAGCTCAGGCTCTCAGACAGGAAATGAATATGAAACCAAACATGGTGGGATTAGAATAAAGAGTCCAACAGAATATGAATGAAATGAGAAGTATGAATATGTGTGAAGTCCGGCTTCATAAAGCCATCTAATGTTTGGTTCTGACGGGTCAGACCTTTTCATTCAGAAACCTTGAGGATTGGATCACTGTCTGTGTGCAGGAGAACACCGAACTCCAGAATTCACCGGGCTGAACCCGATGCAGAAGGTTCCTGTCATGGTGGACGGCGGCTTCGTCCTCACAGAGAGGTTCACACTCACTCATCAGCTCACCCTGATCCGACAGAACCAGAACCTCCACTCACAGCTGCTTCTGATCTGTAAGAGAAGTTCTGGGACCCGATGAGAACAGGCAGCTCAGACTGGAGGTTCTGATCCGTGTTGGATCAGGTATCAACAGGAGAATGGATCTGGTGGCTGATCAGAACCAGATCTATAACATGCAGAACCCATCCAGCCTTGTTTCACTGTAACTGCAGCTCAGCAGGTCCAGATATTCAGCGTGTTCTGGTTCTGGTCCAAAGGGCTGATTTTATTTCAGATTAACATCCTGGGCTCAGAGACTTTATGGATTAAACTGATCATCTGAAGGTGTATGGAAGCGAATTTTGACCAGAATTCAAATTAAAATGCATTTGCAGAAATGCTTTTTCATTTAAAGACTGTGGCTGCGTTATTGGACTCATAAATAAAATGAGTAATCAATCATCCTATTTGCATTTTAATTTTCTTCAAGAGAGCTCAATCTTTCACTTAATTAAAATGAAAAAGAAATAAAGAAATTTGAGATTTAATTTTAAAAATATGCCCCAAAAAATAGATCCCAAAATTCAATTTGAAATGTGAAAATTGAAAATTTAAATGCATTTGCAGAAATGCTTTTTCATTTAAAGAATGTGGCTGCATTATTGGACTCATAAATGAAATTAGTAATCAATCCTTCCATTTGCATTTTCTTCTTAAAGACCCTTATTTTCCTTTTCTTGGTCTGCCTGCAGAGTTCTGCCCATGATTGAAAAGGAAAAATCCTTCTGAGCGGCGCAGCAGAGTGGCGTCGGCTCTTCCTCAGCTCCCTGCTGACCGAGCTACGCATCCTGTTCAGTAGGGGGCGCTGTGCACATCTGCATTACATTGCAAATGTGCCGGGAACTGATTGAATTGCCGGGTCTTTAGAGGAAGCACCACAGATCATGGCACTCCCTCAAACTGTGCAAACACTGTTAGAGTGAGCTGAGCAGGTAGAATCTGATAATATGTCTGGGTCTGATGCCTGTGGCCGAGCAGAACCAGTCAGAGAGCCTGGCTGCAGACAGATTTACACATTAAGGAGGTTCCACAGTAAACCTGTTCAGTCCTGGAACAGCTGGACAGATTTACACATTAAGGAGGCTCCACAGTAAACCTGTTCAGTCCTGGAACAGCTGCACAGATTTACACATTAAGGAGGTTCCACAGTAAACCTGTTCAGTCCTGGAACAGCTGGACAGATTTACACATTAAGGAGGTTCCACAGTAAACCTGTTCAGTCCTGGAACAGCTGGACAGATTTACACATTAAGGAGGTTCCACAGTAAACCTGTTCAGTCCTGGAACAGCTGGACAGATTTACACATTAAGGAGGTTCCACAGTAAACCTGTTCAGTCCTGGAACAGCTGGACAGATTTACACATTAAGGAGGTTCCACAGTAAACCTGTTCAGTCCTGGAACAGCTGGACAGATTTACACATTAAGGAGGTTCCACAGTAAACCTGTTCAGTCCTGGAACAGCTGCACAGATTTACACATTAAGGAGGCTCCACAGTAAACCTGTTCAGTCCTGGAACAGCTGGACAGATTTACACATTAAGGAGGTTCCACAGTAAACCTGTTCAGTCCTGGAACAGCTGGACAGATTTACACATTAAGGAGGTTCCACAGTAAACCTGTTCAGTCCTGGAACAGCTGGACAGATTTACACATTAAGGAGGCTCCACAGTAAACCTGTTCAGTCCTGGAACAGCTGGACAGATTTACACATTAAGGAGGTTCCACAGTAAACCTGTTCAGTCCTGGAACAGCTGGACAGATTTACACATTAAGGAGGTTCCACAGTAAACCTGTTCAGTCCTGGAACAGCTGGACAGATTTACACATTAAGGAGGTTCCACAGTAAACCTGTTCAGTCCTGGAACAGCTGGACAGATTTACACATTAAGGAGGTTCCACAGTAAACCTGTTCAGTCCTGGAACAGCTGGACAGATTTACACATTAAGGAGGTTCCACAGTAAACCTGTTCAGTCCTGGAACAGCTGGATGCTGTGGAGCCTCAAATGGGACGAGGACCCATCAACATCCGTTCAGTCCACTGAAAATGGTTAAATGGTTTAAAAATAAAGGAAATAGCAGAGCTGCCACCAGACAATTAAAGCAAAGGATTGATGTAGCAGATTCATTATTCCTATTATTTGTAAAGGAGTTCACAGATAAACTTAATTGCTGCTTTGAGCCAAAGTTAAATCATTGTTGGAAATAATTGTGGACGTTTGGGAGCAGCTGACCTTTAGTTTGGGAGCAGCTGACCTTTAGTTTGGGAGCAGCTGACCTTTAGTTTGGGAGCAGCTGACCTTTAGTTTGGGAGATGCTGACCTTTAGTTTGGGAGCCGCTGACCTTTAGTTTGGGAGCAGCTGACCTTTAGTTTGGGAGATGCTGACCTTTAGTTTGGGAGCCGCTGACCTTTAGTTTGGGAGCCGCTGACCTTTAGTTTGGGAGCAGCTGACCTTTAGTTTGGGAGCAGCTGACCTTTAGTTTGGGAGCAGCTGACCTTTAGTTTGGGAGATGCTGACCTTTAGTTTGGGAGCCGCTGACCTTTAGTTTGGGAGCCGCTGACCTTTAGTTTGGGAGCCGCTGACCTTTAGTTTGGGAGATGCTGACCTTTAGTTTGGGAGCAGCTGACCTTTAGTTTGGGAGCAGCTGACCTTTAGTTTGGGAGCAGCTGACCTTTAGTTTGGGAGCCGCTGACCTTTAGTTTGGGAGCCAATGGCAGCTGACTTTCACACGTCACCGTGACGACAATAATCCACCGCCGTGGACGCCGTGTCAGGCTGACTGATGTTTATCTGTCACAGCGACGCCATCCTGAAGTACCTGGCCACCAGGTACGATGTCCCTCAGCACTGGTATCCACGGCAACCTGAGAGACGAGCCCGGGTGGACGAGTACACGGCGTGGCACCACACCAACACACGGGTGCACGCTGCCAAAGTCTTCATACTGGAGGTGAGAGCACGCACACA
Source organism: Leuresthes tenuis (assembly GCA_036924055.1). Lineage (NCBI taxonomy): Eukaryota > Metazoa > Chordata > Actinopteri > Atheriniformes > Atherinopsidae > Leuresthes > Leuresthes tenuis. The sequence continues at coordinate 377,241 of JAVGWW010000010.1, read as the reverse complement.
CGTGCACAGTGTCAGGTGTTCAGCCCTCACCTGTGTCTCTGGCTCCGCCCCCTCAGGTGCTGCTGCCCGCACAGTCTGGCGCCCAGGTGGACGAGCGGCGCCTCCGGGCGGCGCTCTCAGAGCTGGACGACACGCTGGACAAGCTGGAGTCCGTGTTCCTGCGGCGGCAGCCGTTCCTCTGCGGCGACGACATCACTCTGGCCGACCTGCTCGCCGTGTGCGAGCTCATGCAGGTTCGATGTTTGAGCCGCTGAGGGGGCGGGGCTTGTGTGGTTCAAGGTTCTGAGTGTCCTGCTGTGTGTCCGCAGCCTCTGGGGGGGGGGCGGGACGTCCTGAAGCGCCGCCCTCTGCTGCAGCGCTGGAAGAGCCGCGTCCAGTCGGCCGTCGGCGAGGCATTCGACGAAGCTCACGCCGTGCTGTACGCTGTCAGAGACCGCCGCCGAGCCCGGCTGTGATGTCATCACTGCCCGGAGGAAGGTGTTTGATTCAATTTCAAATCAATGATCTGAAACTTTGACTCTGATTGGTTTTGACCCACTGAGGCCTTCAGCTTCAATCACACTGTAACAGTTTGATGAAAACAGAAATAAAGTTTTATTTTCTGCTGTTTGTTTGTTTGTTTACTGTTTATCAGCCTCTCTGCTGTCATGACAACATGTTAAACAATCCTGAAAAGGAAAGTTCTCATTAGTAATGAGACAGAATGGACTGTTTCTGACCCAGAGTCCTGATCAACAGTTCTGCAGCTTTCTGAAGCTCTTTCACAGTTTTTCTTTGGACATTTTCTGCTTTTTCCCTCATCTTCAGTCCTTGTTCCTGAGCATTTTCAGAGGTTTTTTCTTTGTTCAGCCACTTAACTCTGACCTTTGACCCATTCAGGCAGAAAAAAGGCTCCTAACTCAAGGGATGAACCAGTGTTGTGTCGACACAGAACAGACAACTTAGCAAAGAAGCCATTTTAAACTGGATCTTTAGGCACTTTGTCACAAAGACACATCATTTGTTCCCATTTCTTTAGCTGCATCTATGAAAAACAGCAAAGAAAACACAGTTTGACAGACAGAAAATAGGATTTCTGCAGCAACAAGGTGATTCCCAAAGAGCTATTAGCTGAAAACTTGGCATATCTCAGCATGGTGTGCAGTGTGTCCTTAAAACATTTGAGGAAACTGGACAAGTGGAGGACAAAAGAAGAAGTGTCAGGCCTAAAAAACTATCTCCAGCAGATGAACAGGATCTGAAAGTGATGTCCTTAAGAAAGAGGAAAAAATCCAGCTGTGACCTGACAGGACCTGAGAGATGCATCTGGACCTTCAGCTGATCCATCTACTGTTGGCCCAAGCCTCATCAGAAATGGGCTCCATGGAAGGGTGGCTGTCAAGAAGCCGTTCTTAAGGAAGGGAAACAGGGAGAAAAGGCTGAGCTGTGCCAAATGACACAAGAAGTGGACTGAAAATCAGTGGCAACAGGTCTTATGGAGGGATGAATCCTCCCCAGAGCCCGGACCTCAACATTATTGAAGCAGTGTGGGATCATCTGACAGAGAACGGAACAAAAGGCAGCCCACATCCAAAGAAGAGCTTTGGGATGTCCTTCAAGAAGCCTGGAGAACTATTCCTGAAGACTCCTTAAAGAAATGACAGAAAGCTGGTCTCAGAGGGTTCAGGCTGTGTTGGAGAATAAAGGAGCTCAGACCAGAGATTCACTTTAAAGCTGCTGAGAACTATTCCTGAAGAAGTCACTTTAGTTACGGATGAAAGAGTCAAAACTCATCATCATTCATACATCTTTATTGTTGTCTTTTGGCCCATGACACAAGGATACACAACATGACGACACACACTTACACACACTACAGTACGCTGCATAATTCAGTGAAACAGATCCTGGTACATTATCATCTTCATATATTCTGTAAACATAGATTCATGTTAATACTGCACAGAGAACAGGTGAGTGTTGGAGGCGGAGCCTCGTTCAACACTTTAAATCATACAACACTGCAGGAAGCATGCTGGCACTAACGTTGGATAACTTCACATCTACAAACACGTCCCGGAGAGGCAGCTGAACGCAGTTCAGAGTTCCACTAACGCTAAACAACCACGACATGAAGAGGTTAGGGTTAGGGTTACCTGTCCCTAAGGGTTAGGGTTAGGGTTACCTGTCCCTTAGAGTTAGGGTTAGAGTTACCTATCCCTAAGGGTTAGGGTTAGGGTTACCTGTCCCTTAGAGTTAGGGTTAGAGTTACCTGTCCCTAAGGGTTAGGGTTAGAGTTACCTAAGGGTTAGGGTTAGGGTTACCTGTCCCTTAGAGTTAGGGTTAGAGTTACCTATCCCTAAGGGTTAGGGTTAGGGTTACCTGTCCCTAAGGGTTAGGGTTAGGGTTAGCTGTCCCTAAGGGTTAGGGTTAGAGTTACCTGTCCCTAAGGGTTAGGGTTAGAGTTACCTAAGGGTTAGGGTTAGGGTTACCTGTCCCTTAGAGTTAGGGTTAGAGTTACCTATCCCTAAGGGTTAGGGTTAGGGTTACCTGTCCCTAAGGGTTAGGGTTAGAGTTACCTATCCCTAAGGGTTAGAGTTACCTATCCCTAAGGGTTAGGGTTACCTGTCCCTAAGGGTTAGAGTTACCTATCCCTAAGGGTTAGGGTTAGAGTTACCTATCCCTAAGGGTTAGGGTTAGGGTTACCTATCCCTCAGGGTTAGGGTTACCTGTCCCTAAGGGTTAGGGTTAGAGTTACCTATCCCTAAGGGTTAGGGTTACCTGTCCCTAACCCTAACGCAGAAGCAGATCGATGGGCAGGTCCACAGAAACAGGAGCAGCACTCCTCACATCTTCACCAGCAACACAAGAACACTTCAAACGAGCCGAGTTTCATTCAGGGACAGAAGTACAGACATCAGGAATTTAAGAAACACTGGATACATTTTATACAACAATCATGTAGTTTCTATAAGTCATTACTGAAAGTGAACATGTTTTTACTCGGTTCCAGCATGTTCTGACAGGTGACAAACAGACTGGTTCACCTGGGGCAGTTAATTCAGTTTATATTAAACCCACAAAGAAGAAGTCCAGAGTCCAGAAACAACTTAAATCAAAACTGCTACAGGAGTAACTTGTTTTGGCCAAGCTGTTAATGTTGTAACTGGGTTCACTGGATCCCAAGCCAGTCAGAACCAGTGAGAACCAGTCAGAACTAGCTGGAGTACCCGTCATGAACCATCAGCTTTGTACCTGGAACCAGGCAGACCCAGCTGGCCGTCAGCACCATAAAACAACATGTTAAAGATGTGGAACCGGTGGGAAACCCGACGGCGGTTTGAAGGTTGTCAGCAGAACAATGTTCTGTCACAGAGGAACTCAAAAGATGCTGGGAACATGTTTCCAATAAGAGCAGCAGATCATAAATAAATCAATAAATAGATTGAAGAAGAGACACATTTGAACAATATTCATACTTTACACTGTAAAGAAAATCTGAGATGTTCACAGATTCAAACAGGAGATACCGGGTCTGCAGATTCAGAGCAGAGTGAGAAGTCTTCACTTCACAACGTCTCTGCAGGCGTCCACATTACAGACCTGATACCTGTCTGTCTGCGGTCACACAGACCGCTGGACCACAGATTGTTGCATGCAGTATTGCTGATCAGTAAGTCACAAAGTGCTGATAACTATCATTATTACTAGAAAGGTTCACAGTAACACAGCATCAGTACACACACAAACACTTCAGGTTAACCCTCAATAGAAGACTGGGGGCTCTCTCCGTGGGCGGGGCTACCTTTACCGGGACGGCTGAAGAAAAAACCACAGAAAACAGAGAGAAAAGAAAAGAGAAGAGTGAATCCACAGAAACAAGAAGGAGAAGGCGTCAAATGCAGGGACCAGATCATCAGATTCAGTTCATAACACCACAAAGACCTTCTGAACCAGATGAAACCAGCAGGAAACCAACATGAACTGATCCAACTTCAGGAACCAGTTAAACACGTTAAAGTGGGCTGGAATCTAAAGAAACCAGCTGGTCTGATCCAACTTCAGGAACCAGTTAAACACGTTAAAGTGGGCTGGAATCTAAAGAAACCAGCTGGTCTGATCCAACTTCAGGAACCAGTTAAACACATTAAAGTGGGCTGGAATCTAAAGAAACCAGCTGGTCTGATCCAACTTCAGGAACCAGTTAAACACATTAAAGTGGGCTGGAATCTAAAGAAACCAGCTGGTCTGATCCAACTTCAGGAACCAGTTAAACACGTTAAAGTGGGCTGGAATCTAAAGAAACCAGCTGGTCTGATCCAACTTCAGGAACCAGTTAAACACGTTAAAGTGGGCTGGAATCTAAAGAAACCAGCTGGTCTGATCCAACTTCAGGAACCAGTTAAACACGTTAAAGTGGGCTGGAATCTAAAGAAACCAGCTGGTCTGATCCAACTTCAGGAACCAGTTAAACACGTTAAAGTGGGCTGGAATCTAAAGAAACCAGCTGGTCTGATCCAACTTCAGGAACCAGTTAAACACGTTAAAGTGGGCTGGAATCTAAAGAAACCAGCTGGTCTGATCCAACTTCAGGAACCAGTTAAACACGTTAAAGTGGGCTGGAATCTAAAGAAACCAGCTGGTCTGATCCAACTTCAGGAACCAGTTAAACACGTTAAAGTGGGCTGGAATCTAAAGAAACCAGCTGGTCTGATCCAACTTCAGGAACCAGTTAAACACGTTAAAGTGGGCTGGAATCTAAAGAAACCAGCTGGTCTGATCCAACTTCAGGAACCAGTTAAACACATTAAAGTGGGCTGGAATCTAAAGAAACCAGCTGGTCTGATCCAACTTCAGGAACCAGTTAAACACGTTAAAGTGGGCTGGAATCTAAAGAAACCAGCTGGTCTGATCCAACTTCAGGAACCAGTTAAACACATTAAAGTGGGCTGGAATCTAAAGAAACCAGCTGGTCTGATCCAACTTCAGGAACCAGTTAAACACGTTAAAGTGGGCTGGAATCTAAAGAAACCAGCTGGTCTGATCCAACTTCAGGAACCAGTTAAACACGTTAAAGTGGGCTGGAATCTAAAGAAACCAGCTGGTCTGATCCAACTTCAGGAACCAGTTAAACACGTTAAAGTGGGCTGGAATCTAAAGAAACCAGCTGGTCTGATCCAACTTCAGGAACCAGTTAAACACGTTAAAGTGGGCTGGAATCTAAAGAAACCAGCTGGTCTGATCCAACTTCAGGAACCAGTTAAACACGTTAAAGTGGGCTGGAATCTAAAGAAACCAGCTGGTCTGATCCAACTTCAGGAACCAGTTAAACACGTTAAAGTGGGCTGGAATCTAAAGAAACCAGCTGGAGTAAGAGGCGGGTCTGGAGGATCAGAATGGAGATGCTGGAGCCCCTCGAGTGGCAACAAATAACGAGGAAAACAACCAAAACACAGGAGAGAGGGACAGTCAGTTGCAGGTGAATGGAGTCACATGGCTAATGATGATGCTGAGGGGGGGGGGGGGGGGGGGGGGGCGTATGGCGAGGATTGGACAATAAGATACATACATGGAGAGACAGTGACATCACACAGAGCTGACGTACCATTGGTGGACTCCTCACTGGTCACTGATAGAGATTCTGAAAGAATAACCATATATGGTCAACACTGGGGGGGGGGGTCTGGGGGCGGGGCTATAACTGACATACTGACAGCTTCTTGTTTAGCCTTTTAAGGTACTGTTAGAACCGGATCACACAAACCGAGAGACAGGTGGAGAGACGGGTGGAGAGACGGGTGGAGAGACAGGTGGAGAGACGGGTGGAGAGACGGGTGGAGAGACGGGTGGAGAGAAAGGTGGAGAGACAGGTGGAGAGACAGGTGGAGAGACGGGTGGAGAGACGGGTGGAGAGACAGGTGGAGAGACGGGTGGAGAGACTGGTGGAGAGACAGGTGGAGAGACTGGTGGAGAGACGGGTGGAGAGACGGGTGGAGAGACAGGTGGAGAGACGGGTGGAGAGACGGGTGGAGAGAAAGGTGGAGAGACTGGTGGAGAGACAGGTGGAGAGACGGGTGGAGAGACTGGTGGAGAGACTGGTGGAGAGACGGGTGGAGAGACTGGTGGAGAGACTGGTGGAGAGACGGGTGGAGAGACAGGTGGAGAGACGGGTGGAGAGACGGGTGGAGAGACGGGTGGAGAGAAAGGTGGAGAGACAGGTGGAGAGACGGGTGGAGAGACTGGTGGAGAGACTGGTGGAGAGACGGGTGGAGAGACTGGTGGAGAGACTGGTGGAGAGACGGGTGGAGAGACAGGTGGAGAGACGGGTGGAGAGACGGGTGGAGAGACGGGTGGAGAGAAAGGTGGAGAGACAGGTGGAGAGACGGGTGGAGAGACGGGTGGAGAGACGGGTGGAGAGAAAGGTGGAGAGACAGGTGGAGAGACGGGTGGAGAGACTGGTGGAGAGACTGGTGGAGAGACGGGTGGAGAGACGGGTGGAGAGACGGGTGGAGAGACGGGTGGAGAGAAAGGTGGAGAGACAGGTGGAGAGACTGGTGGAGAGACTGGTGGAGAGACGGGTGGAGAGACTGGTGGAGAGACTGGTGGAGAGACGGGTGGAGAGACTGGTGGAGAGACTGGTGGAGAGACGGGTGGAGAGACGGGTGGAGAGAAAGGTGGAGAGACAGGTGGAGAGACTGGTGGAGAGACGGGTGGAGAGACGGGTGGAGAGACGGGTGGAGAGAAAGGTGGAGAGACAGGTGGAGAGACGGGTGGAGAGACTGGTGGAGAGACTGGTGGAGAGACGGGTGGAGAGACGGGTGGAGAGAAAGGTGGAGAGACAGGTGGAGAGACTGGTGGAGAGACGGGTGGAGAGACGGGTGGAGAGACGGGTGGAGAGAAAGGTGGAGAGACAGGTGGAGAGACTGGTGGAGAGACTGGTGGAGAGACGGGTGGAGAGACAGGTGGAGAGACTGGTGGAGAGACTGGTGGAGAGACGGGTGGAGAGACTGGTGGAGAGACGGGTGGAGAGACGGGTGGAGAGACAGGTGGAGAGACGGGTGGAGAGACTGGTGGAGAGACGGGTGGAGAGACAGGTGGAGAGACTGGTGGAGAGACTGGTGGAGAGACGGGTGGAGAGACTGGTGGAGAGACGGGTGGAGAGACGGGTGGAGAGAAAGGTGGAGAGACAGGTGGAGAGACTGGTGGAGAGACGGGTGGAGAGACGGGTGGAGAGACGGGTGGAGAGAAAGGTGGAGAGACAGGTGGAGAGACTGGTGGAGAGACTGGTGGAGAGACGGGTGGAGAGACGGGTGGAGAGAAAGGTGGAGAGACGGGTGGAGAGACGGGTGGAGAGACGGGTGGGGGAGACTGAGATGTAAACCAACAGGTAGACAGACAGACAGACAGACAGACAGACAGACATGGCTGCAGGTGGATGTGTGGATGGTGAGACAGGTGGAGAGACGGGTGGAGAGACGGGTGGAGAGACAGGTGGAGAGACGGGTGGAGAGACGGGTGGAGAGAAAGGTGGAGAGACTGGTGGAGAGACGGGTGGAGAGACTGGTGGAGAGACTGGTGGAGAGACGGGTGGAGAGACTGGTGGAGAGACTGGTGGAGAGACTGGTGGAGAGACAGGTGGAGAGACTGGTGGAGAGACGGGTGGAGAGACTGGTGGAGAGACTGGTGGAGAGACAGGTGGAGAGACTGGTGGGGGAGACTGAGATGTAAACCAACAGACAGACAGACAGACAGACAGACAGACAGACATGGCTGCAGGTGGATGTGTGGATGGTGAGACAGGTGGAGAGACGGGTGGAGAGACGGGTGGAGAGACAGGTGGAGAGACGGGTGGAGAGACGGGTGGAGAGAAAGGTGGAGAGACTGGTGGAGAGACGGGTGGAGAGACTGGTGGAGAGACTGGTGGAGAGACGGGTGGAGAGACTGGTGGAGAGACTGGTGGAGAGACTGGTGGAGAGACAGGTGGAGAGACTGGTGGAGAGACGGGTGGAGAGACTGGTGGAGAGACAGGTGGAGAGACTGGTGGAGAGACTGGTGGAGAGACGGGTGGAGAGACTGGTGGGGGAGACTGAGATGTAAACCAACAGACAGACAGACAGACAGACAGACATGGCTGCAGGTGGATGTGTGGATGGTGAGACAGGTGCATAAAGACATTTTGGACACGCACAGATGAGACTAAGATGGAAGGATGGAGGAGGGGAAGAAAGACCAGTCTTTCTGCTTCATGGCTGAATGGGTTGTTTGTGGATCGCTGCCTCTTGCTCTACAGCACCAATAAAAAAGAAGTGACTTCCTCTTTGTGAGAACTTTAGTCTAATCAAACATCGTGTTTTCAGATCACCTCTGCGGAGACGTTATGGACCATTCATCCTAAGACTGATGGTCCGGTCTGACCCACACTGTGACCTGGATCTTACCGCCACTCAGAGCCAGAGCCAGTCTTCTGCTGGTCAACTGAGCCAATTATTATGAACTTAAACAGTACTGACAGCAGAGTATTACCTCGGGACTCCAGGTGGGGGCGCTCTGTTGGGCCGTGAAGGGACAGAAGGTGGGGGTCCTGGATCAGGTGACACTGCGGAACGGGACGGGGGGCTGGGGGCAGCGCGGCCACCGGGTCGAGGAGGACCTGGAGGGGCGCGGCGCTGTGGGGTCGGACTGGACATCGGAGACCTGTGGAGACCAGCAGAGACTCAGAGAAGCTGCCCACCTGGCTCCTGAAGAACAGCCGATCCGTTACCAGGTTACCTGCGTCCAGACGGCATCCCGGTCACCTGCAGCCAGGAGTCATCGACGGGCGGAGGCATTGCCGTGGTGATGGTGGAGGTGCTGATGTCACCGATGATGCCAAGGCCCTCTCGCAGGGCATGGTACATCCGGAGCATCTCGTCACGGTGCTGGGCCTGGATCAGGACAGAACCAGATCTGTCAACAGGTCGACAAAACAAACACACCCCCACCAGTCTTCTCTGGACTCACTTGTTCCTGGGACTCCTCCATCAAGGTGTTCTGGTCTCCACAAGAGTAAAGTTGAGCCAGCAGGTCAGCATGGATGAACTCCTTCGCCTGAAGAGCATAAAAGAGGTCATATGATTCATGACGTCACTTCCTGTTATAATCTGAGTGTGCCAGTGTGTGGGCAGTCATACGTTGTTGACCATCAGGTGCATGACGGTCTTTGGGATCAGATCTCTGACAGTGCGGTGGATGATGGCCAGGTACGAGTCCACCAGGTTCCTAACAATCTCCACCTGTCGCTCCAGCTGAGGGTCCATACTGTGGATCTGTCCATCAGTGTTCGAGTCTTCTGCCTCCCCCTGTGGATGCATAAACGTCATACGCAAACCTCCACCTGCACGCATACACCGCCCAACAATCGGTAGACACACAACAGTGACTCACCTTCTCTTTATCCTGCAGGCCAGCAAGAAAAACAGAGAGGAGTGTCACAGTAAGGTGTTAATGCAGCCACATTGGAGCAGGGTTTATGTAGTAAGGTGCAGTAAAGTGCGGTAAGGTGTAGTAAGGTGTAGTAAGGTGTGGTAAGGTGTAGTAAAGTGCAATAAGGTGTAGTAAGGTGTGGTAAGGTGCAGTAAAGTGCAATAAGGTGTAGTAAGGTGTGGTAAGGTGCAGTAAAGTGCAGTAAGGTGCAGTAAGGTGCAGTAAGGTGTAGTAAGGTGTAGTAAGGTGTAATAAGGTGTGGTAAGGTGTGGTAAGGTGTGGTAAGGTGCGGTAGGGTGTGGTAAGGTGTGGTAAGGTGTGGTAAGGTGTGGTAGGGTGTAGTAAGGTGTAGTAAGGTGTAATAAGGTGTGGTAAGGTGTGGTAAGGTGTGGTAAGGTGCGGTAGGGTGTGGTAAGGTGTAGTAAGGTGTGGTAAGGTGTGGTAAGGTGTGGTAGGGTGTGGTAAGGTGTGGTAAGGTGTGGTAAGGTGTGGTAGGGTGTAGTAAGGTGTAGTAAGGTGTAGTAAGGTGTAGTAAGGTGTGGTAAGGTGTGGTAAGGTGTGGTAGGGTGTAGTAAGGTGTGGTAAGGTGCAGCAAAGTGCAATAAGGTGTAGTAAGGTGTAGTAAGGTGTGGTAAGGTGCAGCAAAGTGCAGTAAGGTGCAGTAAGGTGTAGTAAGGTGTAGTAAGGTGTAGTAAGGTGTAGTAAGGTGTAGTAAGGTGTGGTAAGGTGTGGTAAGGTGTGGTAAGGTGTGGTAAGGTGCAGCAAAGTGCAATAAGGTGTAGTAAGGTGTAGTAAGGTGTAGTAAGGTGTAGTAAGGTGCGGTAAGGTGCAGTAAGGTGCAGTAAAGTGCAATAAGGTGTAGTAAGGTGTGGTAAGGTGCAGTAAAGTGCAATAAGGTGTAGTAAGGTGTGGTAAGGTGCAGTAAAGTGCAGTAAGGTGCAGTAAGGTGCAGTAAGGTGTAGTAAGGTGTAGTAAGGTGTAATAAGGTGTGGTAAGGTGTGGTAAGGTGTGGTAAGGTGCGGTAGGGTGTGGTAAGGTGTGGTAAGGTGTGGTAAGGTGTGGTAGGGTGTAGTAAGGTGTAGTAAGGTGTAATAAGGTGTGGTAAGGTGTGGTAAGGTGTGGTAAGGTGCGGTAGGGTGTGGTAAGGTGTGGTAAGGTGTGGTAAGGTGTGGTAGGGTGTAGTAAGGTGTAGTAAGGTGTAATAAGGTGTGGTAAGGTGTGGTAAGGTGTGGTAAGGTGCGGTAGGGTGTGGTAAGGTGTAGTAAGGTGTGGTAAGGTGTGGTAAGGTGTGGTAGGGTGTGGTAAGGTGTGGTAAGGTGTGGTAAGGTGTGGTAGGGTGTAGTAAGGTGTAGTAAGGTGTAGTAAGGTGTAGTAAGGTGTGGTAAGGTGTGGTAAGGTGTGGTAGGGTGTAGTAAGGTGTGGTAAGGTGCAGCAAAGTGCAATAAGGTGTAGTAAGGTGTAGTAAGGTGTGGTAAGGTGCAGCAAAGTGCAATAAGGTGTAGTAAGGTGTGGTAAGGTGCAGTAAGGTGTAGTAAGGTGTAGTAAGGTGCAGCAAAGTGCAATAAGGTGTAGTAAGGTGTGGTAAGGTGCAGTAAAGTGCAGTAAGGTGTAGTAAGGTGTAGTAAGGTGTAGTAAGGTGTAGTAAGGTGTAGTAAGGTGTAGTAAGGTGCGGTAAGGTGCAGTAAGGTGCAGTAAGGTGTAGTAAGGTGTAGTCAGGTGTAGTAAGGTGTAGTAAGGTGTAGTAAAGTGCAGTAAGGTGTAGTAAGGTGTAGTAAGGTGCAGTAAGGTGTAGTAAGGTGTAGTCAGGTGTAGTAAGGTGTAGTAAGGTGTAGTAAAGTGCAGTAAGGTGTAGTAAGGTGCAGTAAGGTGAAGTACCACGCTGCGTTCAGGGTACACTCCAGCACGTAGGAAAGAAGCCTTCCAGCTGTCCACCTCCTCCTGAGACTCACTGGCTAACTCCAGCTGACGGTAGTCCTTGTACACGTTCCTGCAGCATTGTGTTTGTTAACAGATTCAAATTTCAAACAACAACAACATGCAGTTCAGTCAGAAGAGAAGTGGACCGAGTGCAGAACCAGGTGGAGCTCCACACCTTCCTGGTGCCATCTGTGCTTCTGTAAATGAATTCAAACCTCAAACCTGTCTCGTAATGCCACCATCATGCTCACCACACTGTGATGTGACCACAGCTCCATCACCTTATGTTTAACAGCGCTAACCAGCGGCCATTATCATACAGGAAGTACAGCATTCATACACAAACAGAACCACACACCTTCAACTACCTTTTTAGTGTTTTTCAGTTTTAGAAACATTTACAGTTATTCTAACCGTTGGTTCTGACACTGATGCCAGCAGAGATGGACCCGCTCTGACCTGCAGTTCTTCCTGTTTTTAAGCTCGCCCTAATGCAGCATGTGAAGCGCTGAGAACAGTTTAAGAACAGGTCAAGAACAATGTGTTGGCTTCGATTAGCCCATTTTGGGTGGTTCTGAGGGTAGAGTGACGTCCTCCAACCAATTGATGATTTGATCATCGGCTCAACTCAAAGTTTTCTTTGGAAAAACTGAACCCAAAGTTTCCCCTGAGATGTTCATCAGCTGTAGTGCTTATGATGAGGAGCGCTTTGTAGGACTTAGAAAAGGTAATGAAAGGTGATAAATGTGTGGAATTATGCATTGATTATGGCCCTCACCTGTGCTCAGTGTTGAACAGGGCAAAGATGTGTTTGCTGGACATGAAACTCTTCTCGATGTCCTTCAGTTTCAGGTTGTCCACAGGCATCATGTACTTCTTCTCTTTCTCCTGCAGAGGGCGCAACAGCATCAACACTGTTGTACATATTCAGGCTTTCTCAGGCCCAACTCACAGCTGATCTCAGCTGCACGGCTCTGAGTATGTGGCAGTAAAACCTTCCCAGGTGTGTCCCGAGGGACCAGGACGGCCGGATTCATCATGTCAGCAGCAACATTTAAGGTCAACATTTAAAAGTGAGCCAGTTTAGTGTGAAACATAACAACAGATAAATGTTTTACAGCTACTCTTGACTCTTTAAAGTCCAGAAGAGATCGTTACCTCGTCGTCTTTGTACCACGACAGCGTCTCTGCGGTCAGGACGAACCAGTACTCTTTGGCTCCTCCCTTCATGATGCTGATGTTGTTGATGGTGAGCCAGCCTTTACGGATCACCTGCACGGCAAAAATGAGCTCAGATATGATGTCATCAGTCCATACACATCAGTTCCCATTCCCTGATTACCATATTTCCTCAAATAAAAACCAGGGCAGAAAGAGAAAATAAGCCTTTTATTTTCAAACTGCTGTCTTTAACATTGTTGACCTGGTTTCTCAGAATAACATCCGTATGTCCATATATTCTGAAATGAGCCGCACCATAGAGGCAGAGAGTTGTAGCAGCTCCCATCAGAAATGCTTCTTTTCAGAAAACCACTGATGTTTGAGACATTTTAGAAACGTTGCTGTTCTAATATCTGTTATAATCAGTTACCATGCCAACAGAAACGTTGTTTAGAAACAGAATCAGCTGGTTGGGCTTTCCAAAACTCAACTAATGCCTGGAAATGACACCAAGTCCCTGAAGAGGAGGAAATCCTGTGGGTGTCAGAGAAAAGTAAATCATTCTTCTCCTCAATCCTGATGGGAAATGTGAGCCAGAGACGCCAGGTTGGTCATGTTCACGCTTTCAGTCTTATTTTGTCTTGTTTTCAGGTCCCAGGTTCATTTCTTGTCATGTTTTTCCTCCTGTTTCTGTTCCACAGCTGCAGCCCATCACCTCCCCACAGCCCCTAGTTTCCAGGTTTCCCGCAGTCAGGGCAGAATCCTCCCCTCACTTCCATGGATCACGGCAGGTTTGTGCCTCACAGTCTCGTGTTGTTTCCTTATTTTCTACAGTTGATAACCGGCTCAGCCGCGCTTTTTGCTCTTGCTTTTTGCCCTTTTTGTCTTTTTTGAAGTTCTGCATCTGGGTCCTCCCTTCACACCACATACCTGACAAAAACAAACTCCAACGCCATTCTAAACGTCTTTAAGACGATATGAGATGACGGAGGCATCAAAGGCAAAGGTGGAGGTATCGCAGTGCTTGTTACCAACAGATGGTGTCATCCTGGACATGTCACTGAGAAGGAGAGGACACTGAACTGCGAGCTGTGACTTTACGTCCAAAATATCGCTGCGAACCGTCTCTGACATCATCAGCTCAGCCGTCTGTGACATCATCAGCTCAGTCGTCTGTGACATCATCAGCTCAGCCGTCTCTGACATCATCAGCTCAGCCGTCTCTGACATCATCAGCTCAGTCGTCTCTGACATCATCAGCTCAGTCGTCTCTGACATCATCAGCTCAGTCGCTGCCAAGCTTTAACACAACATCCCAGCGCATTCATGGTGATTTCTGGAGAGTTTAACCAAGTCTCAGAGACACTTTCAACAGTTTGTCAACTCCTCCACAGGAGAAAACAAAAAGTTGATTTATTCCCTGCAAACATAAAAGATCATCTCTGCATGTCCCCTATAAGGAATCAGACCCTAATCCGGTTCTTCTCACCTCCAACTATAGGCCCAAAGTTCAGCAGCAACCCGTGACTCTACAGAAAAAGGCTCAGTAAGCTGAGCTGTGGAGATGCTGTGAACACAGATCAGATTACAGCAGCTTCTGTGTGGAGAGTCCCATAAGGACTGTGGGGACCTCCCCCGGTAACTAACCCTGGATCAGCAAGGAGACAGAACCAGAACCAGAACCAGGCTCCAGTAACACAGACAGAACCAGAACCAGAACCAGAACCCGGCTCCAGTAACACAGACTGAACCAGAACCAGAACCCGGCTCCAGCAGTCAGGTGAAGAAGCAGACTGAACCAGAACCAGAACCCGGCTCCAGTAACACAGACTGAACCAGAACCCGGCTGCAGGTCCACATGGGGTCAGCCTCAGGGCAGCTATGTGGGACTCTACAGCACCTCTTTAACCTCAGCCTGAGTCAGGACAAAGTTCCAGAGCTGTGGAAGAGATCCTGCCCTGAAAAAAAGGCGTCTGCCTTCATTTGAGGAAATACAGCAGTTATCCAGCAATAATAAAGACTGTAGAGCTGCAGAGTTCTACAAAGTGAAAGAAGTTTAGGTCCCATACATCAGTGACATCACTCATTCATTACTGTGAATGTGTTCTGTCAGATATATTCATCAACCAGACCCAAAACAAACCATAACACAAGTAAAAGGAACATAACCATTTTAAAACTAACCAAATTAATCTATTAATCTAACCAAAAGAAAACTTTAACTGAACAGCAACAAACCTCCTTTGTCCCCACAACGACAGTAACATAGGCGCACACACGTGCACACGCACACGTGCACACACACACACACGTGCACACACACGTGCACACGCACACTCACCATGATCTCGTCCTGGTGGCCAACAGAGGCAGAGAGAGGGATGGAGAGAGACAGGTGAGAAGAAACACATGAATGAGTCGCCCATTCATCCATCTTTAGCCCCGCCCCTCCCCGGGTCACCTGCAGGGACTCACCTGGTTCCCTGCAGCCTTCTTCTTGTTCATCTGGCTGCTCTTCTGCTGCGCGCTGACACACAAACACAAACTCTCAGCACAGATGGTTAGTGTGACACCTGTACCTGGGACACAGGTGACGGACCGAGTCTCTAAATAGTTCTGGACCTTGTCCTTGAATACAGAGTTAGTTTGTTTCTTTTTCTCAGACGAGGGACGTTTGGTTGGGATTTACTTACTTTGCAAAACCGATAAAGTCCTCATGGTTTGTGTTCACGTAGGCCAACTCAATGTCAATCAGCAGCATCACCTGAAGAGGCAGACAGACGGGTGGAGGCAGAGAGACAGATTCATCTACCTGAGGGGAACCCAAAGAACTGAACCACAACCTGCCTGAGTGTCAGTGACTCACCTGGGTTTTAGTGCGGCTCTCCCGGTCTCTGATGTGCTGAGTGACAATTCTCTCCATTTCCTCTCGGAGCATTGGATATTGAGCCAACTGCAGACAGGAAACAGGAGGTAAGAGAGAGGAAAGAGGAAGCAGGAAAGTAGGAAGCAGGAAACAAGATATATCTTAGGAAAAAGAGAAAGAAGATATGTAAGGACTGCGTTTTACAGGGACCCGTTCAAGTTTGTTAAAGGGTTGTTTAACCAGGAAAAGGGAGGACGGCTTAAGGCAAAGTCAGAGGTGGAAGAGAATCTAAGGAATACATGTTCTTCAGCAGTGGAGAGTAGAAGGCCTTCCACCTGACATGCCACCATTGGGAGAGATAGCTCATAAGATGGATGTTAGACCACCTGGGTGGAAGAGGGTTGAGCAGGTAGTCAGGCTTCATCGGCCCCAGGGCCAAATGTGTCCCCTACCGGGTTTATAAAAGTGCATATCCTAAAGTTTCTGTGGAGGCAATTAAGAATAGTTTGGGATAAACGGTTTATTCCTAGAGCATAGAGTAGGGCAGGAGGAGTTCTTATACCAAAGGAGAAAGAGTCCTCGGACCTGAGTCAGTTCCAGATCTCTCCCCTAGATTTTCTTTAGTGTAGCTGCACAGATATTAGCTCGTTCTTTAGAAAGGAATAGCTGAATAGACACTACTGTGCAGAAGGCAGGATTAGCAGCTTTCACAGGCTGTTTACAGCACATTAGCATGATGTGGCATCAGATTCAGACAGCCAAGAGTGAGGGAAAAGACTCGCGTGTTATATTTCTGCATTTAGCAAATGCTTTTGGTTCAGTGCCACACATCCTTATTTGGAAAGCGTTTGATTATTTTAGAGTGTCTGTAGTTGTTGTTAACTTAGTAAGAGCATATTCCCAGGATATCAGACTGTGTCTAAGGTTTCATAACAGGTTGGGAGAGGCTAGAAATAGGCTTTATGGCAGGGTGTATGATTTCCCTATTAGCATTTACAACGGCGATGGAGATAATCATTAGAGCTTCCAAGTGGGTTGTAGGTGGAGAGAGACGTCAGGATGGCAAGCACCTTACACCAAGTAGGGCCTCCATGGATGATATGACACTGGTGACAGGTACAACAGTACCATGTATGAGGAGAATACTTGATAAAAATCTAATGTGGGCTGGTATGAAACTCAAACCTACTAAGTCTGGAAGTGTCTCAATAAGCAGAGGGAAATTAAGTGATAGAAAGTTAGTAATAGATTAAGAAAACGTTCCAGTAATTAGGGAAAAGGCAGTAAAGAGTTTAGGTAGGTGGTACCAGGCAGACTTAAATGATGGAGAGCAGGCAGTGCAGTTTCAGAAAGATGTTGCTGAGGGACTGGATAGAATAGATAAATCAGGGCTTCCAGGAAAGTTGAAGCTGTGGTGTCTGCAGTTTGGACTGTTTCCTCGGTTGATGTGGCCACTGTCTGTGTATGAGATTCCATTATCTGTTGCAGAAAAAATGGAAAGATTAGTTAGCTTTTACATGAGGAAGTGGCTAGGTGTTCCTAGTTGCTTAGGTACTGTAACACTCTATGGGAAAGGCATACTCCAGCTCCCAGTATCCAGTCTAGTAGAGGAGTTTAAACGTACTAAAGTTAGGACAGAGCTCCTGTTAGCTGGGAGTAAAGATGTGGTAGTTAGTAGGTGGGTCCAAACCCAACCAAGGGGAGGGAATGGAATCCAAGACTGGCAGCTCAGGAGGCAGAAGCAACTCTTAGACATACAGAGATTGTGGGTAATGTTCAAATAGGCTGGGGAGGCGCCACAATTGACACTGTGGAGTCTTTCCACTTCCTGGGATCATCTCCCAGGACCTAAAGTGGACCTCATCAAGAAAGCCCAGCAGAGGATGTACTTCCCGCGGCAGCTTCATCAAATTCAACCTGCCAAGGACGGTGCACTGCTACTCCTCCATCATTGAGTCCATCCTCACCTCTTCCATCACCATCTGGTACGCCGCCAAGGACAAGGGCAAACTTGATTCTGATTCTGAGGTGAGTTGGCCTGTATGGCCTTGTTTTCGCTGGCATTTTTACTGACTGTAGGACTGTTTAGGTGAGTTTGTTTGCTGAATCTGCTAATGTGTCTTGTCCTGCCTCCACCTCTGGCCCCCTCTATACTTTCATTACCCCCTACCCGACCCAGGGTTTGAATCCCTTTCCTATTTATCTCTACCTCTTCTAGTTCTACCCCCTACCCGACCCAGGGTTTGAATCCCTTTCCTACTTATCTTTACCTCTTCTAGTTCTACCCCCTACCTGAACCAGGGTTTGAATCCCTTTCCTACTTATCTCTACCTCTTCTATTTCTACCCCCCACCCGAACCAGGGTTTGTATCCCAACCCCGCTATGACTGGTGTGCAGTTGGTGAGAGGCTGGGGTAGCTTGTGGTTGTGAAAAAGATGGTTGTTGTGGTGTGAGGAGCAGTGATGGCTGCCATTAGGGGAGTGACTCTGGGACGCCAGTGTTTATGTTTATGTATTTGGCTTTTATCCAAAGCAACTTACAGGTAGGCAGGTAGGGTAAGGGGGGGTCTTGCCTAAGGACCCCTACTGGAGGTAGAACCTTTCATGCAGGGGGTTTGAACGCAGGCCTCACACACGAAACGTGGCAATCATTCCACTACACTATCCAGTCCCTTTTTTGTGACAGTGATCACGGTCCAGCCTCCTGTTGTCGTGGGGCCAACTAGACGAAACATTGATGAAAGGAGGTTCCCATCCGATGATCCCAATGACATGTTGGTCAGCACTGCTCACTGGTCTATAAAAGGATTAAAGGGAACTATTCACTGAGTCTGGTCCATTTTCTTTTGTAGCACAAGTTTCTTGTGTTTACTTTTAATGTAAACGCTGTAGGAACTGTAGTAGTACTCGTAGTACCCTCTGTGAACTGTGTAGGAACTGTAGTAGTACTCGTAGTACCCTCTGTGAACTGTGTAGGAACTGTAGTTGTACTCGTAGTACCCTCTGTGAACTGTGTAGGAACTGTAGTAGTACTCGTAGTACCCTCTGTGAACTGTGTAGGAACTGTAGTAGTACTCGTAGTACCCTCTGTGAACTGTAGTAGTACTCGTAGTACCCTCTGTGAACTGTAGTAGTACTCGTAGTACCCTCTGTGAACTGTGTAGGAACTGTAGTAGTACTCGTAGTACCCTCTGTGAACTGTGTAGGAACTGTAGTAGTACTCGTAGTACCCTCTGTGAACTGTGTAGGAACTGTAGTTGTACTCGTAGTACCCTCTGTGAACTGTGTAGGAACTGTAGTTGTACTCGTAGTACCCTCTGTGAACTGTGTAGGAACTGTAGTAGTACTCGTAGTACCCTCTGTGAACTGTAGTAGTACTCGTAGTACCCTCTGTGAACTGTAGTAGTACTCGTAGTACCCTCTGTGAACTGTGTAGGAGTTGTAGTTGTACTTGTAGTACCTTCTGAGTACACTGCCTCACAGTGTTGACGAGCTCGCTGATCACCATGTCCACACACTTCTGACATGGCTCTTTGATCTGGGCAATCTGACGCTTCACAATCGTCTCAAACGCCATGTCAGGTGTAAACAGACCCGTCCTGAGCAGAAAACACAGGTGACCACATTCAGGTACTCTAAACATATTGTCTAAACACCTGTACACACACTTGTACAAACATCTGTACAAACATCTGTACAAACACCTGTACACACACTTGTAAAAACATCTGTACAAACACCTGTAAACATACCTGTTAACACACCTGTATGCACACTTGTACAAACATCTGTGCAAACACCTGTAAACATACCTGTACACACACCTGTACACACACCTGTAAACACACCTGTATACACACCTGTATACACACCTGTACACACAGCTGTACACACACCTGTATACACACCTGTACACACACTTGTACAAACATCTGTATACACACCTGTACACACACTTGTACAAACATCTGTACAAACATCTGTACAAATAACTGTAAACATATCTGTAAACATACCTGTATACACACCTGTACACACACTTGTAAACACACCTGTACACACACCTGTACACACACCTGTAAACATACCTGTATACACACCTGTACACACACCTGTAAACATACCTGTATACACACCTGTAAACACACCTGTATACACACCTGTACACACAGCTGTACACACACACCTGTAGACACACCTGTACACACACCTGTACACAAACCTGTACACACACTTGTACAAACATCTGTACAAACACCTGTAAACATACCTGTTAACACACCTGTATGCACACTTGTACAAACATCTGTGCAAACACCTGTAAACATACCTGTACACACACCTGTACACACACCTGTAAACACACCTGTATACACACCTGTATACACACCTGTACACACAGCTGTACACACACCTGTATACACACCTGTACACACACTTGTACAAACATCTGTATACACACCTGTACACACACTTGTACAAACATCTGTACAAACATCTGTACAAATAACTGTAAACATATCTGTAAACATACCTGTATACACACCTGTACACACACTTGTAAACACACCTGTACACACACCTGTACACACACCTGTAAACATACCTGTATACACACCTGTACACACACCTGTAAACATACCTGTATACACACCTGTAAACACACCTGTATACACACCTGTACACACAGCTGTACACACACACCTGTAGACACACCTGTACACACACCTGTACACATACCTGTACACACACCTGTAAACACACCTGTATACACACCTGTAAACACACCTGTAAACACACCTGTAAACATACCTGTACACACACCTGTACACACACCTGTAAACACACCTGTATACACACCTGTACACACACCTGTAAACATACCTGTAAACATACCTGTATACACACCTGTAAACACACCTGTAAACACACCTGTAAACACACCTGTAAACATACCTGTACACACACCTGTACACACACCTGTAAACACACCTGTATACACACCTGTACAAACACCTGTAAACATACCTCTACACAAACCTGTACACACACTTGTACAAACATCTGTACAAACACCTGTAAACATACCTGTTAACACACCTGTATGCACACTTGTACAAACATCTGTGCAAACACCTGTAAACATACCTGTACACACACCTGTATACACACCTGTACACACACCTGTAAACACACCTGTATACACACCTGTACACACACCTGTAAACACACCTGTATACACACCTGTATACACACCTGTACACACAGCTGTAAACACACCTGTACACACACTTGTACAAACACCTGTATACACACCTGTACACACACTTGTACAAACATCTGTACAAACATCTGTACAAATAACTGTAAACATATCTGTAAACATACCTGTATACACACCTGTACACACACTTGTAAACACACCTGTACACACACCTGTACACACACCTGTAAACATACCTGTATACACACCTGTACACACACCTGTAAACATACCTGTATACACACCTGTACACACACCTGTATACACACCTGTAAACACATCTGTATACACACAGCTGTACACACACACCTGTAGACACACCTGTACACACACCTGTACACATACCTGTACACACACCTGTAAACACACCTGTATACACACCTGTAAACACACCTGTAAACACACCTGTAAACACACCTGTAAACATACCTGTACACACACCTGTACACACACCTGTAAACACACCTGTATACACACCTGTACACACACCTGTAAACACACCTGTAAACACACCTGTAAACACACCTGTAAACACACCTGTAAACACACCTGTACACACACCTGTACACACACCTGTAAACACACCTGTACAAACACCTGTAAACATACCTCTACACAAACCTGTACACACACTTTTACAAACATCTGTACAAACACCTGTAAACATACCTGTTAACACACCTGTATGCACACTTGTACAAACATCTGTGCAAACACCTGTATACACACCTGTAAACATACCTGTATACACACCTGTAAACATACCTGTACACACACCTGTATACACACCTGTACACACACCTGTAAACACACCTGTATACACACCTGTATACACACCTGTATACACACCTGTACAAACATCTGTAAACACACCTGTACACACACTTGTACAAACATCTGTATACACACCTGTACACACACTTGTACAAACATCTGTACAAACATCTGTACAAATAACTGTAAACATATCTGTAAACATACCTGTATACACACCTGTACACACACCTGTAAACATACCTGTATACACACCTGTACACACACCTGTAAACATACCTGTATACACACCTGTACACACACCTGTAAACATACCTGTATACACACCTGTACACACAGCTGTACACACACACCTGTAGACACACCTGTACACACACCTGTACACATACCTGTACACACACCTGTAAACACACCTGTATACACACCTGTAAACACACCTGTAAACACACCTGTAAACACACCTGTAAACATACCTGTACACACACCTGTACACACACTTGTAAACACACCTGTACACACACCTGTACACACACCTGTAAACATACCTGTATACACACCTGTACACACACCTGTAAACATACCTGTATACACACCTGTAAACACACCTGTATACACACCTGTACACACAGCTGTACACACACACCTGTAGACACACCTGTACACACACCTGTACACATACCTGTACACACACCTGTAAACACACCTGTACACACACCAGTATACACACCTGTACACACACCTGTACACACATCTGTACACACACCTCTACACACACCAGTATACACACCTGTACACACACCTGTACACACATCTGTACACATACCTCTACACACACCTGTACACACACCTGTAAACATACCTGTACACACACCTGTACACACACCTGTAAACATACCTGTACACACACCTCTACACACACCTGTACACACACCTGTACACACACCTGTAAACATACCTGTATACACACTTGTAAACACACCTGTAAACATACCTGTACACACACCTGTACACACACCTGTATACACACTTGTACAAACATCTGTACAAACATCTGTACAAATAACTGTAAACATATCTGTAAACATACCTGTATACACACCTGTACACACACCTGTACACACACCTGTATACACACTTGTACAAACATCTGTACAAACATCTGTACAAATAACTGTAAACATATCTGTAAACATACCTGTATACACACCTGTACACATACCTGTACACACACCTGTAAACACACCTGTATACACACCTGTACACACACTTGTAAACACACCTGTACACACACCTGTACACACACTTGTAAACACACCTGTACACACACCAGTATACACACCTGTACACACACCTGTACACACATCTGTACACACACCTCTACACACACCAGTATACACACCTGTACACACACCTGTACACACATCTGTACACATACCTCTACACACACCTGTACACACACCTGTAAACATACCTGTACACACACCTGTAAACATACCTGTACACACACCTCTACACACACCTGTACACACACCTGTACACACACCTGTAAACATACCTGTATACACACTTGTAAACACACCTGTAAACATACCTGTATACACACTTGTAAACACACCTGTAAACATACCTGTATACACACCTGTATACACACTTGTACAAACATCTGTACAAACATCTGTACAAATAACTGTAAACATATCTGTAAACATACCTGTACACACACCTGTACACACACCTGTAAACACACCTGTACACACACCTGTACACACACCTGTAAACATACCTGTACACACACCTGTACACACACCTGTAAACACACCTGTACACACACCTGTACACACACCTGTAAACACACCTGTACACACACCTGTACACACACCTGTACACACATGAAGGTAGTGTCGCACTCACCTGATTCCGTGGATGTTCTTGATGGCGTAGCTGATCTCTTTACGAAGAGTCTTCTCGTCGCCCTCGAGCTGCAGGTAAACCACTTTAATGATACATCAGTGTATTTGTCGCAGCACATCACCATGACAACACCTGCGTGAAGCGTTTACCTTGACGAGTTCGAACGGGAAGCGTTCGTGGAAGATGCGGTTGATCTTTGCTCCACCAGACAGCTCATAGGTGTCCACCTGGTCTCCAGAACCTTCAATCCTCTTTTCAAAGTCCACCGCGAACTGCTGAACCATCCTGACCCACACATATCAGTCAAGTTGTGGTACCGCGTAGTACTGTGTGTAGTACTGTGTGTGGTACTGTGTGTAGTACTGTGTGTGGTACTGTGTGTAGTACTGTGTGTAGTACTGTGTGTAGTACTGTGTGTAGTACTGTGTGTAGTACTGCGTAGTACTGTGTGTAGTACTGTGTAGTACTGTGTGTAGTACTGCGTAGTACTGTGTGTAGTACTGTGTGTAGTACTGTGTGTAGTACCGCGTAGTACTGTGTGTAGTACTGTGTGTAGTACTGTGTGTAGTACTGCGTAGTACTGTGTGTAGTACTGCGTAGTACTGTGTGTAGTACTGTGTGTGGTACTGTGTGTGGTACTGTGTGTGGTACTGTGTGTAGTACTGTGTGTAGTACTGTGTGTAGTACTGCGTGTAGTACTGCGTGTAGTACTGTGTGTAGTACTGTGTGTAGTACTGTGTGTGGTACTGTGTGTAGTACTGTGTGTAGTACTGTGTGTGGT
Source organism: Leuresthes tenuis (assembly GCA_036924055.1). Classification (NCBI taxonomy): domain Eukaryota; kingdom Metazoa; phylum Chordata; class Actinopteri; order Atheriniformes; family Atherinopsidae; genus Leuresthes; species Leuresthes tenuis. The sequence continues at coordinate 353,127 of JAVGWW010000010.1, read as the reverse complement.
ACTGTCTGTAGTACTGTCTGTAGTACTGTCTGTAGTACTGTGTGTAGTACTGTGTGTGGTACTGTGTGTGGTACTGTGTGTGGTACTGTGTGTAGTACTGTGTGTGGTACTGTGTGTAGTACTGTGTGTAGTACTGTGTGTAGTACTGTGTGTAGTACTGTGTGTAGTACTGCGTAGTACTGTGTGTAGTACTGTGTAGTACTGTGTGTAGTACTGCGTAGTACTGTGTGTAGTACTGTGTGTAGTACTGTGTGTAGTACCGCGTAGTACTGTGTGTAGTACTGTGTGTAGTACTGTGTGTAGTACTGCGTAGTACTGTGTGTAGTACTGCGTAGTACTGTGTGTAGTACTGTGTGTGGTACTGTGTGTGGTACTGTGTGTGGTACTGTGTGTAGTACTGTGTGTAGTACTGTGTGTAGTACTGCGTGTAGTACTGCGTGTAGTACTGTGTGTAGTACTGTGTGTAGTACTGTGTGTGGTACTGTGTGTAGTACTGTGTGTAGTACTGTGTGTGGTACTGTCTGTAGTACTGTCTGTAGTACTGTCTGTAGTACTGTGTGTAGTACTGTGTGTAGTACTGTGTGTAGTACTGTGTGTAGTACTCACTGCAGCAGGGCCTTGGTCTTGCGGCTCGGGTCATCCGGTCTGAAGTTCTTGTATTCCTCCACCTCCTTCTCGATGGACAGCAGTTGGCTCTGCAGTTTGGTGCGTAACGCTGGTAACGTGTCCCGGATGTGGTTGGTCAGTTGCTAGGGGTAACAAAGAGATGTTTTGTTGCCATGGTGAAGGTGCAGCTGGCTATGTCTGGACCAGCAGTTTGAATCCCAGCTCTGGTGCCATTGCAGCTCTTCTTCTATGGTACTTTCAAAGTTTTTGTTTTCTCATCCCTGCTTTTAAAGTTGTTTCATATCAAACTGAGGTAAGATCATTTGCAGATGTGTATTTACGGCACCCTGACTCGGGTGAAACACCAGACTAATGAGGACTAAGGTTTATTTACCTGGTTGAGGATTTTCTGCAGGTAAGCAGTGCCCATGCGGTCAGCCAGGTGGCGATACGACGGATGCGACAAGAAGAATTTCCTCTCAGCCTGCAGAGCTGCTGTAATGTCTTTCTTCCCATCGATGTCTTTCTGACTGCGATTCACCACCCCGATGTAACCTGACACCAAACAATGTCTCTTTGAGTCTCTACCTGGACTCTGTTCTGTCTCTAACTGGATCCTTGGACTCTGTTCTGTCTCTAACTGGATCCTTGGACTCTGTTCCGTCTCTAACTGGATCCTTGGACTCTGTTCTGTCTCTAACTGGATCCTTGGACTCTGTTCCGTCTCTAACTGGATCCTTGGACTCTGTTCTGTCTCTAACTGGATCCTTGGACTCTGTTCTGTCTCTAACTGGATCCTTGGACTCTGTTCCGTCTCTAACTGGATCCTTGGACTCTGTTCTGTCTCTAACTGGATCCTTGGACTCTGTTCCGTCTCTAACTGGATCCTTGGACTCTGTTCTGTCTCTAACTGGATCCTTGGACTCTGTTCCGTCTCTAACTGGATCCTTGGACTCTGTTCCGTCTCTAACTGGATCCTTGGACTCTGTTCTGTCTCTAACTGGATCCTTGGACTCTGTTCTGTCTCTAACTGGATCCTTGGACTCTGTTCCGTCTCTAACTGGATCCTTGGACTCTGTTCCGTCTCTAACTGGATCCTTGGACTCTGTTCCGTCTCTAACTGGATCCTTGGACTCTGTTCCGTCTCTAACTGGATCCTTGGACTCTGTTCCGTCTCTAACTGGATCCTTGGACTCTGTTCTGTCTCTAACTGGATCCTTGGACTCTGTTCTGTCTCTAACTGGATCCTTGGACTCTGTTCTGTATCTAACTGGATCCTTGGACTCTGTTCCGTCTCTAACTGGATCCTTGGACTCTGTTCTGTCTCTAACTGGATCCTTGGACTCTGTTCCGTCTCTAACTGGATCCTTGGATTCTGTTCTGTATCTAACTGGATCCTTGGACTCTGTTCTGTCTCTAACTGGATCCTTGGACTCTGTTCTGTATCTAACTGGATCCTTGGACTCTGTTCTGTATCTAACTGGATCCTTGGACTCTGTTCCGTCTCTAACTGGATCCTTGGACTCTGTTCCGTCTCTAACTGGATCCTTGGACTCTGTTCTGTATCTAACTGGATCCTTGGACTCTGTTCTGTCTCTAACTGGATCCTTGGACTCTGTTCTGTATCTAACTGGATCCTTGGACTCTGTTCCGTCTCTAACTGGATCCTTGGACTCTGTTCCGTCTCTAACTGGATCCTTGGACTCTGTTCCGTATCTAACTGGATCCTTGGACTCTGTTCTGTATCTAACTGGATCCTTGGACTCTGTTCCGTCTCTAACTGGATCCTTGGACTCTGTTCTGTATCTAACTGGATCCTTGGACTCTGTTCTGTCTCTAACTGGATCCTTGGACTCTGTTCTGTCTCTAACTGGATCCTTGGACTCTGTTCTGTATCTAACTGGATCCTTGGACTCTGTTCCGTCTCTAACTGGATCCTTGGACTCTGTTCTGTCTCTAACTGGATCCTTGGACTCTGTTCCGTCTCTAACTGGATCCTTGGACTCTGTTCCGTCTCTAACTGGATCCTTGGACTCTGTTCTGTATCTAACTGGATCCTTGGACTCTGTTCTGTCTCTAACTGGATCCTTGGACTCTGTTCTGTCTCTAACTGGATCCTTGGACTCTGTTCCGTCTCTAACTGGATCCTTGGACTCTGTTCTGTCTCTAACTGGATCCTTGGACTCTGTTCCGTCTCTAACTGGATCCTTGGACTCTGTTCCGTCTCTAACTGGATCCTTGGACTCTGTTCTGTCTCTAACTGGATCCTTGGACTCTGTTCTGTCTCTAACTGGATCCTTGGACTCTGTTCTGTCTCTAACTGGATCCTTGGACTCTGTTCCGTCTCTAACTGGATCCTTGGACTCTGTTCTGTCTCTAACTGGATCCTTGGACTCTGTTCTGTCTCTAACTGGATCCTTGGACTCTGTTCTGTCTCTAACTGGAGACCTAGACTCTGTTCCATCTCTAATCTGTTTGCAGCGACTTCATAAATGACTTAATGGACAGCTAACAACTAATCTGGTGTGAGGATTCTGTGTGATGTCATACCTCTGCGTAGCGGGAGCAATTTGTTCTCCAGGATGTCTCTGGCATCAGTTCCTTCATCCATCAGATCCAGTTTGGTGATCACACCGATTGTCCTCAGCCCTGCAACACATTCACAACCCTTCACTTACTAACTGATGTTAGGTGGAGGTGAAGAGGATGTAGTTGGAGCCAGACTCTGACCTTGTGGGTCAACCTCCTTGGCGATCTTCAAAGCATCAGAGTTGGCAAGGTCAGAGTTGGCTGGAGAAACAGCCAATAGGAGGCAGTTTTCTTTGGTGACGAACTGCATGAGCATTTCTCTGATCTGATTCTCGATGTCGGCTGGCTGATCGCCCACAGGGACCTTTGTCATTCCCGGAAGATCCACCAGAGTCAGGTTCAGCACTGAGAACACACACACCAGAAGCAGGGTCAGGACAGGTGGGGTCGGGACAGGTGGGGTCAGGACATGTGGGGTCGGGACATGTGGGGTCGGGACAGGTGGGGTCGGGACAGGTGGGGTCGGGACATGTGGGGTCGGGACAGGTGGGGTCGGGACATGTGGGGTCGGGACAGGTGGGGTCGGGACAGGTGGGTTCGGGACAGGTGGGGTCAGGACATGTGGGGTCAGGACAGGTGGGGTCGGGACATGTGGGGTCGGGACAGGTGGGGTCGGGACATGTGGGGTCGGGACAGGTGGGGTCGGGACAGGTGGGGTCGGGACAGGTGGGGTCGGGACATGTGGGGTCGGGACAGGTGGGGTCGGGACAGGTGGGGTCGGGACAGCTGGGGGCGGGACAGGTGGGGTTGGAACAGGTGGGGTCGGGACAGGTGGGGTCGGGACAGGTGGGGTCAGGACAGGTGGGGTCGGGATAGGTGGGGTCGGGACAGGTGGGGTCGGGACAGGTGGGGTCGGGACAGGTGGGGTCGGGGTCAGCTGGGGTCGGGACAGGTGGGGTCAGGACATGTGGGGTCAGGACAGGTGGGGTCGGGACATGTGGGGTCAGGACAGGTGGGGTCGGGACAGGTGGGGTCAGGACATGTGGGGTCAGGACAGGTGGGGTCAGGACAGGTGGGGTCAGGACATGTGGGGTCGGGACAGCTGGGGTCGGGACAGGTGGGGTCGGGCAGGCGGGGTCGGGACAGGTGGGGTCGGGACAGGTGGGGTCGGGTCAGGTGGGGTCGGGATAGCGAGGTCAGGGTCAGGTGGGGTCGGGACAGGTGGGGTCGGGATAGCGAGGTCAGGGTCAGGTGGGGTCGGGACAGGTGGGGTCGGGTCAGGTGGGGTCGGGACAGCTGGGGTCGGGACAGGTGGGGTCGGGCAGGCGGGGTCGGGACAGGTGGGGTCGGGACAGGTGGGGTCGGGTCAGGTGGGGTCGGGATAGCGAGGTCAGGGTCAGGTGGGGTCGGGACAGGTGGGGTCGGGTCAGGTGGGGTCGGGACAGGTGGGGTCGGGACAGGTGGGGTCGGGATAGCGAGGTCAGGGTCAGGTGGGGTCGGGACAGGTGGGGTCGGGTCAGGTGGGGTCAGGACAGGTGGGGTCGGGACAGGTGGGGTCGGGACAGCTGGGGTCGGGACAGGTGGGGTCAGGACATGTGGGGTCGGGACAGATAGGGTCGGGACAGGTGGGGTCGGGACAGCTGGGGTCAGGACAGGTGGGGTCAGGACAGGTGGGGTCGGGACAGGTGGGGTCGGGCAGGCGGGGTCGGGACAGGTGGGGTCGGGACAGGCGGGGTTGGGACAGGTGGGGTCGGGACAGGTGGGGTCGGGACAGGTGGGGTCAGGACAGGTGGGGTCAGGACAGGTGGGGTCGGGACAGGTGGGGTCGGGTCAGGTGGGGTCGGGATAGCGAGGTCAGGGTCAGGTGGGGTCGGGACAGGTGGGGTCGGGACAGGTGGGGTCGGGATAGCGAGGTCAGGGTCAGGTGGGGTCGGGACAGGTGGGGTCGGGTCAGGTGGGGTCGGGACAGGTGGGGTCGGGACAGGTGGGGTGGGGGTCAGGTGGGGTCAGGACATGTGGGGTCGGGACAGCTGGGGTCGGGACAGGTGGGGTCGGGTCAGGTGGGGTCGGGATAGCGAGGTCAGGGTCAGGTGGGGTCGGGACAGGTGGGGTCGGGTCAGGTGGGGTCGGGTCAGGTGGGGTCGGGGTCAGGTGGGGTCAGGGTCAGGTGGGGTCGGGACAGGTGGGGTCGGGACAGGTGGGGTCGGGTCAGGTGGGGTCGGGGTCAGGTGGGGTCAGGGTCAGGTGGGGTCGGGTCAGGTGGGGTCAGGGTCAGGTGGGGTCGGGACAGGTGGGGTCGGGACAGGTGGGGTCAGGACATGTGGGGTCGGGACAGCTGGGGTCGGGACAGGTGGGGTCAGGACAGGTGGGGTCGGGACAGGTGGGGTCGGGACAGGTGGGGTCGGGACAGCTGGGGTCGGGACAGGTGGGGTCAGGACAGGTGGGGTCGGGACAGGTGGGGTCGGGCAGGCGGGGTCGGGACAGGTGGGGTCGGGACAGGTGGGGTCGGGTCAGGTGGGGTCAGGACAGGTGGGGTCGGGACAGGTGGGGTCGGGACAGCTGGGGTCGGGACAGGTGGGGTCAGGACATGTGGGGTCGGGACATGTGGGGTCGGGACAGGTAGGGTCGGGACAGGTGGGGTCGGGACAGCTGGGGTCGGGACAGGTGGGGTCAGGACAGGTGGGGTCAGGACAGGTGGGGTCGGGACAGGTGGGGTCGGGCAGGCGGGGTCGGGACAGGTGGGGTCGGGACAGGTGGGGTTGGGACAGGTGGGGTCGGGACAGGTGGGGTCGGGACAGGTGGGGTCAGGACATGTGGGGTCAGGACAGGTGGGGTCAGGACAGGTGGGGTCGGGACAGGTGGGGTCGGGTCAGGTGGGGTCGGGATAGCGAGGTCAGGGTCAGGTGGGGTCGGGACAGGTGGGGTCGGGACAGGTGGGGTCGGGATAGCGAGGTCAGGGTCAGGTGGGGTCGGGACAGGTGGGGTCGGGTCAGGTGGGGTCGGGACAGGTGGGGTCGGGACAGGTGGGGTCAGGACATGTGGGGTCGGGACAGCTGGGGTCGGGACAGGTGGGGTCGGGCAGGCGGGGTCGGGACAGGTGGGGTCGGGACAGGTGGGGTCGGGTCAGGTGGGGTCGGGATAGCGAGGTCAGGGTCAGGTGGGGTCGGGACAGGTGGGGTCGGGTCAGGTGGGGTCGGGACAGGTGGGGTCGGGACAGGTGGGGTCGGGATAGCGAGGTCAGGGTCAGGTGGGGTCGGGACAGGTGGGGTCGGGTCAGGTGGGGTCAGGACAGGTGGGGTCGGGACAGGTGGGGTCGGGACAGCTGGGGTCGGGACAGGTGGGGTCAGGACATGTGGGGTCGGGACAGATAGGGTCGGGACAGGTGGGGTCGGGACAGCTGGGGTCGGGACAGGTGGGGTCAGGACAGGTGGGGTCAGGACAGGTGGGGTCGGGACAGGTGGGGTCGGGACAGCTGGGGTCGGGACAGGTGGGGTCAGGACAGGTGGGGTCAGGACAGGTGGGGTCGGGACAGGTGGGGTCGGGCAGGCGGGGTCGGGACAGGTGGGGTCGGGACAGGTGGGGTTGGGACAGGTGGGGTCGGGACAGGTGGGGTCAGGACATGTGGGGTCAGGACAGGTGGGGTCAGGACAGGTGGGGTCGGGACAGGTGGGGTCGGGTCAGGTGGGGTCGGGATAGCGAGGTCAGGGTCAGGTGGGGTCGGGACAGGTGGGGTCGGGATAGCGAGGTCAGGGTCAGGTGGGGTCGGGACAGGTGGGGTCGGGTCAGGTGGGGTCGGGACAGGTGGGGTCGGGACAGGTGGGGTCGGGGTCAGGTGGGGTCAGGACATGTGGGGTCGGGACAGCTGGGGTCGGGACAGGTGGGGTCGGGCAGGCGGGGTCGGGACAGGTGGGGTCGGGACAGGTGGGGTCGGGTCAGGTGGGGTCGGGATAGCGAGGTCAGGGTCAGGTGGGGTCGGGACAGGTGGGGTCGGGTCAGGTGGGGTCGGGTCAGGTGGGGTCGGGGTCAGGGTCAGGTGGGGTCGGGACAGGTGGGGTCGGGACAGGTGGGGTCGGGTCAGGTGGGGTCAGGGTCAGGTGGGGTCAGGACAGGTGGGGTCGGGTCAGGTGGGGTCAGGGTCAGGTGGGGTCGGGTCAGGTGGGGTCAGGGTCAGGTGGGGTCGGGGCTAGCGAGGTCAGGGTCAGGTGGGGTCGGGTCAGGTGGGGTCAGGGTCAGGTGGGGTCAGGACAGGTGGGGTCGGGGTCAGGTGGGGTCAGGGTCAGGTGGGGTCGGGTCAGGTGGGGTCAGGGTCAGGTGGGGTCGGGGCTAGCGAGGTCAGGGTCAGGTGGGGTCGGGATAGCGAGGTCAGGGTCAGGTGGGGTCGGGTCAGGTGGGGTCGGGTCAGGTGGGGTCGGGTCAGGTGGGGTCAGGACAGGTGGGGTCAGGGTCAGGTGGGGTCGGGGCTAGCGAGGTCAGGGTCAGGTGGGGTCGGGATAGCGAGGTCAGGGTCAGGTGGGGTCGGGTCAGGTGGGGTCGGGACAGGTGGGGTCAGGACATGTGGGGTCAGGACAGGTGGGGTCAGGACAGGTGGGGTCGGGACAGGTGGGGTCGGGTCAGGTGGGGTCGGGATAGCGAGGTCAGGGTCAGGTGGGGTCGGGACAGGTGGGGTCGGGACAGGTGGGGTCGGGATAGCGAGGTCAGGGTCAGGTGGGGTCGGGACAGGTGGGGTCGGGTCAGGTGGGGTCGGGACAGGTGGGGTCGGGACAGGTGGGGTCGGGGTCAGGTGGGGTCAGGACATGTGGGGTCGGGACAGCTGGGGTCGGGACAGGTGGGGTCGGGCAGGCGGGGTCGGGACAGGTGGGGTCGGGACAGGTGGGGTCGGGTCAGGTGGGGTCGGGATAGCGAGGTCAGGGTCAGGTGGGGTCGGGACAGGTGGGGTCGGGTCAGGTGGGGTCGGGACAGGTGGGGTCGGGTCAGGTGGGGTCGGGATAGCGAGGTCAGGGTCAGGTGGGGTCGGGATAGCGAGGTCAGGGTCAGGTGGGGTCGGGTCAGGTGGGGTCGGGTCAGGTGGGGTCGGGTCAGGTGGGGTCGGGCAGGCGGGGTCGGGACAGGTGGGGTCGGGACAGGTGGGGTCGGGTCAGGTGGGGTCAGGACAGGTGGGGTCGGGACAGGTGGGGTCGGGACAGGTGGGGTCGGGACAGGTGGGGTCGGGTCAGGTGGGGTCAGGACAGGTGGGGTCGGGACAGGTGGGGTCGGGACAGCTGGGGTCGGGACAGGTGGGGTCGGGACAGGTGGGGTCGGGACAGGTGGGGTCGGGTCAGGTGGGGTCGGGATAGCGAGGTCAGGGTCAGGTGGGGTCGGGACAGGTGGGGTCGGGACAGGTGGGGTCGGGATAGCGAGGTCAGGGTCAGGTGGGGTCGGGACAGGTGGGGTCGGGTCAGGTGGGGTCGGGACAGGTGGGGTCGGGACAGGTGGGGTCAGGACATGTGGGGTCGGGACAGCTGGGGTCGGGACAGGTGGGGTCGGGCAGGCGGGGTCGGGACAGGTGGGGTCGGGACAGGTGGGGTCGGGTCAGGTGGGGTCGGGATAGCGAGGTCAGGGTCAGGTGGGGTCGGGACAGGTGGGGTCGGGATAGCGAGGTCAGGGTCAGGTGGGGTCGGGACAGGTGGGGTCGGGTCAGGTGGGGTCGGGACAGCTGGGGTCGGGACAGGTGGGGTCGGGCAGGCGGGGTCGGGACAGGTGGGGTCGGGACAGGTGGGGTCGGGTCAGGTGGGGTCGGGATAGCGAGGTCAGGGTCAGGTGGGGTCGGGACAGGTGGGGTCGGGTCAGGTGGGGTCGGGACAGGTGGGGTCGGGACAGGTGGGGTCGGGATAGCGAGGTCAGGGTCAGGTGGGGTCGGGACAGGTGGGGTCGGGTCAGGTGGGGTCAGGACAGGTGGGGTCGGGACAGGTGGGGTCGGGACAGCTGGGGTCGGGACAGGTGGGGTCAGGACATGTGGGGTCGGGACAGATAGGGTCGGGACAGGTGGGGTCGGGACAGCTGGGGTCGAGACAGGTGGGGTCAGGACAGGTGGGGTCAGGACAGGTGGGGTCGGGACAGGTGGGGTCGGGCAGGCGGGGTCGGGACAGGTGGGGTCGGGACAGGTGGGGTTGGGACAGGTGGGGTCGGGACAGGTGGGGTCGGGACAGGTGGGGTCAGGACATGTGGGGTCAGGACAGGTGGGGTCGGGACAGGTGGGGTCGGGTCAGGTGGGGTCGGGATAGCGAGGTCAGGGTCAGGTGGGGTCGGGACAGGTGGGGTCGGGACAGGTGGGGTCGGGATAGCGAGGTCAGGGTCAGGTGGGGTCGGGACAGGTGGGGTCGGGTCAGGTGGGGTCGGGACAGGTGGGGTCGGGACAGGTGGGGTCGGGGTCAGGTGGGGTCAGGACATGTGGGGTCGGGACAGCTGGGGTCGGGACAGGTGGGGTCGGGTCAGGTGGGGTCGGGATAGCGAGGTCAGGGTCAGGTGGGGTCGGGACAGGTGGGGTCGGGTCAGGTGGGGTCGGGTCAGGTGGGGTCGGGTCAGGTGGGGTCAGGGTCAGGTGGGGTCGGGACAGGTGGGGTCGGGACAGGTGGGGTCAGGACATGTGGGGTCGGGACAGCTGGGGTCGGGACAGGTGGGGTCAGGACAGGTGGGGTCGGGACAGGTGGGGTCGGGACAGGTGGGGTCAGGACATGTGGGGTCGGGACATGTGGGGTCGGGACAGATAGGGTCGGGACAGGTGGGGTCGGGACAGCTGGGGTCGGGACAGGTGGGGTCAGGACAGGTGGGGTCAGGACAGGTGGGGTCGGGACAGGTGGGGTCGGGCAGGCGGGGTCGGGACAGGTGGGGTCGGGACAGGTGGGGTTGGGACAGGTGGGGTCGGGACAGGTGGGGTCAGGACATGTGGGGTCAGGACAGGTGGGGTCAGGACAGGTGGGGTCGGGACAGGTGGGGTCGGGATAGCGAGGTCAGGGTCAGGTGGGGTCGGGACAGGTGGGGTCGGGACAGGTGGGGTCGGGATAGCGAGGTCAGGGTCAGGTGGGGTCGGGACAGGTGGGGTCGGGTCAGGTGGGGTCGGGACAGGTGGGGTCGGGACAGGTGGGGTCAGGACATGTGGGGTCGGGACAGCTGGGGTCGGGACAGGTGGGGTCGGGCAGGCGGGGTCGGGACAGGTGGGGTCGGGACAGGTGGGGTCGGGTCAGGTGGGGTCGGGATAGGTGGGGTCGGGTCAGGTGGGGTCGGGTCAGGTGGGGTCGGGTCAGGTGGGGTCGGGACAGGTGGGGTCGGGACAGGTGGGGTCGGGATAGCGAGGTCAGGGTCAGGTGGGGTCGGGACAGGTGGGGTCGGGACAGCTGGGGTCGGGACAGGTGGGGTCAGGACAGGTGGGGTCAGGACAGGTGGGGTCGGGACAGGTGGGGTCGGGCAGGCGGGGTCGGGACAGGTGGGGTCGGGACAGGTGGGGTCAGGACATGTGGGGTCAGGACAGGTGGGGTCAGGACAGGTGGGGTCGGGACAGGTGGGGTCGGGTCAGGTGGGGTCGGGATAGCGAGGTCAGGGTCAGGTGGGGTCGGGACAGGTGGGGTCGGGACAGGTGGGGTCGGGATAGCGAGGTCAGGGTCAGGTGGGGTCGGGACAGGTGGGGTCGGGTCAGGTGGGGTCGGGACAGGTGGGGTCGGGACAGGTGGGGTCGGGGTCAGGTGGGGTCAGGACATGTGGGGTCGGGACAGCTGGGGTCGGGACAGGTGGGGTCGGGCAGGCGGGGTCGGGACAGGTGGGGTCGGGACAGGTGGGGTCAGGACATGTGGGGTCAGGACAGGTGGGGTCAGGACAGGTGGGGTCGGGACAGGTGGGGTCGGGTCAGGTGGGGTCGGGATAGCGAGGTCAGGGTCAGGTGGGGTCGGGACAGGTGGGGTCGGGACAGGTGGGGTCGGGATAGCGAGGTCAGGGTCAGGTGGGGTCGGGACAGGTGGGGTCGGGTCAGGTGGGGTCGGGACAGGTGGGGTCGGGACAGGTGGGGTCGGGGTCAGGTGGGGTCAGGACATGTGGGGTCGGGACAGCTGGGGTCGGGACAGGTGGGGTCGGGCAGGCGGGGTCGGGACAGGTGGGGTCGGGACAGGTGGGGTCGGGTCAGGTGGGGTCGGGATAGCGAGGTCAGGGTCAGGTGGGGTCGGGACAGGTGGGGTCGGGTCAGGTGGGGTCGGGTCAGGTGGGGTCGGGGTCAGGTGGGGTCAGGGTCAGGTGGGGTCGGGACAGGTGGGGTCGGGACAGGTGGGGTCGGGTCAGGTGGGGTCGGGTCAGGTGGGGTCGGGGTCAGGTGGGGTCAGGGTCAGGTGGGGTCGGGTCAGGTGGGGTCAGGGTCAGGTGGGGTCAGGACAGGTGGGGTCGGGTCAGGTGGGGTCAGGGTCAGGTGGGGTCGGGTCAGGTGGGGTCAGGGTCAGGTGGGGTCGGGGCTAGCGAGGTCAGGGTCAGGTGGGGTCGGGTCAGGTGGGGTCAGGGTCAGGTGGGGTCAGGACAGGTGGGGTCGGGGTCAGGTGGGGTCAGGGTCAGGTGGGGTCGGGTCAGGTGGGGTCAGGGTCAGGTGGGGTCGGGGCTAGCGAGGTCAGGGTCAGGTGGGGTCGGGATAGCGAGGTCAGGGTCAGGTGGGGTCGGGTCAGGTGGGGTCGGGGTCAGGTGGGGTCAGGGTCAGGTGGGGTCGGGTCAGGTGGGGTCAGGGTCAGGTGGGGTCAGGACAGGTGGGGTCGGGACAGGTGGGGTCGGGTCAGGTGGGGTCGGGATAGCGAGGTCAGGGTCAGGTGGGGTCGGGACAGGTGGGGTCGGGACAGGTGGGGTCGGGATAGCGAGGTCAGGGTCAGGTGGGGTCGGGTCAGGTGGGGTCGGGGTCAGGTGGGGTCAGGGTCAGGTGGGGTCGGGTCAGGTGGGGTCAGGGTCAGGTGGGGTCAGGACAGGTGGGGTCAGGGTCAGGTGGGGTCGGGATAGCGAGGTCAGGGTCAGGTGGGGTCGGGTCAGGTGGGGTCGGGGTCAGGTGGGGTCAGGGTCAGGTGGGGTCGGGTCAGGTGGGGTCAGGGTCAGGTGGGGTCAGGACAGGTGGGGTCGGGTCAGGTGGGGTCAGGGTCAGGTGGGGTCGGGTCAGGTGGGGTCAGGGTCAGGTGGGGTCGGGGCTAGCGAGGTCAGGGTCAGGTGGGGTCGGGTCAGGTGGGGTCAGGGTCAGGTGGGGTCAGGACAGGTGGGGTCGGGGTCAGGTGGGGTCAGGGTCAGGTGGGGTCGGGTCAGGTGGGGTCAGGGTCAGGTGGGGTCGGGGCTAGCGAGGTCAGGGTCAGGTGGGGTCGGGATAGCGAGGTCAGGGTCAGGTGGGGTCGGGTCAGGTGGGGTCGGGTCAGGTGGGGTCAGGACAGGTGGGGTCAGGGTCAGGTGGGGTCGGGGCTAGCGAGGTCAGGGTCAGGTGGGGTCGGGATAGCGAGGTCAGGGTCAGGTGGGGTCGGGTCAGGTGGGGTCGGGACAGGTGGGGTCAGGACATGTGGGGTCGGGCAGGCGGGGTCGGGACAGGTGGGGTCGGGACAGGTGGGGTCGGGTCAGGTGGGGTCGGGATAGGTGGGGTCGGGTCAGGTGGGGTCGGGTCAGGTGGGGTCGGGTCAGGTGGGGTCGGGACAGGTGGGGTCGGGACAGGTGGGGTCGGGACAGGTGGGGTCGGGACAGGTGGGGTCAGGACATGTGGGGTCGGGACATGTGGGGTCGGGACAGATAGGGTCGGGACAGGTGGGGTCGGGACAGCTGGGGTCGGGACAGGTGGGGTCAGGACAGGTGGGGTCAGGACAGGTGGGGTCGGGACAGGTGGGGTCGGGCAGGCGGGGTCGGGACAGGTGGGGTCGGGACAGGTGGGGTTGGGACAGGTGGGGTCGGGACAGGTGGGGTCAGGACATGTGGGGTCAGGACAGGTGGGGTCAGGACAGGTGGGGTCGGGACAGGTGGGGTCGGGATAGCGAGGTCAGGGTCAGGTGGGGTCGGGACAGGTGGGGTCGGGACAGGTGGGGTCGGGATAGCGAGGTCAGGGTCAGGTGGGGTCGGGACAGGTGGGGTCGGGTCAGGTGGGGTCGGGACAGGTGGGGTCGGGACAGGTGGGGTCAGGACATGTGGGGTCGGGACAGCTGGGGTCGGGACAGGTGGGGTCGGGCAGGCGGGGTCGGGACAGGTGGGGTCGGGACAGGTGGGGTCGGGTCAGGTGGGGTCGGGATAGGTGGGGTCGGGTCAGGTGGGGTCGGGTCAGGTGGGGTCGGGTCAGGTGGGGTCGGGACAGGTGGGGTCGGGACAGGTGGGGTCGGGATAGCGAGGTCAGGGTCAGGTGGGGTCGGGACAGGTGGGGTCGGGACAGCTGGGGTCGGGACAGGTGGGGTCAGGACAGGTGGGGTCAGGACAGGTGGGGTCGGGACAGGTGGGGTCGGGCAGGCGGGGTCGGGACAGGTGGGGTCGGGACAGGTGGGGTCAGGACATGTGGGGTCAGGACAGGTGGGGTCAGGACAGGTGGGGTCGGGACAGGTGGGGTCGGGTCAGGTGGGGTCGGGATAGCGAGGTCAGGGTCAGGTGGGGTCGGGACAGGTGGGGTCGGGACAGGTGGGGTCGGGATAGCGAGGTCAGGGTCAGGTGGGGTCGGGACAGGTGGGGTCGGGTCAGGTGGGGTCGGGACAGGTGGGGTCGGGACAGGTGGGGTCGGGGTCAGGTGGGGTCAGGACATGTGGGGTCGGGACAGCTGGGGTCGGGACAGGTGGGGTCGGGCAGGCGGGGTCGGGACAGGTGGGGTCGGGACAGGTGGGGTCAGGACATGTGGGGTCAGGACAGGTGGGGTCAGGACAGGTGGGGTCGGGACAGGTGGGGTCGGGTCAGGTGGGGTCGGGATAGCGAGGTCAGGGTCAGGTGGGGTCGGGACAGGTGGGGTCGGGACAGGTGGGGTCGGGATAGCGAGGTCAGGGTCAGGTGGGGTCGGGACAGGTGGGGTCGGGTCAGGTGGGGTCGGGACAGGTGGGGTCGGGACAGGTGGGGTCGGGGTCAGGTGGGGTCAGGACATGTGGGGTCGGGACAGCTGGGGTCGGGACAGGTGGGGTCGGGCAGGCGGGGTCGGGACAGGTGGGGTCGGGACAGGTGGGGTCGGGTCAGGTGGGGTCGGGATAGCGAGGTCAGGGTCAGGTGGGGTCGGGACAGGTGGGGTCGGGTCAGGTGGGGTCGGGTCAGGTGGGGTCGGGGTCAGGTGGGGTCAGGGTCAGGTGGGGTCGGGACAGGTGGGGTCGGGACAGGTGGGGTCGGGTCAGGTGGGGTCGGGTCAGGTGGGGTCGGGGTCAGGTGGGGTCAGGGTCAGGTGGGGTCGGGTCAGGTGGGGTCAGGGTCAGGTGGGGTCAGGACAGGTGGGGTCGGGTCAGGTGGGGTCAGGGTCAGGTGGGGTCGGGTCAGGTGGGGTCAGGGTCAGGTGGGGTCGGGGCTAGCGAGGTCAGGGTCAGGTGGGGTCGGGTCAGGTGGGGTCAGGGTCAGGTGGGGTCAGGACAGGTGGGGTCGGGGTCAGGTGGGGTCAGGGTCAGGTGGGGTCGGGTCAGGTGGGGTCAGGGTCAGGTGGGGTCGGGGCTAGCGAGGTCAGGGTCAGGTGGGGTCGGGATAGCGAGGTCAGGGTCAGGTGGGGTCGGGTCAGGTGGGGTCGGGGTCAGGTGGGGTCAGGGTCAGGTGGGGTCGGGTCAGGTGGGGTCAGGGTCAGGTGGGGTCAGGACAGGTGGGGTCAGGGTCAGGTGGGGTCGGGATAGCGAGGTCAGGGTCAGGTGGGGTCGGGTCAGGTGGGGTCGGGGTCAGGTGGGGTCAGGGTCAGGTGGGGTCGGGTCAGGTGGGGTCAGGGTCAGGTGGGGTCAGGACAGGTGGGGTCGGGTCAGGTGGGGTCAGGGTCAGGTGGGGTCGGGTCAGGTGGGGTCAGGGTCAGGTGGGGTCGGGGCTAGCGAGGTCAGGGTCAGGTGGGGTCGGGTCAGGTGGGGTCAGGGTCAGGTGGGGTCAGGACAGGTGGGGTCGGGGTCAGGTGGGGTCAGGGTCAGGTGGGGTCGGGTCAGGTGGGGTCAGGGTCAGGTGGGGTCGGGGCTAGCGAGGTCAGGGTCAGGTGGGGTCGGGATAGCGAGGTCAGGGTCAGGTGGGGTCGGGTCAGGTGGGGTCGGGTCAGGTGGGGTCAGGACAGGTGGGGTCAGGGTCAGGTGGGGTCGGGGCTAGCGAGGTCAGGGTCAGGTGGGGTCGGGATAGCGAGGTCAGGGTCAGGTGGGGTCGGGTCAGGTGGGGTCGGGACAGGTGGGGTCAGGACATGTGGGGTCAGGACAGGTGGGGTCAGGACAGGTGGGGTCGGGACAGGTGGGGTCGGGTCAGGTGGGGTCGGGATAGCGAGGTCAGGGTCAGGTGGGGTCGGGACAGGTGGGGTCGGGACAGGTGGGGTCGGGATAGCGAGGTCAGGGTCAGGTGGGGTCGGGTCAGGTGGGGTCGGGACAGGTGGGGTCGGGACAGGTGGGGTCGGGGTCAGGTGGGGTCAGGACATGTGGGGTCGGGACAGCTGGGGTCGGGACAGGTGGGGTCGGGCAGGCGGGGTCGGGACAGGTGGGGTCGGGACAGGTGGGGTCGGGTCAGGTGGGGTCGGGATAGCGAGGTCAGGGTCAGGTGGGGTCGGGACAGGTGGGGTCGGGTCAGGTGGGGTCGGGTCAGGTGGGGTCGGGGTCAGGTGGGGTCAGGGTCAGGTGGGGTCGGGACAGGTGGGGTCGGGTCAGGTGGGGTCGGGTCAGGTGGGGTCGGGGTCAGGTGGGGTCAGGGTCAGGTGGGGTCGGGACAGGTGGGGTCGGGACAGGTGGGGTCGGGTCAGGTGGGGTCGGGTCAGGTGGGGTCGGGGTCAGGTGGGGTCAGGGTCAGGTGGGGTCGGGTCAGGTGGGGTCAGGGTCAGGTGGGGTCAGGACAGGTGGGGTCGGGTCAGGTGGGGTCAGGGTCAGGTGGGGTCGGGTCAGGTGGGGTCAGGGTCAGGTGGGGTCGGGGCTAGCGAGGTCAGGGTCAGGTGGGGTCAGGGTCAGGTGGGGTCAGGACAGGTGGGGTCGGGGTCAGGTGGGGTCAGGGTCAGGTGGGGTCGGGTCAGGTGGGGTCGGGGCTAGCGAGGTCAGGGTCAGGTGGGGTCGGGATAGCGAGGTCAGGGTCAGGTGGGGTCGGGTCAGGTGGGGTCGGGTCAGGTGGGGTCGGGTCAGGTGGGGTCAGGACAGGTGGGGTCAGGGTCAGGTGGGGTCGGGGCTAGCGAGGTCAGGGTCAGGTGGGGTCGGGATAGCGAGGTCAGGGTCAGGTGGGGTCGGGTCAGGTGGGGTCGGGTCAGGTGGGGTCAGGACAGGTGGGGTCGGGTCAGGTGGGGTCAGGACAGGTGGGGTCGGGTCAGGTGGGGTCGGGACAGGTGGGGTCGGGATAGCGAGGTCAGGGTCAGGTGGGGTCAGGACAGGTGGGGTCAGGGTCAGGTGGGGTCGGGTCAGGTGGGGTCGGGACAGGTGGGGTCGGGATAGCGAGGTCAGGGTCAGGTGGGGTCGGGTCAGGTGGGGTCAGGACAGGTGGGGTCGGGCAGGTGGGGTCGGGTCAGGTGGGGTCAGGGTCAGGTGGGGTCGGGGACAGGTGGGGTCGGGACAGGTGGGGTCGGGGTCAGGTGGGGTCGGGGATAGCGAGGTCAGGGTCAGGTGGGGTCGGGCAGGTGGGGTCGGGACAGCTGGGGTCGGGATAGCGAGGTCAGGGTCAGGTGGGGTCGGGTCAGGTGGGGTCAGGACAGGTGGGGTCGGGCAGGTGGGGTCGGGTCAGGTGGGGTCAGGGTCAGGTGGGGTCGGGGACAGGTGGGGTCGGGACAGGTGGGGTCGGGGTCAGGTGGGGTCGGGGGATAGCGAGGTCAGGGTCAGGTGGGGTCAGGGTCAGCTGGGGTCGGGTGCGTTACCGTTAGGGGAATACACCCTCAGGTTGATGGGGACTGGACTGATTCCTTTGTTTTGTCCAGTCACTCGATCCGTTTCAGCTTCGATCTCCTGACGAACTTCATCAAAGTCGATGAACTTCTTCCCTTTACAGTGCAGGAATTCTGCAAACTCTGATAATAATAAACATCACATCGGATCAATAAACATCACACCGAATCAATGCAGGTGATCAGATATGTGATCGTCAGTGTCTCACCTGTTGGAGAGGTGATGAGCTGAAGCACCAGGGGGCGCCGAGTGACAATTCCTGAACCCCGGGGGAGGAAGTCTCTGTCAGGATGTGAAGGAAATTATTTATGACACATGTTTTCTGACATCCATCCATTTTCTATACCCACTTAATCCATCTCAGGATCGGGGGGGGGGCTTATCTGTGAGGGGCAGGGTACACCTGGACAGGTAACCCTTCCATCAGAGAACAACGAGACCAACCATCCACACTCACTCCTAGGATCAGTTTAGAGACACCTGTCACGCATCTTTTTGGGGGGGGGGGGGGAACCGACACATAAACACGGAGAACATGCAAACTCACTGTCTGATACAAAGGTTATAAAAGGATTTGCCATCGGGGGCTTGATGTGTGACGCCTTGTTTTGGCTAAACAACAGTCCAAGAACCAGAGGGATAAAGTTTGTGAGGCAGAACAGTCCGACCCGCTGCAGAAACTAGTTCTTCACTCTTCTTTGCAGAAGATTCAGCGTCTCGTCACAACCTCAGAGCCGGCTGGTGGACTCCGGTTCTCTCCTGGGGCCTCATGTACAAAGTTTCCTGCTGAAACCCGAAGGCCCTCCCACACACAGAAACGTCGGGGTGTATGAATCTGAGTTTAAGCACAGCTCCTTTGTACATCCCAATCAACATGAAGTTGAGCACAGGTCAGAGTACCCGACTCCTCCCTGTCCACGCCCCTAATTAAATATGCAAATCATATTTAAATGAGCCCTGCACCTGCGAGTCCCGTCTCTGCAGATCAGAAAATAAAGAGAAAAGAACGAGTGAGACGGGAAAAAAGAACTTAACGGAACGTGAGATGGAGCTACTTTCTGGAGTGGAGGCTGTCAATGCTGTTGGTCTGAGAAGCACAGCAGCAGAGGTGAAGAAGGAGGGGTCCGACATCAAGGTGAAGCAGAGACTGGCTGCCCAGCACCGAAAACAGGCGGGGGCCAGGAGAAGAGGGGCCCACCCTGTTTGAACAGTGAGTCGGCCCAACTATGGGTGACCCTGCTCTCTGAGGGGGGGTGGGAGCACATGTGGGTGACCCTGCTCTCTGAGGGGGGGGGAGCACATGTGGGTGACCCTGCTCTCTGAGGGGGGGTGGGAGGGAGTACATGTGGGTGACCCTGCTCTCTGAGGGGGGGGGGAGCACATGTGGGTGACCCTCCTCTCTGAGGGGGGGGGGGGGGCACATGTGGGTGACCCTGCTCTCTGAGGGGGGGAGGGAGTACATGTGGGTGACCCTGCTCTCTGAGGGGGGGGGGGAGTACATGTGGGTGACCCTGCTCTCTGAGGGGGGGGGGGGGCACATGTGGGTGACCCTGCTCTCTGAGGGGGGGGGGGAGTACATGTGGGTGACCCTGCTCTCTGAGGGGGGGGGGGGGGCACATGTGGGTGACCCTGCTCTCTGAGGGGGGGGGGGAGTACATGTGGGTGACCCTTCTCTCTGAGGGGGGGGGGGGGGGCACATGTGGGTGACCCTGCTCTCTGAGGGGGGGGGGAAGCACATGTGGGTGACCCTGCTCTCTGAGGGGGGGTGGGAGTACATGTGGGTGACCCTGCTCTCTGAGGGGGGGGGGGGGGCACATGTGGGTGACCCTGCTCTCTCGTGGGGGGGGGGGGGAGCACATGTGGGTGACCCTGCTCTCTGAGGGGGGGGGGAGCACATGTGGGTGACCCTGCTCTCTGAGGGGGGGGGGGGGGGGGGACGCACATATGGGTGACCCTGCTCTCTGAGGGGGGGTGGGAGGGAGCACATGTGGGTGACCCTGCTCTCTGAGGGGGGGGGGGGAGGGTGGGAGCACATGTGACATGTGGGTGACCCTGCTCTCTGAGGGGGGGGGGGGGGGGGGACGCACATATGGGTGACCCTGCTCTCTGAGGGGGGGGGGGAGGGTGGGAGCACATGTGACATGTGGGTGACCCTGCTCTCTGAGGGGGGGGGGCGCACATATGGGTGACCCTGCTCTCTGAGGGGGGGGGGGGGGGGACGCACATGTGGGTGACCCTGCTCTCTCGGGGGGGGGGGGTGGGGGAAGCACATGCGGGTGACCCTGCTCTCTCGGGGGGGGAGGGGGGGGGGAGCACATATGGGTGACCCTGCTCTCTTGGGGGGGGGGGGGGAGCACATATGGGTGACCCTGCTGTCTGAGGGGGGGGGGGGGGGGGGGAGCACATGTGGGTGACCCTGCTCTCTCGGGGGGGGGGGGGGGGGGGGGGGGGCACATATGGGTGACCCTGCTCTCTGAGGGGGGGGGGGTGGGAGCACATGTGGGTGACCTTGCTCTCTCGGGGGGGGGGGGGAGCACATATGGGTGATCCTGCTCTCTGAGGGGGGGGGGGGGGGGGGGGGCACATGTGGGTGACTGATTAAAGGTAAAAACCTGTGTTTGTGTAACTCACATAAGTTACTGTTCATAAGGTAACTAGTAGTGGTGCAACGGATCATCATTGATCCGTTCAGATCAATATCTTCGGTTCGGCACGCAGATTGATTTATGAAAAAGAAGGACAGGTTGTGCGCGTGTTCAGTCCATTCACAGCGTTGTCATGGCGACCAGAGGAATGGACACCCTAACCCTAACCTGTAAACGATGCCAAACTATATTCCAACAGAAATTAAAATGAAACTAAGAGATTGGCTCCTACACCGAGGGTCGGCCTGCGTCACTGAACAGGTTTGTGGTCCCGATATTATATTATATTATATATATATATATATATATAATACCACATATTATCGTCTCATATCATATAATATAGGATGTGTAAAGGATAAAATGTGAGCTGTGATGTGAAGAAACCTTTGTCACGACATCCTTACAATGTGTGTGTTTCCCTGCAGTCAGCACACACACGTGCGTGCGCACGTGCACGCGCACACACCACGCTGTTTTTGTCATGCGGTGCCTTAACCAAAACCCTTCTGAGTCATGTGATCACCAGTGACCAATTAGAGCAGAGATGCAGACAGAGAGCCCCTCCTCAGGCGGAGGATAAAAATATTCAGACATCAGGGCTCAAACTACAGACCTCCTCATCCTCACAGCTTCTCATCCTGCTGCAGATCATGCTCCTGTACAGGTGACATTCTTTAGATGAATAAAACCCATCTATGCTCTCACCCTGAGTACTGACTGCAGGCTGAATGAATGAGTCAGCGACCCACAGGAACGACTGAAGCTGATTTCAACCAGGAGCTGGAAGAGTTCACAGCAGACGTCTCTTCAAATGTTCTCACCATGTCTTCCCTCTGGTGCATTTAGAGTTTCTGTAGAGAAACACTGTGTTCTCAACAGACAGTTTCTCTAATTCCCTGCTTAATCATCAGGCCACAATCCCAACTCACAAATAGTTGTGAAGGCATGTCAGTCTGAGCTCATCATGTTTCCTGTTCAGCTTCATTTAATCTGGTAACAAACATCATTTCTACACCTCAGACCTGCAGCATCCCATAAAGTCAGTGAACCTTTTCCCACTTTGTGTCCTTCTGCCAACACTTAAAGCCGTTCTGACTCTGAGGAAACCAGGTGATGCAGAGTTCCAGCTGTTATTTTGTCCCATTCCTCCTTAAACAGGTCTTAAGGTGTGCAGCAGGGCGGGGGGGGTGGTTGTTTCTCTGCTGGGGACAGGTCAGGACTGCAGGCAGCCAGTCCAGCACCCGTACCTCTCAGACCTGCAGAACCGGAACCGCCCAGAATCACCTGAACATTTATCACAAGAACCTTCGGTCACGCGCACACGCACACGCACGCACACCTGCCGGCTATGACAGCGGGGAGCTGCAGTCTCCAAACAGTAAATTCTTTTAGGTTTCGCTCTACACGCGCACGCGCACACAAGCTTCGCTCCTCGGAGCAGAATCCAACCAGCTGATCGATCACTTATTGATCAGCAGCTGTTCTGCTGGATTGATTTTCACTGGACGGGACATTTTAACGCGTTAACGACAGCACGTGACGCCGCTGTACTCTCTGTGGTCCGGTTCGGCTCGGCTCGGACAGATGCACGCACAGAATCACTCACTTGCCCACGAAGTTCTCCAGAACCGAGCTCTTCCCGGCGCTCTGTCCGCCCACCACAGCGATCTGCGGCAGGTCCAGTTCCGAGTTCTGTCCGATGGCGGAGAACGCGTCCTGCAGCCGGTTCACCAGCGGGATCAGCTCCTCCATCCCCCGGTTCCCCATGGCGGTGGCAGGCGGAGGATGCGCACGGACTCACGGACACGGTGCTGCAGCGCACTGGCTCCTGTGTCACGCGCCGATCAGTGGCTCTTCAATCGATTAGATGATCGATGATGAGGATGCTCCTCCAGCTGTGACCTTCAGCTCCTTCTGCTCCACTACAGGGAGGGACCGCGCACGCGCACACATCCGGTACAGACAGACTTTCACAATAAAAGCCTTTTTTTTTAAAAAATGTGGGCGTTAAAAGTTTAAAGTCAGGATGAAAAACGGCGCGTGCACGTGTACAGAACATTATGACGTCAAAGTCACGACGTCCCTCCACCTGCCATCAGGTGCCAGCCACGAGTTATGAAGCCCCGCCCCTTGACAGGCAGAATAACGTCCGATCACCTGACAGGTGAGTTTGACGTCAGAGAACAGGAACAGCTGTCTGTGATGATGTGACCTGGACATATGACGTCAGAGGCATGATATTTGTGGGAACGCACACCAATCAAACGGACTTCTGTGGGGTATTGCACAAAATCAAGATAAGGGGCTAAACCGGGATTTGTTGGGTATCCTGCCTGAGTTTAGCCTCAAGTCGGTCGCATGAAAGCAGCTCAAACTTAACCGGCCAAGGGAGGGAGATGATGAACTTATACGTCACCAGTAGGTTGTTTTACATCATCAGCTGTTATTAATGTGGAGCAGCAGCCTGGAAGGGCCTGAAAGGAGCTGAAAGGGCCTGAAAGGAGCTGAAAGGAGCCGAAAGGAGCCGAAAGGACCTGAAAGGAGCCGAAAGGAGCCGAAAGGAGCCGAAAGGGCCTGAAAGGAGCCGAAAGGGCCCGAAAGGAGCTGAAAGGGCCCGAAAGGAGCTGAAAGGACCTGAAAGGAGCCGAAAGGACCTGAAAGGAGCCGAAAGGAGCTGAAAGGAGCCGAAAGGAGCCGAAAGGAGCCGAAAGGACCTGAAAGGGCCTGAAAGGAGCTGAAAGGAGCCGAAAGGAGCCGAAAGGAGCCGAAAGGGCCTGAAAGGAGCCGAAAGGACCTGAAAGGAGCCGAAAGGATCTGAAAGGAGCCGAAAGGAGCCGAAAGGGCCTGAAAGGAGCCGAAAGGACCTGAAAGGGCCTGAAAGGAGCTGAAAGGAGCCGAAAGGAGCCGAAAGGAGCCGAAAGGGCCTGAAAGGAGCCGAAAGGACCTGAAAGGAGCTGAAAGGAGCCGAAAGGAACTGAAAGGAGCCGAAAGGACCTGAAAGGAGCCGAAAGGGCCTGAAAGGAGCCGAAAGGACCTGAAAGGGCCTGAAAGGAGCCGAAAGGGCCTGAAAGGAGCCGAAAGGAGCCGAAAGGGCCTGAAAGGAGCCGAAAGGACCTGAAAGGACCTGAAAGGGCCTGAAAGGACATGAAAGGAGCCGAAAGGAGCCGAAAGGAGCTGAAAGGAGCCGAAAGGAGCTGAAAGGAGCTGAAAGGAGCCGAAAGGGCCCGAAAGGAGCCGAAAGGAGCCGAAAGGGCCCGAAAGGAGCCGAAAGGAGCCGAAAGGGCCCGAAAGGATCTGAAAGGAGCCGAAAGGATCTGAAAGGAGCCGAAAGGATCTGAAAGGAGCTGAAAGGGCCTGAAAGGAGCCGAAAGGGCCTGAAAGGAGCCGAAAGGAGCCGAAAGGAGCTGAAAGGACCTGAAAGGAGCCGAAAGGAGCCGAAAGGAGCCGAAAGGGCCTGAAAGGACCTGAAAGGACCTGAAAGGAGCCGAAAGGAGCCGAAAGGGCCTGAAAGGAGCTGAAAGGAGCCGAAAGGATCTGAAAGGAGCTGAAAGGAGCCGAAAGGAGCTGAAAGGGCCTGAAAGGAGCCGAAAGGATCTGAAAGGAGCTGAAAGGAGCTGAAAGGAGCCGAAAGGAGCTGAAAGGAGCCGAAAGGGCCTGAAAGGAGCCGAAAGGAGCTGAAAGGGCCTGAAAGGAGCCGAAAGGATCTGAAAGGAGCTGAAAGGAGCCGAAAGGAGCTGAAAGGAGCCGAAAGGAGCTGAAAGGAGCCGAAAGGGCCTGAAAGGAGCCGAAAGGACCTGAAAGGAGCCGAAAGGAGCCGAAAGGGCCCGAAAGGACCTGAAAGGAGCCGAAAGGGCCTGAAAGGACCCGAAAGGGCCTGAAAGGAGCTGAAAGGAGCCGAAAGGAGCCGAAAGGAGCTGAAAGGAGCTGAAAGGAGCCGAAAGGAGCTGAAAGGAGCCGAAAGGGCCTGAAAGGAGCCGAAAGGGCCTGAAAGGAGCCGAAAGGACCTGAAAGGAGCCAAAAGGAGCCGAAAGGGCCCGAAAGGACCTGAAAGGAGCCGAAAGGGCCTGAAAGGACCCGAAAGGGCCTGAAAGGAGCTGAAAGGAGCTGAAAGGAGCCAAAAGGAGCCGAAAGGGCCCGAAAGGACCTGAAAGGAGCCGAAAGGGCCTGAAAGGACCCGAAAGGGCCTGAAAGGAGCTGAAAGGAGCTGAAAGGAGCCAAAAGGATCTGAAAGGGCCTGAAAGGACCTGAAAGGAGCCGAAAGGGCCTGAAAGGACCCGAAAGGGCCTGAAAGGAGCTGAAAGGAGCCAAAAGGAGCCGAAAGGGCCTGAAAGGACCCGAAAGGGCCTGAAAGGAGCCGAAAGGGCCTGAAAGGACCCGAAAGGGCCTGAAAGGAGCTGAAAGGAGCCGAAAGGAGCCGAAAGGGCCTGAAAGGAACCGAAAGGACCCGAAAGGGCCTGAAAGGATCTGAAAGGAGCTGAAAGGGCCCGAAAGGACCTGAAAGGAGCCGAAAGGGCCTGAAAGGATCTGAAAGGAGCTGAAAGGGCCCGAAAGGACCTGAAAGGAGCCGAAAGGAGCCGAAAGGATCTGAAAGGAGCTGAAAGGGCCCGAAAGGAGCCGAAAGGGCCTGAAAGGACCTGAAAGGAGCCGAAAGGGCCTGAAAGGAGCCGAAAGGGCCTGAAAGGAGCCGAAAGGAGCTGAAAGGACCCAAAAGGAGCCGAAAGGGCCTGAAAGGACCTGAAAGGAGCCGAAAGGGCCTGAAAGGACCCGAAAGGAGCCGAAAGGATCTGAAAGGAGCTGAAAGGGCCTGAAAGGAGCCGAAAGGGCCTGAAAGGAGCCGAAAGGAGCTGAAAGGACCCAAAAGGAGCCGAAAGGGCCTGAAAGGAGCCGAAAGGGCCTGAAAGGAGCCGAAAGGAGCTGAAAGGGCCTGAAAGGAGCTGAAAGGGCCTGAAAGGAGCTGAAAGGACCTGAAAGGAGCTGAAAGGACCTGAAAGGAGCCGAAAAGGCCCGAAAGGAGCCGAAAGGGCCCGAAAGGAGCAGAAAGGAGCTGAAAGGGCCTGAAAGGACCTGAAAGGACCTGAAAGGAGCTGAAAGGGCCTGAAAGGAGCTGAAAGGAGCTGAAAGGGCCTGAAAGGACCTGAAAGGAGCCGAAAGGACCCGAAAGGGCCTGAAAGGAGCTGAAAGGGCCTGAAAGGAGCTGAAAGGGCCTGAAAGGAGCTGAAAGGAGCCGAAAGGGCCTGAAAGGAGCTGAAAGGAGCCGAAAGGGCCTGAAAGGTGCTGAAAGGACCTGAAAGGAGCCGAAAGGACCCGAAAGGAGCCGAAAGGGCCTGAAAGGAGCTGAAAGGAGCTGAAAGGGCCTGAAAGGACCTGAAAGGGCCTGAAAGGAGCCGAAAGGGCCTGAAAGGAGCTGAAAGGAGCCGAAAGGAGCCGAAAGGACCTGAAAGGAGCTGAAAGGGCCTGAAAGGAGCTGAAAGGGCCTGAAAGGAGCCGAAAGGGCCTGAAAGGAGCTGAAAGGAGCTGAAAGGAGCCGAAAGGAGCTGAAAGGGCCTGAAAGGAGCAGAAAGGACCTGAAAGGAGCTGAAAGGAGCTGAAAGGGCCTGAAAGGAGCTGAAAGGACCTGAAAGGAGCCGAAAGGGCCCGAAAGGAGCCGAAAGGGCCTGAAAGGAGCTGAAAGGAGCCGAAAGGACCCGAAAGGGCCTGAAAGGAGCCGAAAGGACCCGAAAGGGCCTGAAAGGAGCCGAAAGGGCCTGAAAGGAGCTGAAAGGAGCTGAAAGGAGCTGAAAGGAGCCGAAAGGGCCCGAAAGGGCCCGAAAGGACCCGAAAGGACCTGTCGGTCCTGGTGGGTGTCGGTCGGGTGTTTGGAGATGTCATAAGGAATCAATTAGTTTAAAGGAATATCATGTTCTTTTTCATTTAATTTCATGTTCAGTACAGTTGTGTTTCTTTAGTTGCACTGACTGATCTGCTGAAAGGGTCAGGGGTCATGGGTTAGATATGATATGATAACCACAAACTTTAGTTTCTTATACAAGACGTGAGTAGCAGAATTCTACCAGGTGGAACCTTCTTTCGGGAGTCTGTTTCAGCCCGTCGGACATTAGCTTAAACGTTAGCCTGACCAGGAGCAGGCTGGTTCAGGGTAGACGTTACCATGGTTACTCATGGAGAGAAGCGAGGCTTTCCCTGAATCCAGCTTCGTGGAACATCCCTCAGGTCAAGCTGCTGCAGAGGAAGGACAGCAGCACCCCCAGGTGGCCTTCCTGTGTGATCACCTGCCGATCCATCCTTTCACTCATTGATCATTGACAGCCAATCAGAACGACGAGTAAACAACAGGTTCAGAGTTCAAATAAATTCAGAAAAATATCTGTTTTTATTCTTTACTTTGTTGACACAGTAAACATCAACGAGCTGCTTCCAGAAGTATGCGGACGGCTCATCAGCTGCTCCTCCTGCAGAGTGACCACGATCCAAACGGGCCGGATTCTGGTTCTGATGCTGTCTGAGGAGCCAAACTGAACATCCACAAACTGCTGCATCAAAACAGATTTCATACATTTAGATAAATAAATGTTCACGGTGAAATAAAATCTAAAGATGAATGGCGCCACAGAACCTCCCGAACCACGACCTGTGGGCGGAGCCTGTGAGGCGTCCACCTTCTGTTGGTTCTGCTACTGGTTCTGGTCAATTGGAAAGGTTCCGGTAGGTTCACCAGGGGACACCAGAACCAGGTGATCCCAGGTCCAACCCATCTGCATCCTGAAGCTGCAGCCATGCGACCTGTTGATGGTACCGGTTCCGAGAGGTGCGTTAGTCCTGATCCAGGTGACTCAGATCTGGTTCAGGTAAGTCTGGGTCCATCGGCATTTTGACGAAGGCGATAGCAGCGAGCTCCTTGCAGAACTCCTCGAGGACGATGACGGCTCTGAGCAGCGTCAGGTGTTCCAGTCTGAGGACACGCCCACAAGAAGAAAACAGCAGGTCACCTGTCTGTGACATCATCAAGTCATAACAGGACGGGACAGGAAATGACTAAACAAATTTCACTTTTATAGCCATGTGTCAGTTTTAGCTTCTCTTCTTTGGCTCCCTGTTAGATTCAGAATAGAATTTAAGATTCTTCTCCTCACATATAAAGCTCTTAATGACCGAGCTCCATCACATCTTAAAGATCTCACAGTTGGATATTTCCCCAACAGAGCACTTTGCTCTCAGGCTGCAGGTTTCCTTGTGGTTCCCAGAGTTTCTAAAAGCAGAATGGGAGGCAGAGCCTTCAGTTATCAGGCCCCTAAAAGCAGAATGGGAGGCAGAGCCTTCAGTTATCAGGCCCCTAAAAGCAGAATGGGAGGCAGAGCCTTCAGTTATCAGGCCCCTAAAAGCAGAATGGGAGGCAGAGCCCTCAGTTATCAGGCCCCTAAAAGCAGAATGGGAGGCAGAGCCTTCAGTTATCAGGCCCCTAAAAGCAGAATGGGAGGCAGAGCCTTCAGTTATCAGGCCCCTAAAAGCAGAATGGGAGGCAGAGCCTTCAGTTATCAGGCCCCTAAAAGCAGAATGGGAGGCAGAGCCTTCAGTTATCAGGCCCCTAAAAGCAGAATGGGAGGCAGAGCCTTCAGTTATCAGGCCCCTAAAAGCAGAATGGGAGGCAGAGCCTTCAGTTATCAGGCCCCTAAAAGCAGAATGGGAGGCAGAGCCTTCAGTTATCAGGCCCCTAAAAGCAGAATGGGAGGCAGAGCCTTCAGTTATCAGGCCCCTCTCTGTGGAACCAGCTGCCAGTTTGGCTTCAGGAAGCAGACACCCTCTCTACCTTTAAGATCAGGCTGAAACTTTCCTTTCTGATAAAGCTTATAGTTAGGGATGGCTCAGGTGAGCCTGAAACATCCCATAGTTCTGCTGCTATAGGCCCAGCCTGCTGGGGGAGCTCCCATGATGCACCTCTCCTCCCTCCATGTACAGATGACATCATTGCTGTCATTAACTTGTGTTTCTCTCTCTCAGCAGGTATCTCTGCCCTGGTGTTACGCTGCTTGTTG
>JAVGWW010000010.1:210320-320320 GCA_036924055.1 Leuresthes tenuis | reverse complement strand
GGGTGGAGGAGGGAAACATCGGGTGGAGGAGGGAAACATCGGGTGGAGGAGGGAAACGTCGGGTGGAGGAGGGAAACATCGGGTGGAGGAGGGAAACGTCGGGTGGAGGAGGGAAACATCGGGTGGAGGAGGGAAACATTGGGTGTGGTGGAGGAGGGAAACATTGGGTGGAGGAGGGAAACATCGGGGGTGGAGGAGGGAAACATTGGGTGGAGGAGGGAAACATCGGGGGTGGAGGAGGGAAACATTGGGTGGAGGAGGGAAACATCGGGGGTGGAGGAGGGAAACATCAGGGGTGGAGGAGGGAAACATCGGGTGGAGGAGGGAAACATTGGGTGGAGGAGGGAAACATTGGGTGGAGGGACGTCGAACAAATACAGGCGGTGGGTCATGAGGACACTGGTTTAAACACTGGGTTAAAGATTCCTTCCGATTAATAAGGATCAGATCAAAATG
Organism: Leuresthes tenuis; assembly: GCA_036924055.1. Lineage (NCBI taxonomy): Eukaryota > Metazoa > Chordata > Actinopteri > Atheriniformes > Atherinopsidae > Leuresthes > Leuresthes tenuis. Next base: position 319,864 of record JAVGWW010000010.1, on the reverse strand, counting down.
ATTGATCAGGTAAACTCTGGTTCAGGTGAGTTACCTGTTGACGACATCTGCAGCTGATCCTTGTCCAGCAGCAGGAGGAGGGAGGTCTGAGAGGCTGTCGGAGAAGAAGGGGTCATCCTCCAGGTCTCTGATGGACAGAGCACACCTTTCAGTTTATCCCTCCCTTTACCTGTCTGAGCCACACTAAGGTCACCTGATGCACCTGTCTGAGCCACACTAAGGTCACCTGATGCACCTGTCTGAGCCGCACTAAGGTCACCTGATGCACCTGTCTGAGCCACACTAAGGTCACCTGATGCACCTGTCTGAGCCGCACTAAGGTCACCTGATGCACCTGTCTGACTAAGGTCACCTGATGCACCTGTCTGAGCCGCACTAAGGTCACCTGATGCACCTGTCTGAGCCACACTAAGGTCACCTGATGCACCTGTCTGACTAAGGTCACCTGATGCACCTGTCTGAGCCGCACTAAGGTCACCTGATGCACCTGTCTGACTAAGGTCACCTGATGCACCTGTCTGACTAAGGTCACCTGATGCACCTGTCTGAGCCGCACTAAGGTCACCTGATGCACCTGTCTGAGCCGCACTAAGGTCACCTGATGCACCTGTCTGAGCCACACTAAGGTCACCTGATGCACCTGTCTGAGCCACACTAAGGTCACCTGATGCACCTGTCTGAGCCACACTAAGGTCACCTGATGCACCTGTCTGAGCCACACTAAGGTCACCTGATGCACCTGTCTGAGTAAGGTCACCTGATGCACCTGTCTGAGCCACACTAAGGTCACCTGATGCACCTGTCTGAGTAAGGTCACCTGATGCACCTGTCTGAGTAAGGTCACCTGATGCACCTGTCTGAGTAAGGTCACCTGATGCACCTGTCTGAGCCACACTAAGGTCACCTGATGCACCTGTCTGAGTAAGGTCACCTGATGCACCTGTCTGAGTAAGGTCACCTGATGCACCTGTCTGAGCCACACTAAGGTCACCTGATGCACCTGTCTGAGCCGCACTAAGGTCACCTGATGCACCTGTCTGAGCCACACTAAGGTCACCTGATGCACCTGTCTGAGCCGCACTAAGGTCACCTGATGCACCTGTCTGACTAAGGTCACCTGATGCACCTGTCTGAGCCGCACTAAGGTCACCTGATGCACCTGTCTGAGCCGCACTAAGGTCACCTGATGCACCTGTCTGAGCCGCACTAAGGTCACCTGATGCACCTGTCTGAGCCACACTAAGGTCACCTGATGCACCTGTCTGAGCCACACTAAGGTCACCTGATGCACCTGTCTGAGTAAGGTCACCTGATGCACCTGTCTGAGTAAGGTCACCTGATGCACCTGTCTGAGCCACACTAAGGTCACCTGATGCACCTGTCTGAGCCGCACTAAGGTCACCTGATGCACCTGTCTGAGCCACACTAAGGTCACCTGATGCACCTGTCTGAGCCACACTAAGGTCACCTGATGCACCTGTCTGAGCCACACTAAGGTCACCTGATGCACCTGTCTGAGTAAGGTCACCTGATGCACCTGTCTGAGTAAGGTCACCTGATGCACCTGTCTGAGTAAGGTCACCTGATGCACCTGTCTGAGTAAGGTCACCTGATGCACCTGTCTGAGTAAGGTCACCTGATGCACCTGTCTGAGTAAGGTCACCTGATGCACCTGTCTGAGCCACACTAAGGTCACCTGATGCACCTGTCTGAGCCACACTAAGGTCACCTGATGCACCTGTCTGAGCCACACTAAGGTCACCTGATGCACCTGTCTGAGTAAGGTCACCTGATGCACCTGTCTGAGTAAGGTCACCTGATGCACCTGTCTGAGTAAGGTCACCTGATGCACCTGTCTGAGTAAGGTCACCTGATGCACCTGTCTGAGTAAGGTCACCTGATGCACCTGTCTGAGCCACACTAAGGTCACCTGATGCACCTGTCTGAGCCACACTAAGGTCACCTGATGCACCTGTCTGAGTAAGGTCACCTGATGCACCTGTCTGAGTAAGGTCACCTGATGCACCTGTCTGAGTAAGGTCACCTGATGCACCTGTCTGAGTAAGGTCACCTGATGCACCTGTCTGAGCCACACTAAGGTCACCTGATGCACCTGTCTGAGCCACACTAAGGTCACCTGATGCACCTGTCTGAGCCACACTAAGGTCACCTGATGCACCTGTCTGAGTAAGGTCACCTGATGCACCTGTCTGAGTAAGGTCACCTGATGCACCTGTCTGAGTAAGGTCACCTGATGCACCTGTCTGAGTAAGGTCACCTGATGCACCTACTCGCTGCTCTCGCGTGGTCTCTCCTCCTGTCCTGCAGCATGTGGACACAGGTACCTGCGGCTCTGCAGGAAGTCCAACACCAGGATGTCCACAATGTCCCGGTGAGGCTTCTGTAGCAGCTCGTCCACCAGAGACAGCGATGCCATACTGATCTGAGGAGAGACAGGTGTTTCTATCCATCACTGATGACCCCGATCTGCAGGGTGTGGGCTGGTCTGTCTGCTCTCACCTGGTCGGAGATGTGGTCACAGAGCTGCGTCAGAGACGGCGTCCTCAGCAGGAAATGGACCAGCTGATCCAAGAGAGTGGAGGACTGGAGGAGTCTGACGGTGGCACAGAGGACCGAGGTGGAGACCAGGACCACCTGCTCACACCTGGGCCACGCAGACACACTAATCAATAACCTGATCAGTACCTCTGCTGGTTGGAAATGTCTGAGTTTATTTTTTCAGATGTGAGGTCAAACCATAGGTGCAGCAAAAGATTGTTCAGATAATCGATTAATCTGATCAGAAATACTTTCACAATAATAACTATTTAAAAAACAGACATTTACACGATCAGCCAGATCAGTTATTACTGGCTGATATGAACAGAAACATCCCTCCTCCTGATACTGATAACAGGACTATAAAACAGCAGCTATCCAGCTAACATCCAGATGTGCTAACATCTGTTAGCTTCTCTACTGCTGTCTCTGCTTTCAAAAACTGTATTTTAATAACAATATGAGCCTCAGCTTCCTTCTGTTCTCTGCTAGCTTCCTTCTGTTCTCTGCTAGCGTCCTTCTGTTCTCTGCTAGCTTCCTTCTGTTCTCTGCTAGCGTCCTTCTGTTCTCTGCTAGCTTCCTTCTGTTCTCTGCTAGCTTCCTTCTGTTCTCTGCTAGCTTCCTTCTGTTCTCTGCTAGCTTCCTTCTGTTCTCTGCTAGCGTCCTTCTGTTCTCTGCTAGCGTCCTTCTGTTCTCTGCTAGCTTCCTTCTGTTCTCTGCTAGCTTCCTTCTGTTCTCTGCTAGTTTCCTTCTGTTCTCTGTTAGCTTCCTTCTGTTCTCTGCTAGCGTCCTTCTGTTCTCTGCTAGCTTCCTTCTGTTCTCTGCTAGCTTCCTTCTGTTCTCTGCTAGCGTCCTTCTGTTCTCTGCTAGCGTCCTTCTGTTCTCTGCTAGCTTCCTTCTGTTCTCTGCTAGCGTCCTTCTGTTCTCTGCTAGCGTCCTTCTGTTCTCTGCTAGCGTCCTTCTGTTCTCTGCTAGCGTCCTTCTGTTCTCTGCTAGCGTCCTTCTGTTCTCTGCTAGCTTCCTTCTGTTCTCTGCTAGCTTCCTTCTGCTCTCTGCTAGCTTCCTTCTGTTCTCTGCTAGCGTCCTTCTGTTCTCTGCTAGCGTCCTTCTGTTCTCTGCTAGCTTCCTTCTGTTCTCTGCTAGCGTCCTTCTGTTCTCTGCTAGCGTCCTTCTGTTCTCTGCTAGCTTCCTTCTGTTCTCTGCTAGCTTCCTTCTGTTCTCTGCTAGCTTCCTTCTGTTCTCTGCTAGCTTCCTTCTGTTCTCTGCTAGCTTCCTTCTGTTCTCTGCTAGCTTCCTTCTGTTCTCTGCTAGCTTCCTTCTGTTCTCTGCTAGCTTCCTTCTGTTCTCTGCTAGCGTCCTTCTATTCTCTGCTAGCTTCCTTCTGTTCTCTGCTAGCTTCCTTCTGTTCTCTGCTAGCTTCCTTCTGTTCTCTGCTAGCTTCCTTCTGTTCTCTGCTAGCTTCCTTCTGTTCTCTGCTAGCTTCCTTATCAGCTAACAAGCCAACTCCATTAAAATGCTAACATAAAATGTTCCCTTGTGTTTGTTCCGCTCAGTGGACTCTCTGTGAACTGAGCAGAACATGTTGGTGGGACGAAGCATCAAAGCAGATCATACCTGCACACCTCACCTGTGGGGGAGCAGAAGCTCTGAAGTTAACTGGATAAAAACAGCGACCCTGATTCAAAGCTCAGAACTTTATTCCAAGTTGTTTCTACATGTAAACAAACATCAGCTGGCAGGTGATGAAGATGATGAAGAACTTACCTGTGCAGCAGCTGAGGATGAAGAGTCTCCACCAGCCACACCTGGTGGACACACTGAGACACCTTAACGGCCAACACCTGCGCACACGTGCACTGTCAGGTCATGTCATCACTCTCAGCTGCTCACCTGATCATCACCAACAGGTGTGCGTACCTGCGGAGCGTCTCTCGTCAGGTGATCCAAGAAGTCAAACCAGGTGAAGAAGTTGGTCATGTGATCTGGAGACTCGGACCTGTGATCACAGAGGAGACACTGAGGTTCTGATCCGGTACCACCAGAACCTGCTGCCTGGGCTCAGAAGTACCTGGCTGAGCGTTGCCATAGTAACAGGGTGTGCACGTACCTCCAGGGCACGGGCGGCCGGCTCTGCAGCGCTGCAGGATCCAGGTCCTCTGCGGCCAGCAGGGAGTACAGCTCCTGCAGCCTCCCAGCCAGCAGCTCTCCCAGCTGGGTGTGGGCGACCAGCAGCTCCCCCGAGGACCCGCCCTGAGCCCCACACAGCAGCAGCAGGCTGTCGTGGGCCTTCAGACTCACCGCACGCCTCTAATGAAACAGGATGACATCATCATGACCTTCAGACTCACCGCACGCCTCTAATGAAACAGGATGACATCATCATGACATCATCATGACCTTCAGACTCACCGCACGCCTCTAATGAAGCATGATGACATCATGATGACATCATCATGACCTTCAGACTCACCGCACGCCTCTAATGAAGCATGATGACATCATGATGACATCATCATGACCTTCAGACTCACCGCACGCCTCTAATGAAACAGGATGACATCATCATGACATCATCATGACCTTCAGACTCACCGCACGCCTCTAATGAAGCATGATGACATCATGATGACATCATCATGACCTTCAGACTCACCGCACGCCTCTAATGAAACAGGATGACATCATCATGACCTTCAGACTCACCGCACGCCTCTAATGAAACAGGATGACATCATGATGACATCATCATGACCTTCAGACTCACCGCACGCCTCTAATGAAACAGGATGACATCATCATGACATCATCATGACCTTCAGACTCACCGCACGCCTCTAATGAAACAGTATGACATCATCATGACATCATCATGACCTTCAGACTCACCGCACGCCTCTAATGAAGCATGATGACATCATGATGACATCATCATGACCTTCAGACTCACCGCACGCCTCTAATGAAACAGGATGACATCATCATGACCTTCAGACTCACCGCACGCCTCTAATGAAACAGGATGACATCATCATGACCTTCAGACTCACCGCACGCCTCTAATGAAACAGGATGACATCATCATGACATCATCATGACCTTCAGACTCACCGCACGCCTCTAATGAAACAGTATGACATCATCATGACATCATCATGACCTTCAGACTCACCGCACGCCTCTAATGAAACAGGATGACATCATCATGACATCATCATGACCTTCAGACTCACCGCACGCCTCTAATGAAACAGGATGACATCATCATGACATCATCATGACCTTCAGACTCACCGCACGCCTCTAATGAAGCATGATGACATCATCATGACATCATCATGACCTTCAGACTCACCGCACGCCTCTAATGAAACAGGATGACATCATCATGACCTTCAGACTCACCGCACGCCTCTAATGAAACAGGATGACATCATCATGACCTTCAGACTCACCGCACGCCTCTAATGAAACAGGATGACATCATCATGACCTTCAGACTCACCGCACGCCTCTAATGAAACAGTATGACATCATCATGACATCATCATGACCTTCAGACTCACCGCACGCCTCTAATGAAACAGGATGACATCATCATGACATCATCATGACCTTCAGACTCACCGCACGCCTCTAATGAAACAGGATGACATCATCATGACATCATCATGACCTTCAGACTCACCGCACGCCTCTAATGAAGCATGATGACATCATCATGACATCATCATGACCTTCAGACTCACCGCACGCCTCTAATGAAACAGGATGACATCATCATGACATCATCATGACCTTCAGACTCACCGCACGCCTCTAATGAAACAGGATGACATCATCATGACATCATCATGACCTTCAGACTCACCGCACGCCTCTAATGAAACAGGATGACATCATCATGACATCATGATGACATCACAGCTGACAGCACAGGTCACTGAGGAGCCTGACCGATCGGTCGTTAATCACCTGATTCTATCTGCATCGGTTTCTGATGTTCAGCAACATGAAAACCGATCAGAACAAAATACAGGAAGCAGAACCGGATCTTTGTCAGTTCCCGTCTCCTGCCTCAGCTTCTCTTCATCGAGTCATTCACACACAGAAGGAAAATCTACGCGTCCGTCCTGAGCAACAATAACAGAGGACTGGAGGGCAGCCTGTCCAGAGCCCATGAGATGAATGTGCTTTTTGCCCCCTCCTCCATAAAGTCTACCCCCCTGCAGAATCAGCCCTCCTTCTCCCTCGGTGCCTCCTACACCCAGATCCTCCACGCCAGGCTGCAGGCCCTGACAGAATCAGCCCCAGGGTGCCTGCCCTCCCCAGCTAACTGTAGCACCGCGTCTTCAACATGAGCCTGAATATTCAGAGGGCTCCTGAGAAGTGGACATCATGCCCAAGAAGCCACGACCTCAAGCACCACAGACCTGTGGACCTCCCGCATCATGACCCCATGGAGCGACTGGTCCTGGATCAGCTTAGACCCATGATCAAGCCCTTTCTTGACCCCCTCCAGTGTGCCTATCAAACCCGACGTAGGGCTGAGGACGCCATCATCCACCTGCTCAACCGGATATATGCTCATCTAAGCCGGCGAGGACTGCGAGGGTCACGTTCTTTGACTTCTCCGGTGCATTTAACACCATGCAGGTAGAGGCCCCCTTGGGTCCTGGATGGTGGACTATCTGAATGGCAGAGTACAGTAGGGGCATCACTGTGGACAGCACTGGGGCCCCACAGGGATCTGTCCTCTCTCCCTTCCTCATCACCCTGAATACCAGAGACTTTCTGATGCCTCTGCCATGGTTGGATGTATCAGCAGAGGGGATGAGGAGGAGGACTGGTACAAAGGAACTGGTGTGGATCTGATGAGGAACAAGGCACCGGTGATCTCTGTCTCCATCCAGAGGGACAATGTGGACAGCACTACACATACCTGGGAGTACACACTGACAATAAACTGGGCAAAGAACACTGAGTCTCTACAGGAAGGGCCTGAGGCGCCTGAGGTCCTTCAACATCTGCCGGACTATGCTCAGGATCTTTGATGAGTCTGCGGTAGGCTGAGGGCAGCGGATGCCAAAAGACAAACTGTAGCTGGACTCTATGATGTCAGAGAGGAGGATGCTGCTGAAGCTGCGTGACATCCTGGATGATGTGCCCCCCCCCCCACTCCACGACACACTGGTTCAACACAGGAGCACCTTTAGTAGAAGACTGATCAGGGTCTCTGCAGGTTTCAACAAGTCAAATTTAAGACTTTTTAAGACCATATAGAATACGATTTAAGACCCATTTCACAACCAAACTGGCAAAAAAGTCACGAAGGAAACTCCAAGGCCCGAAATTACTTGCAAAGTATAGGATTATTTTTTACAGCTCTTTCACACTGGAATACAAGATGCTGAACCTGACTAAAAACACCAGAAGCCTCTCTATTGGGAACTAATACCCCCCCCCCCCCCCCCCCCCCCTCAACACACCGGGGCACAACAACTAGCTGTGCTGGACCGGGGTGCACAGGTACTTTACTGAACAGAACCAGGCCCAGAACTGAGCCCTGTGGAACAACACTTCATGGAAATAAAGAGTTAAGTCCCACATTAACATCAAATCTAGTCTGTACCACCTTTTATGACTGCTGTGTCTTCTCTAATTTGGTGCAAATTGCAGTGTCCCAAGCTCCGATTGGCCAACACTCAGCCCATAGAGGATTGGCCAACACTCCGCCCATAGAGGATTGGCCAACACTCAGCCCATAGAGGATTGGCCAACACTCCGCCCATAGAGGATTGGCCAACACTCAGCCCATAGAGGATTGGCCAACACTCAGCCCATAGAGGATTGGCCAACACTCAGCCCATAGAGGATTGGCCAACACTCCGCCCATAGAGGATTGGCCAACACTCAGCCCATAGAGGATTGGCCAACACTCCGCCCATAGAGGATTGGCCAACACTCAGCCCATAGAGGATTGGCCAACACTCAGCCCATAGAGGATTGGCCAACACTCCGCCCATAGAGGATTGGCCAACACTCAGCCCATAGAGGATTGGCCAACACTCAGCCCATAGAGGATTGGCCAACACTCAGCCCATAGAGGATTGGCCAACACTCAGCCCATAGAGGATTGGCCAACACTCAGCCCATAGAGGATTGGCCAACACTCAGCCCATAGAGGATTGGCTAACACTCAGCCCATAGAGGATTGGCCAACACTCAGCCCATAGAGGATTGGCCAACACTCCGCCCATAGAGGATTGGCCAACACTCAGCCCATAGAGGATTGGCCAACACTCAGCCCATAGAGGATTGGCCAACACTCAGCCCATAGAGGATTGGCCAACACTCAGCCCATAGAGGATTGGCCAACACTCAGCCCATAGAGGATTGGCCAACACTCAGCCCATAGAGGATTGGCCAACACTCAGCCCATAGAGGATTGGCCAACACTCAGCCCATAGAGGATTGGCCAACACTCAGCCCATAGAGGATTGGCCAACACTCAGCCCATAGAGGATTGGCTACTGTAAAGACCTGGGATGATGACAGCAGCCTGACTCGTTTAGTTAATTTTCCCTCCTGACATGATAGCTTTGTTTTTTTGTTGTTTTGGCCAATCCTGAAGCTTATCATTTAACTCCAAGTGGACCATATATTTCTCATACAACTTGTAAATAAACTTTCATATCGAAACATCTCAATTATGTCTCTGTTCCAAAATGTTCCAGTAAACTGATGAATGAAATAAAACGCCGTATCAGCGACATCATATCAGTGACATCATATCAGTGACATCATATAAGTGACATCATTAGCTCATACAGCTAACAGGAACTGTTAATATGTAAGATGGCCAGGTGGAAAATGAATAAAAACACACAAGAGAAAATGTTTTGGTTAAAATCTTTGATGAAGATTCAGAGTTTCTGAATACTGATGAAGTAAACGTGACGTTTATGTTAAAAATATCCGTACAGCTCAGTCTGATCTGTTTAGTTTTAGTTTACGAGCTAACTGACCTTGCTCCTGGTGAGCTGCAGAAGAGCCCACAGCAGGCCGCTTTCTGATTGGACAGGGCTGGAGGAAGGTGGATCTGATTGGACGGAGCTGGAAGAGGAAGGACCTGATTGGTTGCTGGGTAAGCATGGCTCTGTCTGTTGAACGGAGGTCTGTGTGCTGTGTTGTGATTGGCTGGAAGTCGGCTGCTGGTCCATGAGCTGGAAGCACAGATGATGTCAGAGTATGACCTCATCACAGACCCGCCCCCCCATTGGTGGCTGCTCACCTCTAAAACATATCTGAGCACATGCGGATCCTGTTTAACTCTGGAGCAGACGACCAATAAGAACTCAGCTTCCTCCTTCTCAGTGGTGGAACCAGGAAGTGCACAGAGACGAATCAGTTTCTGGGGGCAGAGAACAGATGACATCACAACATGAGGTCAGGTAACCGAAAGGGTAACTGCAGCCCCCCCCAAGCAGGTGAGACACAACCTGTCGCTGTTGATTGTTTAACCTGTCGCCTCACCTGTCTGTCTCACCTGTCTCCTCACCTGTGTGTCTCACCTGTCTGTCTCACCTGTCTCCTCACCTGTCTCCTCACCTGTCTCCTCACCTGTCTGCCTCACCTGTGTGTCTCACCTGTCTCCTCACCTGTCTGTCTCACCTGTCTCCTCACCTGTCTGTCTCACCTGTCTGCCTCACCTGTCTGTCTCACCTGTCTCCTCACCTGTCTCCTCACCTGTCTGTCTCACCTGTCTCCTCACCTGTCTGTCTCACCTGTCTGTCTCACCTGTCTGCCTCACCTGTGTGTCTCACCTGTCTGCCTCACCTGTGTGCCTCACCTGTCTGCCTCACCTGTCTGCCTCACCTGTCTCCTCACCTGTCGCCTCACCTGTCTCCTCACCTGTCTGTCTCACCTGTCTGTCTCACCTGTGTGTCTCACCTGTCTGTCTCACCTGTCTGCCTCACCTGTCTCCTCACCTGTCGCCTCACCTGTCTGTCTCACCTGTCTCCTCACCTGTCTGTCTCACCTGTCTGTCTCACCTGTCTCCTCACCTGTCTCCTCACCTGTCTCCTCACCTGTCTGTCTCACCTGTCTGTCTCACCTGTCTGTCTCACCTGTCTCCTCACCTGTCGTCTCACCTGTCTGTCTCACCTGTCTGTCTCACCTGTCTCCTCACCTGTCTGCCTCACCTGTGTGTCTCACCTGTCTCCTCACCTGTCTCCTCACCTGTCTGTCTCACCTGTCTCCTCACCTGTCTGTCTCACCTGTCTGCCTCACCTGTCTGTCTCACCTGTCTCCTCACCTGTCTGTCTCACCTGTCTGTCTCACCTGTCTGTCTCACCTGTCTGCCTCACCTGTCTGCCTCACCTGTGTGTCTCACCTGTCTGCCTCACCTGTCTGCCTCACCTGTCTGCCTCACCTGTCTGTCTCACCTGTCTGTCTCACCTGTGTGTCTCACCTGTCTCCTCACCTGTCTGTCTCACCTGTCTCCTCACCTGTCTGCCTCACCTGTCTCCTCACCTGTCTCCTCACCTGTCTGTCTCACCTGTGTGTCTCACCTGTCTCCTCACCTGTCTCCTCACCTGTCTGTCTCACCTGTGTGTCTCACCTGTCTCCTCACCTGTCTGTCTGACCTGTCTCCTCACCTGTCTCCTCACCTGTCTCCTCACCTGTCTCCTCACCTGTGTGTCTCACCTGTCTCCTCACCTGTCTGTCTCACCTGTCTGCCTCACCTGTCTGTCTCACCTGTCTCCTCACCTGTGTGTCTCACCTGTCTCCTCACCTGTCTCCTCACCTGTCTGTCTCACCTGTCTGTCTCACCTGTCTGTCTCACCTGTCTCCTCACCTGTCTCCTCACCTGTCTGTCTCACCTGTCTCCTCACCTGTCTGTCTCACCTGTCTGTCTCACCTGTCTGCCTCACCTGTCTGCCTCACCTGTCTCCTCACCTGTCTGCCTCACCTGTCTGTCTCACCTGTCTGTCTCAACTGTCTGTCTCACCTGTGTGTCTCACCTGTCTCCTCACCTGTCTGCCTCACCTGTCTCCTCACCTGTCTCCTCACCTGTCTGTCTCACCTGTGTGTCTCACCTGTCTGTCTCACCTGTGTGTCTCACCTGTCTCCTCACCTGTCTGTCTCACCTGTCTCCTCACCTGTCTCCTCACCTGTCTGCCTCACCTGTCTCCTCACCTGTGTGTCTCACCTGTCTCCTCACCTGTGTGTCTCACCTGTCTGTCTCACCTGTCTCCTCACCTGTCTGTCTCACCTGTCTCCTCACCTGTCTGTCTCACCTGTCTGCCTCACCTGTGTGTCTCACCTGTCTCCTCACCTGTCTCCTCACCTGTCTCCTCACCTGTCTGTCTCACCTGTCTCCTCACCTGTCTGCCTCACCTGTCTCCTCACCTGTCTGTCTCACATGTCTGTCTCACCTGTCTCCTCACCTGTCTGTCTCACCTGTCTGTCTCACCTGTCTCCTCACCTGTCTGTCTCACCTGTCTGTCTCACCTGTCTCCTCACCTGTCTGTCTCACCTGTCTCCTCACCTGTCTCCTCACCTGTCTCCTCACCTGTCTCCTCACCTGTCTGTCTCACCTGTCTGTCTCACCTGTGTGTCTCACCTGTCTGCCTCACCTGTGTGTCTCACCTGTCTCCTCACCTGTCTCCTCACCTGTCTGTCTCACCTGTCTCCTCACCTGTCTGTCTCACCTGTCTGTCTCACCTGTGTGTCTCACCTGTCTGCCTCACCTGTGTGTCTCACCTGTCTCCTCACCTGTCTCCTCACCTGTCTGTCTCACCTGTCTCCTCACCTGTCTGTCTCACCTGTCTGTCTCACCTGTGTGTCTCACCTGTCTGCCTCACCTGTGTGCCTCACCTGTCTGCCTCACCTGTCTGCCTCACCTGTCTCCTCACCTGTCGCCTCACCTGTCTCCTCACCTGTCTGTCTCACCTGTCTGTCTCACCTGTGTGTCTCACCTGTCTGTCTCACCTGTCTGCCTCACCTGTCTCCTCACCTGTCTGTCTCACCTGTCTGTCTCACCTGTCTCCTCACCTGTCTGTCTCACCTGTCGTCTCACCTGTCGTCTCACCTGTCTGTCTCACCTGTCTGTCTCACCTGTCTCCTCACCTGTCTGCCTCACCTGTGTGTCTCACCTGTCTCCTCACCTGTCTCCTCACCTGTCTGTCTCACCTGTCTCCTCACCTGTCTGTCTCACCTGTCTGCCTCACCTGTCTGTCTCACCTGTCTCCTCACCTGTCTGTCTCACCTGTCTGTCTCACCTGTCTGTCTCACCTGTCTGTCTCACCTGTCTGCCTCACCTGTGTGTCTCACCTGTCTGCCTCACCTGTCTGCCTCACCTGTCTGCCTCACCTGTCTGCCTCACCTGTCTGTCTCACCTGTGTGTCTCACCTGTCTCCTCACCTGTCTGTCTCACCTGTCTCCTCACCTGTCTGCCTCACCTGTCTCCTCACCTGTCTCCTCACCTGTCTGTCTCACCTGTGTGTCTCACCTGTCTCCTCACCTGTCTGTCTCACCTGTCTCCTCACCTGTCTCCTCACCTGTCTCCCTCACCTGTCTGTCTCACCTGTCTGCCTCACCTGTCTGTCTCACCTGTCTCCTCACCTGTCTCCTCACCTGTGTGTCTCACCTGTCTCCTCACCTGTCTCCTCACCTGTCTGTCTCACCTGTCTGTCTCACCTGTCTCCTCACCTGTCTCCTCACCTGTCTGTCTCACCTGTCTCCTCACCTGTCTGTCTCACCTGTCTGTCTCACCTGTCTGTCTCACCTGTCTGCCTCACCTGTCTGCCTCACCTGTCTCCTCACCTGTCTGCCTCACCTGTCTGTCTCACCTGTCTGTCTCAACTGTCTGTCTCACCTGTGTGTCTCACCTGTCTCCTCACCTGTCTGCCTCACCTGTCTCCTCACCTGTCTCCTCACCTGTCTGTCTCACCTGTGTGTCTCACCTGTCTGTCTCACCTGTGTGTCTCACCTGTCTCCTCACCTGTCTGTCTCACCTGTCTCCTCACCTGTCTCCTCACCTGTCTGCCTCACCTGTCTCCTCACCTGTGTGTCTCACCTGTCTCCTCACCTGTGTGTCTCACCTGTCTGTCTCACCTGTCTGTCTCACCTGTCTCCTCACCTGTCTGTCTCACCTGTCTCCTCACCTGTCTGTCTCACCTGTCTGCCTCACCTGTGTGTCTCACCTGTCTCCTCACCTGTCTCCTCACCTGTCTCCTCACCTGTCTCCTCACCTGTCTGTCTCACCTGTCTCCTCACCTGTCTGCCTCACCTGTCTCCTCACCTGTCTGTCTCACATGTCTGTCTCACCTGTCTCCTCACCTGTCTGTCTCACCTGTCTGTCTCACCTGTCTCCTCACCTGTCTGTCTCACCTGTCTCCTCACCTGTCTGTCTCACCTGTCTCCTCACCTGTCTCCTCACCTGTCTCCTCACCTGTCTCCTCACCTGTCTGTCTCACCTGTGTGTCTCACCTGTCTCCTCACCTGTCTCCTCACCTGTCTGTCTCACCTGTCTCCTCACCTGTCTGTCTCACCTGTCTGTCTCACCTGTGTGTCTCACCTGTCTGCCTCACCTGTGTGTCTCACCTGTCTCCTCACCTGTCTCCTCACCTGTCTCCTCACCTGTCTGTCTCACCTGTCTGTCTCACCTGTTCTGTGTTAATGTGGTGTGACACAGAAGGTGATCCCAGCTGCAGGTAAACATCTGTGAACACGTTTGTGTTAAAGAACTGAGCTCAGGCTGCTGAACACCTGAAAGTGTACCTGCACGGGTTTGTAGACGCTGACCAGCTGCAGTAGAGGCTTCTGCATCTGATCCAGCAACTTGGAGAAGAAGATAAGCACCTGCTGGCACATCCCAGGAGGATACTGGGAAGGAGGAGGAGGGAGATTACTGAGAGGCAGAGCAGCTGATTTCAGTCAGGCTAACATGTCTTTAAGGTTCTGATTAGACCCATTAGGCTGACTGTTTCCTAGGACTAGATGCAGATGGTACCAGATGGAACTGATCCACATCTGCTCCAGGACCTTCGGAAATGATTCCGTGCAGAGACCTGATCAAACAGAGTGATAAGGGTGTCTCCGTGGTTACCTGAGCCTTCCCCAGCGTGGTCAAAGTCTCCAGCAGCTTGTGTTGTAGCAGGTACTCCAAACAGGGTCCTGTGTCCTCCACAGCCTTCAGAACAATCAAAAATCAATCACCACTGCGCTGTAACACCAATTTAACTGTGAGTGACATCAGTGGGACTCACCTGCTGTTTGTCTTCGTACAGCAAGATGTCCAACATCTGTCTAAGGTGCCACGGGATGTCTGTCCTTCTGACAGGAAGGCTGTCGTCTGCACACACACACACAGACACAGAGACACACACACACACAGGTGAGCTGTGTGACCAGGTGCATGCACTGGTCACACAGCTCCTGCGGGAGTACGGTGCTCACCTGTTGTCTGGATGTAGTAATTAGTTATTGATTTCCAGTGATCGATAAAGGAGTCCAGCAGGTGGATGGTGGGCTCCCTCTGAGACACAGACACAGAACACAGGTGAGTGAAAAAGAGAAGCTGGTTCATGCTCCGCGAATAAAAAATGGGGTAACACAGGTGCTGTTACTAAGGTAACACAGGTGCTGTTACTAAGGTAACAGAATTGCTGTTACCGGGGTAACAGAGGTGCTGTTACCGGGGTAACAGAGGTGCTGTTACTGGGGTAACACAGGTGCTGTTACCGGGGTAACAGAAGTGCTGTTACCGGGGTAACAGAGGTGCTGTTACCGGGGTAACAGAGGTGCTGTTACCGGGGTAACAGAGGTGCTGTTACCGGGGTAACAGAAGTGCTGTTACCGGGGTAACAGAAGTGCTGTTACTAAGGTAACAGAATTGCTGTTACTGAGGTAACAGAGGTGCTGTTACTGGGGTAACAGAGGTGCTGTTACCGGGGTAACAGAGGTGCTGTTACCGGGGTAACAGAGGTACTTGTACTGGGGTAACAGAGGTGCTGTTACTGGGGTAACAGAGGTGCTGTTACCGGGGTAACAGAGGTGCTGTTACCGGGGTAACAGAGGTACTTGTACTGGGGTTACAGAGGTGCTGTTACCGGGGTAACAGAGGTGCTGTTACCGGGGTAACAGAGGTGCTGTTACTGGGGTTACAGAGGTGCTGTTACTGGGGTTACAGAGGTCCTTGTACTGGGGTAACAGAGGTGCTGTTACCGGGGTAACAGAGGTGCTGTTACCGGGGTAACAGAGGTGCTGTTACTAAGGTAACAGAGGTGCTGTTACCGGGGTAACAGAGGTGCTGTTACTAAGGTAACAGAGGTGCTGTTACCGGGGTAACAGAGGTGCTGTTACCGGGGTAACAGAGGTGCTGTTACCGGGGGTAACAGAAGTGCTGTTACTAAGGTAACAGAATTGCTGTTACTGAGGTAACAGAGGTGCTGTTACTGGGGTAACAGAGGTGCTGTTACTGGGGTAACAGAGGTACTTGTACTGGGGTAACAGAGGTGCTGTTACTAAGGTAACAGAGGTGCTGTTACCGGGGTAACAGAGGTGCTGTTACTAAGGTAACAGAGGTGCTGTTACCGGGGTAACAGAAGTGCTGTTACTGAGGTAACAGAGGTGCTGTTACTAAGGTAACAGAGGTGCTGTTACCGGGGTAACAGAGGTGCTGTTACCGGGGTAACAGAGGTGCTGTTACTGGGGTAACAGAGGTGCTGTTACCGGGGTAACAGAGGTGCTGTTACCGGGGTAACAGAGGTGCTGTTACTGGGGTAACAGAGGTGCTGTTACCGGGGTAACAGAGGTACTTGTACTGGGGTAACAGAGGTGCTGTTACTAAGGTAACAGAGGTGCTGTTACCGGGGTAACAGAGGTGCTGTTACTGGGGTTACAGAGGTGCTGTTACCGGGGTAACAGAGGTGCTGTTACCGGGGTAACAGAGGTACTTGTACTGGGGTAACAGAGGTGCTGTTACTGGGGTAACAGAGGTGCTGTTACCGGGGTAACAGAGGTGCTGTTACCGGGGTAACAGAGGTACTTGTACTGGGGTTACAGAGGTGCTGTTACCGGGGTAACAGAGGTGCTGTTACTGGGGTAACAGAGGTGCTGTTACTGGGGTTACAGAGGTGCTGTTACTGGGGTTACAGAGGTCCTTGTACTGGGGTAACAGAGGTGCTGTTACCGGGGTAACAGAGGTGCTGTTACTGAGGTAACAGAGGTGCTGTTACCGGGGTAACAGATGTGCTGTTACTGAGGTAACAGAGGTGCTGTTACCGGGGTAACAGATGTGCTGTTACTAAGGTAACAGAAGTGCTGTTACCGGGGTAACAGAGGTGCTGTTACCGGGGTAACAGAGGTGCTGTTACCGGGGTAACAGAGGTGCTGTTACTAAGGTAACAGAGGTGCTGTTACCGGGGTAACAGAGGTGCTGTTACTAAGGTAACAGAGGTGCTGTTACCGGGGTAACAGAAGTGCTGTTACTGAGGTAACAGAGGTGCTGTTACTAAGGTAACAGAGGTGCTGTTACCGGGGGTAACAGAGGTGCTGTTACTGGGGTAACAGAGGTGCTGTTACCGGGGTAACAGAGGTGCTGTTACCGGGGGTAACAGAGGTACTTGTACTGGGGTAACAGAGGTGCTGTTACTGGGGTAACAGAGGTGCTGTTACCGGGGTAACAGAGGTACTTGTACTGGGGTAACAGAGGTGCTGTTACTGGGGTAACAGAGGTGCTGTTACCGGGGTAACAGAGGTACTTGTACTGGGGTAACAGAGGTGCTGTTACTGGGGTAACAGAGGTGCTGTTACCGGGGTAACAGAGGTACTTGTACTGGGGTTACAGAGGTGCTGTTACCGGGGTAACAGAGGTGCTGTTACCGGGGTAACAGAGGTACTTGTACTGGGGTTACAGAGGTGCTGTTACCGGGGTAACAGAGGTGCTGTTACTGGGGTAACAGAGGTGCTGTTACCGGGGTAACAGAGGTCCTTGTACTGGGGTAACAGAGGTGCTGTTACCGGGGTAACAGAGGTGCTGTTACTGAGGTAACAGAGGTGCTGTTACCGGGGTAACAGATGTGCTGTTACTGAGGTAACAGAGGTGCTGTTACCGGGGTAACAGATGTGCTGTTACTAAGGTAACAGAAGTGCTGTTACCGGGGTAACAGAGGTGCTGTTACTAAGGTAACAGAGGTGCTGTTACTAAGGTAACAGAGGTGCTGTTACTAAGGTAACAGAGGTGCTGTTACTAAGGTAACAGGTACTTGTATTAAGGTAACACACTGTGACACGTATGTAAAACGGGTACACTGCTCCTAACAGGTAAACACACCTGGATTAACCTTACAGATAACGTTAGCAGCAGTGAGCTTCATATTCCTCTCATTTACGGTAAATTACCAGGATATAAGTCCTTCCTGTCGGTTCTGCTGAGCCCATCCGGACCCTCCGGGTCTCAGACAGACAGACAGGTGGACAGACACAGTCTGTTTGTCAGAACTTTAACTTCGTCGAACTTTTCCAGGAGCTAACCGAAGCTAATCGAACTAAAGAGCACGAACGGCTGCCTCACCGTCTCCAGCGCGTGCAGCAGCATGTTGGTTAGCTTGTTGAACGCCTCCATGACCCGTTGTTCCCGGTTCGGCCCGCTTTACTGAACCATGTCGAAGGAGACCAACTTCTGACCCTCTTATCAAGTTGCACATACAAATTTCCGGTTGCACCTTTCAAAATAAAACAATGTGCTCACTTTGGTCAAAATATTTCACAATAAGAGCTCTGATCCAAATCTTTCCTTTTTCACAAAGCTTATTGTGAATAAATCATAATTTTGTGCCATTTGAAGAATAAATCTAAATCCTGTTAATCTCTTCCACACACACGTGAGTTTTTAAGTTTAATCGAACAGATCTTTATTTGTCTTTGTATAAAAACAGTAAGTACAACACAATAAAATTAAAGTGCATTTCCTGGTGGCAAAAAAAAAGCAAAATATGGTAAAAAAAAAGGTCTGTTTGAATAAAACTGACTTGAGTTTCTCAGAGTTCTGGTTTTGTTTTTTTTCAGACGTAAATGTCAGCTCTGTTCCCCAAATTAAACTGAGTGTGACGGTAGGGTTAGAACAGCGCCACCTGCGGCCCGTTTGGACCTGAAACAGCGCCACCTGCGGCCCGTTTGGACCTGAAACAGCGCCACCTGCGGCCCGTTTGGACCTGAAACAGCGCCACCTGCGGCCCGTTTGGAGCTGAAACAGCGCCACCTGCGGCCCGTTTGGAGCTGAAACAGCGCCACCTGCGGCCCGTTTGGAGCTGAAACAGCGCCACCTGCGGCCCGTTTGGACCTGAAACAGCGCCACCTGCGGCCCGTTTGGACCTGAAACAGCGCCACCTGCGGCCCGTTTGGACCTGAAACAGCGCCACCTGCGGCCCGTTTGGAGCTGAAACAGCGCCACCTGCGGCCCGTTTGGACCTGAAACAGCGCCACCTGCGGCCCGTTTGGACCTGAAACAGCGCCACCTGCGGCCCGTTTGGACCTGAAACAGCGCCACCTGCGGCCCGTTTGGAGCTGAAACAGCGCCACCTGCGGCCCGTTTGGACCTGAAACAGCGCCACCTGCGGCCCGTTTGGAGCTGAAACAGCGCCACCTGCGGCCCGTTTGGAGCTGAAACAGCGCCACCTGCGGCCCGTTTGGAGCTGAAACAGCGCCACCTGCGGCCCGTTTGGAGCTGAAACAGCGCCACCTGCGGCCCGTTTGGAGCTGAAACAGCGCCACCTGCGGCCCGTTTGGAGCTGAAACAGCGCCACCTGCGGCCCGTTTGGAGCTGAAACAGCGCCACCTGCGGCCCGTTTGGACCTGAAACAGCGCCACCTGCGGCCCGTTTGGAGCTGAAACAGCGCCACCTGCGGCCCATTTGGACCTGAAACAGCGCCACCTGCGGCCCGTTTGGAGCTGAAATAGAACAGCGCCACCTGCGGCCCGTTTGGAGCTGAAACAGCGCCACCTGCGGCCCGTTTGGAGCTGAAACAGCGCCACCTGCGGCCCGTTTGGACCTGAAACAGCGCCACCTGCGGCCCCTTTGGACCTGAAACAGCGCCACCTGCGGCCCGTTTGGAGCTGAAACAGCGCCACCTGCGGCCCGTTTGGAGCTGAAACAGCGCCACCTGCGGCCCGTTTGGAGCTGAAACAGCGCCACCTGCGGCCCGTTTGGAGCTGAAACAGCGCCACCTGCGGCCCGTTTGGACCTGAAACAGCGCCACCTGCGGCCCGTTTGGAGCTGAAACAGCGCCACCTGCGGCCCGTTTGGACCTGAAACAGCGCCACCTGCGGCCCGTTTGGAGCTGAAACAGCGCCACCTGCGGCCCGTTTGGAGCTGAAACAGCGCCACCTGCGGCCCGTTTGGAGCTGAAATAGAACAGCGCCACCTGCGGCCCGTTTGGAGCTGAAACAGCGCCACCTGCGGCCCGTTTGGAGCTGAAACAGCGCCACCTGCGGCCGTTTGGAGCTGAAACAGCGCCACCTGCGGCCCGTTTGGAGCTGAAACAGCGCCACCTGCGGCCCGTTTGGAGCTGAAACAGCGCCACCTGCGGCCCGTTTGGACCTGAAACAGCGCCACCTGCGGCCCGTTTGGAGCTGAAACAGCGCCACCTGCGGCCCGTTTGGAGCTGAAACAGCGCCACCTGCGGCCCGTTTGGAGCTGAAACAGCGCCACCTGCGGCCCGTTTGGAGCTGAAACAGCGCCACCTGCGGCCCGTTTGGAGCTGAAACAGCCTGGTGTTCCTGTGGGTGGGAACAACAGCTGTTGTTCAGGCTTGTGTGGCTGGGTGTGGCTCCCCAGCTGCAGAGGGGGAGGGTGTCGGACAGGTAAAGTTACCTGCTTCCTCCCTCCTTTGTGTCAACCTGCAGTTTGTATCCAGCTGAAGAAGACGTTTGACAGGCGCTGAAGGTGAGTTTTTACCCGTTTGTGACTGGATTCAAACTCTGAAACAAACTGAAGCTCCTCACTGTTCCTCTTCTCCTTTCTTTGTTCGCGCTCAGTCCTTAATCAGCGTTTCCTCTCCTCACCCGTTGGACTCCAGTGTCCAGGTGTGTCTGAGTAATGAGGCGTCTGTGGGGTTTTAGTGGTTCCCGTTGGGCCTGAATCTTTTATTCAAACAGGTAAAATCTCATTGGGACCCAGATAGACAGCAGCGAAACACAAAGTTACAGATTAACCGAACGTACGAGAGACAAAACATAGGATTAATAAAAGCTACCAAAGCACAAAATAAGGTGCTATCCGAGCAGCAGCTACCGCTGAACACTTCCTGCTTCCAGAGCAGACGAGTCAGTCTGCTCCAAACCATCCTGAAGGTCCGGGAAACACACCTGTTTCACCCCCTCAGAGTCCAGGTCACCAGGATGTTTCACCAGGATGTTTCACCAGGATGTTTCACCAGGATGTTTCACCAGGATGTTTCATCTGAAAGGCATCTTTAGTTCTAAACTAGTTGCTGGGGACTGTCGGCTTATATTAGCCACAGATGTGAAAATGTGGCTTGAAGTCCTGTCCGTGAACTTGACTGGAAGGTGTAAAGAAAACCAAAACCCCTCAGACACCAACCTTCAGTGTCCAGTAATTAAGCCTCTTAAGTAAGCCTGGCTGGTCCAGCCCCCCATATCTCTGGGGGGTGTAATGATGGCGGAGAGGCTGTTTATCTCTTGATCCTGCAGCTTATCACCTGAGCAGGAAACGCACTGAGACCGTCCTCCCAAAAACAACCCAGGTGGTGTCTGCAGGTAATGATCACCTGAGTTGGGTTTGAGGAACAGGCGCCCTCTGGTGGCCAGTGAGAACATCTGCATGTCCAGAACAGGAAGGAACAGGAAGTCATTTTGTTATTTCATGTCTCAGCAGGTACATTTTGTCCATATTCAAACCTTTAGAAGCAGAACAAAGCTCCCAGAAGCCCTTTTAATATAGTTCCTGAAACGGCTCACCTCTGTGCTACATGAACACTTCTTTATATGTTGTTAATACACTTTACTCTCTTTACTCTCTTTATCTTTACTCTCTTTATCTTTACTCTCTTTATCTTTTATCTTTACTCTCTTTATCTTTTCTCTTTACTCTCTTTATCTTTACTCTTTACTCTCTTTACTCTCTTTATCTTTTATCTTTACTCTCTTTACTCTCTTTATCTTTATTCTCTTTACTCTCTTATCTTTCTTTCTTTATCTTTATTCTCTTTTCTCTCTTATCTTTCTTTCTTTATCTTTATTCTCTTTTCTCTCTTATCTTTCTTTCTTTATCTTTACTCTCTTTTCTCTCTTTATCTTTATTCTCTTTTCTCTCTTATCTTTCTTTCTTTATCTTTATTCTCTTTTCTTTCTTTCTTTCTTTCTACTCTCTCTTTCTTGTTTTCTCCCACTACAGTTGGCATCATGGTGTTCCACCCAGAGTTTGAGGGTGCGGGTAAGAAGGCGGGGGTTCAGGTTTGGCGGGTGGAGAACATGGAACTGGCTCCTATTCCTGAGAGCCTGTATGGCCGGTTCTACACCGGAGACGCCTACCTGGTTCTGAACACCACCAGCAACCGTGGAGGAAACCTGCAGTACGACCTGCACTACTGGCAAGGTGAGTGCCAACCTGCCCTCGATGGGAAATGAACGTAAGGTCGCGGTTAAATGATTGAGCCCATCTGAGCGGAACAACGTGTTCTGCAGTGTGGTTCTGGTTCTGTTCTTTGACGGTCCAGTTCTCCGGCAGGTTCTGAGTGCTCTCAGGATGAAAGTGGAGCGGCAGCCATTCTTGCGGTCCAGATGGACGACTTCCTGGAGGGGGCACCAATCCAGTACCGCGAAGTCCAGGGCCATGAGTCTGGTACCTTCAGCGGGTACTTCAAAACGGGCCTCACATACATGGTAACCACTCCACCAGAACCACACGTCCAACGTCGTATGTTGCCCTGAGTCTTTGGATCACTTCCCACGTGTCCTTGTGCAGAAAGGCGGCGTGGCGTCTGGGTTCAAACACGTGGTTACGAATGATGTAGAAGTCCAGAGGCTGCTTCAGGTTAAAGGTCGTAGGGTCGTCAGGGCAATGGAGGTTCCTGTCAGCTGGGAGAGTTTCAACCAGGGAGACAGTTTCATTCTGGACCTGGGAGAGGTGAGAAGGTGGTAGTGGGTGGGGGAGGGGAGGCATGGGGGAGACTGGTGAAGCTGATCTCTCTTTTCTCCCATCAGGAAATCTTCCAGTGGTCTGGTTCCCATAGCAACAGGTTTGAGAAACTCAAGGCCACTTTGGTAAGTGGTGACATCACCTTATGGCATCATCATTATTACATGATGTCATGGCGTGTGGCCTGACTGACTAATTGACAGGTGTCCAAGGGTATCCGTGACAACGAGAGGTGTGGGCGTGGCAATCTTTTGATCTGTGATGAGGGGGAGGAGCCAGAGAGGATGTTACAGGTGATGACAAGCAAAGCAAAGTGGTCCTGTTAAAACTCTATAGATTTATTTATTAAGTGCCAAATCACAACATCTCAAAGCACTTCAATAATATAGAGTCCAATTCATTAAATTCCAAATTAATCGAATTCATTCATTCAGAGCCAATTCATAAACAGTTTCCAGCTAAAGGAAACCAACAGATTAACTGAAACTTCTCTCTGATCCTGAGCTGCACGAGGCGACTGTGGAGAGAAAAAACTCCCTTTAACAGGAAGAAACCTCCATCAGAACCAGAACCAGGAAGAAACCTCCATCAGAACCAGAACCAGGAAGAAACCTCCATCAGAACCAGAACCAGGAAGAAGCCTCCATCAGAACCAGAACCAGGAAGAAACCTCCATCAGAACCAGAACCAGGAAGAAGCCTCCATCAGAACCAGAACCAGGAAGAAACCTCCATCAGAACCAGAACCAGGAAGAAGCCTCCATCAGAACCAGAACCAGGAAGGGTCCATCTGCCTGGACCAGCTGGGGCTGAGAGGACAGGAAAGAGGGGACAACAAGCAGCGTAACACCAGGCCAGAGACACCTGCTGAGAGATAGAAACAAGTTAATGACAGCAATGATGTCATCTGTACATGGAGGGAGGAGAGGTGCATCATGGGAGCTCCCCCAGCAGGCTGGGCCTGTAGCAGCAGAACATGGAGGGAGGAGAGGTGCATCATGGGAGCTCCCCCAGCAGGCTGGGCCTGTAGCAGCAGAACATGGAGGGAGGAGAGGTGCATCATGGGAGCTGGAAGCATGTACAAAGTAAAAAGAATCGGTCCGAGCACAGAACCCTGAGGAACTCCATGACTTACTCTGGTGTGTGAGGAAGATTCTTCATTTCCAAGAACAAACTAGAATCTATCAGATAAATATGACTTAAACCAGCCTAATGCAGTTCCTTTAATCCCAATAACATGTTCAAGTCTCTGTAACAGAATGCTGTGATCGATCGTATCAAATGCAGCTCTGAGATCCAACAGGACAAGAAACAAGTCCGCTATCAGAGGCTAAGAGGAGACTCTGACTGCTTCCTGCTCATCTGTCCGTGTTGTGTTCAGGTTCTGGGGGAAAAACCGGACCTTCCTGAGTCTCACAGAGACGACACCTCGACCGACGTCTCCAACAGGAAAGCGGCTTGTCTCTACAAGGTAAACCAAGCTGTTCCCTACCTGCATCAGTGCCTGCTAAGCTCTCTGTGGCGCTTCCCTCCTCACAGCTTTTGTCTTCCAGGTGTCCAATGCAAGCGGGGACATGGAGATCTCCATGGTAGCAGGGCAGAACCCATTCTCCCAGGATGCTCTGGTGTCCACCGAGTGTTTCATCCTTGACAACGGAGCCAACGCACAAATCTTCGTCTGGAAAGGTCAAAACTTTGTTCTGGTTCTGGTTGGACTGAATTAGATTAGTTAAGGGAACAGACTGTATGGGCGGTGCTCACCTCCTGTGTGTGTGCAGGTAAGGAGGCGAACAGCGAGGAGCGCCATGCTGTCCTGAGCAGCGCAGAGAAGTTCATCCAGCAGATGAACTACCCACCGCACACACAGGTAAACAAGAGCCTGGAGCTGGTCCCAGACCCACCTGAGCTGGTCCCAGACCCACCTGAGCCGGTCTCAGACCCACCTGAGCCGGTCTCAGACCCACCTGAGCCGGTCTCAGACCCACCTGAGCCGGTCCCAGACCCACCTGAGCCGGTCCCAGACCCACCTGAGCCGGTCCCAGACCCACCTGAGCCGGTCTCAGACCCACCTGAGCCGGTCCCAGACCCACCTGAGCCGGTCCCAGACCCACCTGAGCCGGTCTCAGACCCACCTGAGCCGGTCTCAGACCCAGACCCACCTGAGCCGGTCTCAGACCCACCTGAGCCGGTCTCAGACCCACCTGAGCCGGTCCCAGACCCACCTGAGCCGGTCCCAGACCCACCTGAGCCGGTCTCAGACCCACCTGAGCCGGTCTCAGACCCAGACCCACCTGAGCCGGTCTCAGACCCACCTGAGCTGGTCCCAGACCCACCTGAGCCGGTCCCAGACCCACCTGAGCCGGTCCCAGACCCACCTGAGCCGGTCTCAGACCCACCTGAGCCGGTCTCAGACCCACCTGAGCCGGTCCCAGACCCACCTGAGCCGGTCCCAGACCCACCTGAGCCGGTCTCAGACCCACCTGAGCCGGTCTCAGACCCAGACCCACCTGAGCCGGTCTCAGACCCACCTGAGCCGGTCTCAGACCCACCTGAGCTGGTCCCAGACCCACCTGAGCCGGTCCCAGACCCACCTGAGCCGGTCTCAGACCCACCTGAGCCGGTCTCAGACCCAGACCCACCTGAGCCGGTCTCAGACCCACCTGAGCCGGTCTCAGACCCACCTGAGCCGGTCCCAGACCCACCTGAGCCGGTCTCAGACCCACCTGAGCCGGTCCCAGACCCACCTGAGCCGGTCCCAGACCCACCTGAGCCGGTCTCAGACCCACCTGAGCCGGTCCCAGACCCACCTGAGCCGGTCCCAGACCCACCTGAGCCGGTCCCAGACCCACCTGAGCCGGTCTCAGACCCACCTGAGCCGGTCTCAGACCCACCTGAGCCGGTCCCAGACCCACCTGAGCCGGTCTCAGACCCACCTGAGCCGGTCCCAGACCCACCTGAGCCGGTCCCAGACCCACCTGAGCCGGTCCCAGACCCACCTGAGCCGGTCCCAGACCCACCTGAGCCGGTCTCAGACCCACCTGAGCCGGTCCCAGACCCACCTGAGCCGGTCCCAGACCCACCTGAGCCGGTCCCAGACCCACCTGAGCCGGTCTCAGACCCACCTGAGCCGGTCTCAGACCCACCTGAGCCGGTCCCAGACCCACCTGAGCCGGTCCCAGACCCACCTGAGCCGGTCTCAGACCCACCTGAGCCGGTCTCAGACCCAGACCCACCTGAGCCGGTCTCAGACCCACCTGAGCTGGTCCCAGACCCACCTGAGCCGGTCCCAGACCCACCTGAGCCGGTCTCAGACCCAGACCCACCTGAGCCGGTCTCAGACCCACCTGAGCCGGTCTCAGACCCACCTGAGCCGGTCCCAGACCCACCTGAGCCGGTCTCAGACCCACCTGAGCCGGTCTCAGACCCAGACCCACCTGAGCCGGTCTCAGACCCACCTGAGCCGGTCCCAGACCCACCTGAGCCGGTCCCAGACCCACCTGAGCCGGTCTCAGACCCACCTGAGCCGGTCTCAGACCTACCTGAGCCGGTCCCAGACCCACCTGAGCCGGTCTCAGACCCACCTGAGCCGGTCCCAGACCCACCTGAGCCGGTCCCAGACCCACCTGAGCCGGTCCCAGACCCACCTGAGCCGGTCTCAGACCCACCTGAGGTGGTCTCAGACCCACCTGAGCCGGTCCCAGACCCACCTGAGCCGGTCCCAGACCCACCTGAGCCGGTCCCAGACCCACCTGAGCTCAGTCATTAAGCTGCGTGTTCAGGTAAACATCTGTCCACCTGCTGTAATGGTCCTACCTGTGGTCCCCCCCCAGGTGCAGGTCCTGCCTGAACACGGGGAGACTCCCCTCTTCAAGCAGTTCTTTAAGGACTGGAAGGATCCTGAGGACACTGTCGGCTTGGGAAAGGCTTATGTGTCCAATAAGATTGCAAAAATTGAGAAGGTAAGCTGTTCAGGTTCAGATCCAAACGGTCCTGAAACCAGACGGAACCTAACTTCTGTGCTTGAACAGGTCCAGTTCGATGTGTCAAAACTCCACGAGTCTGACTCCATGGCAGCGCAGTATGGGATGGTGGACGGAGGAAACGGGGAGAAACAGGTGAGGAGGACAGCCTTTGATAAGCAGCAGATCCTTTGATCTGATCTGACTGAGTTGTAAAAGAACATTAACTGTTTTCTGTCTGGAGATCTGGCGAATTGAAGGTTCCGACAAGGTTCCGGTGGACCCAGCATCCTCCAGCCAGTTCTATGGCGGGGACAGCTACCTGATCCAGTATCAGTACCAGCACAGTGACAGACGAGGTCACATCATCTACATATGGTGAGATGTCCTGTAAAAATGAGCTTTCCTGAGTCACAGTCCCTGCAGAACGGGCCTCACCACTGCCCTCTGGATGTAAACTGCCTTTACAGCAGGGAGGATGGAACATTTAGAACTGATAACCGTTTGCCTCCCACTCTCAGGCAGGGAGCTGAGACCAGTAAGGATGAGGCTGGGGCATCGGCCATCTTGGCTGTTCAGCTGGACGACGAACTGGGAGGTGCTGCTGTTCAGGTACATCCCCGGAGCTACTCCATGATTCCCACCGATAACAGACCTTTTAGCTCGGCCGCTCATGGTTACCCGTCTGTGTTCAGGTGCGGGTGGTCCAGGGAAAAGAGCCCGCCCACCTCATGAGCCTGTTTGGGAAACGGCCAATGGTGGTGCATAAGGGCGGGACTTCGAGAGAGGGTGGCCAGTCGGAGCCTGCAGACCCCCGTCTGTTCCAGGTCCGATCCAATCCAGCAGGAGACACCAGAGCTGTGGAGGTCAGACCTCCAGCATGTTCACAATGGGGTCAACGGGACCGTCTCCTGTCATTGTCTACTTCAGAAACCCATTTGGGCAGAATAGGTTTGGTCCCAGTTTCAGGCCAGAACCTTCAACTTCAGACCTTCTCTTCATCCTCCAGAATCAGTCACGCTCTAAATTTGGTAGCCGTCGTTGGTCTCTCAGGCAACAAAGTCTTCCTCCAGAGTTTCACTCCAGGATCGAATCTTTCCTGTAGAAACTTATTCCAAAGCAGCGCAGAACGATGCTTCAGTAAAGTCTTATGTTCTCATTCACAACACTTTGATATTAAATGTCTTCGCCCAGAATGCTCTGATCCAGAACCTTTTGGTCAAAAACCCAAATGGTCTCAGTACAGAACAGTAAAATCTAGAATTTCCCCAATCTAGATAATCTTAGTGCAGAATGTTGTGATTCAGAACACCTTGGTATTCCTCAGATCATCCATAGCATTTAGGGCAGAACCCTTCAGCAGATGATCCGACTCAGATGAACTCCTCTGCCCTCTCCAGGTGGATCCGTCCTCCTCCGGGCTGAACTCCAGCGACGCCTTCCTGCTGGTGTCCTCCTCTGGATCCTGGCTGTGGAAAGGGAAGAGCTGCAGCTCGGCTGAAGTCAAGGGAGCCGAACACCTGGCTGGGATCCTCCAGGTGACTCCCACCCAGCTGGAGGAGGGGCAGGAAGAAGGTGGGGCAGATGTTTGATGCTGTTTTCTGTGACTTGAGGAAAGAAAGCAAACCGAGTGATGAAACCTGCCTCTTTCTGGTCACAGATGCATTCTGGGAGGCACTAGGGGGTAAGAAGGACTACTGCCACTCTCCCCGACTGAACAACAAGATGGATGAGCACCCTCCTCGTCTCTTTGCCTGCTCCAACAAAACTGGGAACTTCCAGGTGAGTCAGTGTGGTCAGGTGACCGGTTCTCTGTACAGATGGTGGTGAGGCAGCTGCCCTTGTTTTACATTAAGTTCCCACGTGGTTAAAGGTGGCTTTGGGGGTGGCAGAGCTGATAGTTCAGGTTTAAAAGGTGGTTTTTAGTATCGATGGGACGTTTGAAACTGAGGCTCCGAAGCCTGATTCCCTCTACTGAAGGAGACTGGTTTAAACCCTGTCTTAAGACTCAGCTGCTTAAGCTTTGGAGTTAGAACTGGAATCATTTTGAAGCTGCTATAACCGCGGCTGACCACTAGATGTCACTGGTAGGTTCTGCCTTTGAGACTTTGAAGCTTCAAATTCTTTTTCAGTACGATCAGGAAGAAGCCTTAAAGCTTCAGAAGGCTTCATCCGACCGTCTCTATGTTTAGCAACAGGTGAAGTCAGCTGACTGTAGTCCTTTATCTGTAAAAGAAGGCATAAACAGAACCGTTAGGAAGCAGTAAAACACTGGCTGCTTGTTCAGATGGAGGAGGTTCCAGGTGAACTGACGCAGGAAGACCTTGCTCCTGATGATGTCATGATCTTGGATACGTGGGACCAGGTAAGTCTCCCCTGTCATCGCTGTGTTATAGGACTCCGGCTTCTTTGTGACTTCCTGTGTCCTCCTAAAGGTGTTTGTTTGGATTGGAAATGAGGCGCGTGAGGAAGAGAAGACCGAAGCTGCAGCATCAGGTGAGAAGCGCAGGAAGCAGGGTTGAAAGGTTTGGACTCAGACAGGAAGCAGCTGCTCCTAAGGATGTGGAGTTATTATGGGTGCCGATGCCAAAGGCAGGGGTTAGGGGTTAACCCTAACCCATATTACTATTTATATTATTATTATATATTACTTATTATGCTTATTTATGTTTTTAAATGTTTAACAAGTTAGAAACGGATACGGTTACATTACATGACGTCACTTATGAGAAAGAGTTCGGTTTGTTATGTTGAAAAAGATGCTTTCAGACTCTGCAGCATGGTTAAATGGTGCACGTGCACGTGCACGTGAAACTCCAAAGTGACAAACAAGAGAAGGACTTTATGATCTGTAAAATAAAGTTTTCATATCTGTGACATTAAATCGGACCGTTCTACACTGAAAGAAATGAAATCCATTCAGTGGAAACGATTTATTCATCAGATAAGAAGTTTCACAGAAATATTCATCCTAATGACTGCCAACAACCGATCCTCATGGTGCTGATTATGACGTCTTGCTGTATTGATTTGCTAATGTGAAACTGCCTGAAATATTCATCCTAATGACTGCCAACACCGATCCTGATGGTGCTGATTATGACGTCTTGTTGTATTGATTTGCTAATGTGAAACTGCCTGAAATATTCATCCTAATGACTGCCAACACCGATCCTGATGGTGCTGATTATGACGTCTTGTTGTATTGATTTGCTAATGTGAAACTGCCTGAAACGAGACGTTTGTCCCCATCAGAAAAGTTTTCCTTGCCTCACATTAACCAAACCCTTGGCACAGAGCTTAGCTCTGAAGCTAATGAGCAGCCAGGTGACAGATAGCTGTGTCTTCTGTTCAGCTGAGCGCTACATTGAAAGCGACCCGGCCACCCGAGACCCGCGGACACCCATCGTGACGGTGAAACAGGGATTCGAACCGCCGACCTTTACTGGCTGGTTTCTGGGCTGGAATCCTGAATACTGGACCGTCGACCCGCTGGAGCGCCTCATGCACGGCCTGTGACATCACTTCCTGTCTGTCCTGAATAAATAAAATCTGTCTCCACGGTTACAGTCACACTTGTGTGTTTGTCCGTCATCACCATGGCAACAGCTTGATGGTGTATGATTTATTGTCTCCTTATAAATTACAGCTGTAGATAAATAACAATAAGACATCTGGAACATAAATGCAGAACAGACAGAAGCCACAGTGAACACAACAGAGACATGTAGGTAGGTGTGTGCACGTGTGTGTGTGCACGTGTGTGGTCACAACTATTCGTCACAATTTAAAGTTTGTACTGTTTTACAATAAAATCTGCTGTTTACATTAAAATTCTCTGAAACAACACAAACTAGTGTCTAACTCTGGAGGACCTCACCTGAGCCACATAAACTAAATATTCAAAACTACGGAAGCCCGGAGAGGCCAAAAATAATCAAGATTTGGAGCTAGGCTAACACTTTTCACCTGTTTCCATTCTTTGTGCTAAGCTAGGCTAATCCAGATGAAAAATGTTGGACTGTTTCTACTAAAATATGATCTGAGGAGAAAGACTTCAGGAAGGATCAATACGTTCACCAAGGCTGGAAGAATCAACGTGTTGCTATGGTAAGAAACAAATGTAAACAGGAAACAAAGGTGGACTTCGTAGAACACCTGAAGAGGAACATGCAAAACAAAGAAAAACAGGAAGTAGAGGGTAACCTAGCAACGGGATTGGGGTCAGAGGTCAATCTGGTGCTGCAGAAGCTGAGCGTTTGATCCGTGGAATAATGTCAGCATTTCAAAGGAGTCAGTAAGTTAGCCCTGCCTCCCAGCATGATCCAACCTGTTAAGCTCCTCCCATCCCTGTGGTCGCAGCCAATCACAGCTCAGATAGCAGTTGCTTAGCAGTTTCCAGAGTTACGGAACTCTCCATTCTCCGTGATCTGTAGAGATGATGTGTTGCTAGGAGAGAGCCCGTTCCTCTGTGATGTCACAGTGTACCGCTCCTTCAGCTGGGTCAGCGCCGCCATCAGACGGGTGTTCGCCGCGTCGAGGCTCGAAATCCTCTTCTCCTGAAACACAGACGGGTCAAAGGTGCAGGTGAGACACAGACAGGTGAGAGTGGAAGGGAAGACAGACAGACAGGTACCTGGGCCTCAATGATCTTCTGCTTGGAGTCGACAACCGCCTGCATGTCAGAGTGATCCTTCTTCAGCTCCTCCTCCACCGCCATCAACCTGCACAGGTAACGGTCCAGTAATGGAGGAAACAGGGTTTGAGTTAGAGGGAAAACACCTTTCCTGGGTTTGATTTCATCACACATGCTCCGGTTTCCTGAAAACACATCAGTTTGTTGTAGGAGCAGCAGAACAGATGTTGATGAGTGTGGACTTGCTTTCAGGAGATGGTAAATGGACCGTACTGGTATAGCGCTTTTCTGACCCCTGACCCCTGACTCACACAGCAGATCTTAGGCTGTGCATCACTACAAGCTTCCTGCTCACGCACACACATTCACACACTGATGGCCTCGTGGGGTTCAGCGTCTTCTACATGTGGCTCAGAGG
Organism: Leuresthes tenuis; assembly: GCA_036924055.1. Classification (NCBI taxonomy): domain Eukaryota; kingdom Metazoa; phylum Chordata; class Actinopteri; order Atheriniformes; family Atherinopsidae; genus Leuresthes; species Leuresthes tenuis. The sequence goes on along the minus strand of JAVGWW010000010.1, from coordinate 288,129 downwards.
AAGTCCAGCTGCTCTTCCTCCTGAGCTGCAGCCGCCCAGTCTGGCTGGAAGCCAGCTGTTGGTCTCACCTGGATCAATCTCTAATGTTTTCCCTCCCCAGCTCGTCCTTTTCAGCAGGAAACCCTGACATTAGCTTTCTGGTAAGAAACCGAGAACACGGTTAGAACTGCTACAGAGACCTAAATTAAATGAAATGAAATGAAATTAAAAGGAGGCTTAGCTCTTCCAAATATTTGTCACTATTATTGGACCACAAATGATTTACTGGCCTCACTCCCTCTGATACAGATCGGTGCCACTTTTCATCTCAGCATCTCTTAGGAACCTGGTTACGTCCATCTCTATGTTACACTTCACCAACGGAGTCATTATAATAGTCTCAGTTTAGACTAAATGTTGGATTCAATGCCTTTCTTTACATTAGCCTTAACATCACAGCTAAACTACACTCAGGCATTAATCTCCAACCCAGAGTTGGGTTAGGGTTATATTTGGTGTTCAGACAGACGGGCGTTCAGACAGACGGGCGTTCAGACAGACAGCGTTCAGACAGACAGCGTTCAGACAGACAGCGTTCAGACAGACGGGCGTTCAGATAGACGGGCGTTCAGACAGACGGGTGTTCAGACAGACGGGCGTTCAGACAGACGGGCGTTCAGACAGACGGGCGTTCAGACAGACAGGTGTTCAGACAGACGGGCGTTCAGACAGACAGCGTTCAGACAGACGGGCGTTCAGACAGACGGGCGTTCAGACAGACAGCGTTCAGACAGACAGCGTTCAGACAGACGGGCGTTCAGACAGAAAGATGTTCAGACAGACGGGCGTTCAGACAGACGGGCGTTCAGACAGAAAGATGTTCAGACAGACGGGTGTTCAGACAGACAGCGTTCAGACAGACAGCGTTCAGACAGACGGGCGTTCAAACAGACAGGTGTTCAGACAGACAGGTGTTCAGACAGACAGCGTTCAGACAGACAGCGTTCAGACAGACGGGCGTTCAAACAGACAGGTGTTCAGACAGACAGGTGTTCAGACAGACAGCGTTCAGACAGACAGCGTTCAGACAGACGGGCGTTCAGACAGACAGCGTTCAGACAGACGGGCGTTCAGACAGACAGCGTTCAGACAGACAGCGTTCAGACAGACAGCGTTCAGACAGACGGGCGTTCAGATAGACGGGCGTTCAGACAGACGGGTGTTCAGACAGACGGGCGTTCAGACAGACGGGCGTTCAGACAGACGGGCGTTCAGACAGACAGGTGTTCAGACAGACGGGCGTTCAGACAGACAGCGTTCAGACAGACGGGCGTTCAGACAGACGGGCGTTCAGACAGACAGCGTTCAGACAGACAGCGTTCAGACAGACGGGCGTTCAGACAGAAAGATGTTCAGACAGACGGGCGTTCAGACAGACGGGCGTTCAGACAGAAAGATGTTCAGACAGACGGGTGTTCAGACAGACAGCGTTCAGACAGACAGCGTTCAGACAGACGGGCGTTCAAACAGACAGGTGTTCAGACAGACAGGTGTTCAGACAGACAGCGTTCAGACAGACAGCGTTCAGACAGACGGGCGTTCAGACAGACAGCGTTCAGACAGACAGTGTTCAGACAGACAGCGTTCAGACAGACAGCGTTCAGACAGACGGGCGTTCAGACAGACAGCGTTCAGACAGACAGCGTTCAGACAGACGGGCGTTCAAACAGACAGGTGTTCAGACAGACAGGTGTTCAGACAGACAGCGTTCAGACAGACGGGCGTTCAAACAGACGGGCGTTCAAACAGACGGGTGTTCAGACAGACGGGTGTTCAGACAGACAGCGTTCACACCTGCTGATGATGCTGTTCATCTGCAGGTCTTTGTCGTCCTGCAGCCTCCTCAGTCGGCTCTCTGTGTCTTCCAGCCGAGCCTGAAACACACACACGCTCCCATTGGTTCAGCTGTGTCATGTGACCATACATCTCTGCAGGTGAGTCAGGTGTTGGGTGGACCTGGTACTCCTGCAGCATGCGTTGGTTCTGTTGATCCTGGACCATCAGTCGGGCCTCACACTCCTCTTGTCGTATCGCAGCAACTCGCAGCTTCTCCTGCAGCAGCACAATCTCCTGCTGGTACTGAACACACACATACAGGTCAGAACCTGCAGAACCTGCAGAACCAGCAGAACCAGCAGAACCTGCAGAACATGCAGAACCTGCAGAACCTGCAGAACCTGCAGAACCAGCAGAACCTGCAGAACCTGCACAAACCAACAACTGAGACTCTCCTACCTTCTCCACCAGGGCGTCGTCATGACGATCATCCTCTGTCTCGCCATAGGACGAGGCAGAGTTCATGTTGAGCAGCCAGGCAGCAGTTCGATCCAACGCACACGGAGACGGCGCCTGACCACACAAACACACCTGAACAGTTACACCAGAACCCAGAATGGGTTCCAACCAGAACCTTGAAACACACCTGTCCCACAGTGGACTAAACATCCTCAAAGAGTCAGGCGAACCCCCCCCAGAGACAGGTGTGTCAGAGACAGGTGAGACAGAGATAGGTGAGACAGAGACAGGTGAGACAGACAGGTGAGACAGACAGGTGAGTCAGAGACAGGTGAGTCAGAGACAGGTGAGAAAGACAGGTGAGAAAGACAGGTGAGACAGAGACAGGTGAGACAGAGACAGGTGAGACAGAAAGGTGAGTCAGAGACAGGTGAGACAGAGACAGGTGAGTCAGAGACAGGTGAGACAGACAGGTGAGAAAGACAGGTGAGTCAGAGACAGGTGAGTCAGAGACAGGTGAGAAAGACAGGTGAGAAAGACAGGTGAGTCAGAGACAGGTGAGACAGAAAGGTGAGTCAGAGACAGGTGAGTCAGAGACAGGTGAGACAGAGACAGGTGAGACAGAAAGGTGAGTCAGAGACAGGTGAGACAGAGATAGGTGAGTCAGAGACAGGTGAGACAGACAGGTGAGAAAGACAGGTGAGTCAGAGACAGGTGAGTCAGAGACAGGTGAGAAAGACAGGTGAGAAAGACAGGTGAGTCAGAGACAGGTGAGTCAGAGACAGGTGAGACAGAAAGGTGAGTCAGAGACAGGTGAGTCAGAGACAGGTGAGAAAGACAGGTGAGTCAGAGACAGGTGAGTCAGAGACAGGTGAGAAAGACAGGTGAGAAAGACAGGTGAGTCAGAGACAGGTGAGTCAGAGACAGGTGAGACAGAAAGGTGAGTCAGAGACAGGTGAGTCAGAGACAGGTGAGTCAGAGACAGGTGAGAAAGACAGGTGAGAAAGAAAGGTGAGTCAGAGACAGGTGAGTCAGAGACAGGTGAGACAGAAAGGTGAGTCAGAGACAGGTGAGTGAGAGATAGGTGAGACAGACAGATGAGTCAGAGACAGGTGAGACAGAAAGGTGTGTCAGAGACAGGTGAGTCAGAGACAGGTGAGACAGAGACAGGTGAGACAGACAGGTGAGTCAAAGACAGGTGAGTCAGAGACAGGTGAGACAGACAGATGAGTCAGAGACAGGTGAGACAGAGACAGGTGAGTCAGAGACAGGTGAGACAGACAGGTGAGTCAGAGACAGGTGAGTCAGAGACAGGTGAGAAAGACAGGTGAGAAAGACAGGTGAGTCAGAGACAGGTGAGACAGACAGGTGAGTCAGAGACAGGTGAGTCAGAGACAGGTGAGACAGAGACAGGTGAGTCAGAGACAGGTGAGACAGAAAGGTGAGTCAGAGACAGGTGAGTGAGAGATAGGTGAGTCAGAGACAGGTGAGTCAGAGACAGGTGAGACAGACAGATGAGTCAGAGACAGGTGAGTCAGAGACAGGTGAGTCAGAGACAGGTGAGACAGACAGGTGAGTCAGAGACAGGTGAGTGAGAGATAGGTGAGTCAGAGACAGGTGAGTCAGAGACAGGTGAGACAGACAGATGAGTCAGAGACAGGTGAGACAGAAAGGTGTGTCAGAGACAGGTGAGTCAGAGACAGGTGAGTCAGAGACAGGTGAGACAGACAGATGAGTCAGAGACAGGTGTGTCAGAGACAGGTGAGAAAGACAGGTGAGAAAGACAGGTGAGTCAGAGACAGGTGAGACAGACAGGTGAGTCAGAGACAGGTGAGTCAGAGACAGGTGAGACAGAGACAGGTGAGACAGAGACAGGTGAGTCAGAGACAGGTGAGACAGAAAGGTGAGTCAGAGACAGGTGAGTGAGAGATAGGTGAGTCAGAGACAGGTGAGTCAGAGACAGGTGAGACAGACAGATGAGTCAGAGACAGGTGAGACAGAAAGGTGTGTCAGAGACAGGTGAGTCAGAGACAGGTGAGTCAGAGACAGGTGAGACAGACAGATGAGTCAGAGACAGGTGAGTCAGAGACAGGTGAGACAGACAGGTGAGTCAGAGACAGGTGAGTCAGAGACAGGTGAGACAGAAAGGTGAGTCAGAGACAGGTGAGTCAGAGATAGGTGAGTCAGAGACAGGTGAGTCAGAGACAGGTGAGACAGACAGATGAGTCAGAGACAGGTGAGTCAGAGACAGGTGAGTCAGAGACAGGTGAGACAGACAGGTGAGTCAGAGACAGGTGAGTCAGAGACAGGTGTGTCAGAGACAGGTGAGAAAGACAGGTGAGAAAGACAGGTGAGTCAGAGACAGGTGAGACAGACAGGTGAGTCAGAGACAGGTGAGACAGAGACAGGTGAGACAGAGACAGGTGAGTCAGAGACAGGTGAGACAGAAAGGTGAGTCAGAGACAGGTGAGTGAGAGATAGGTGAGTCAGAGACAGGTGAGTCAGAGACAGGTGAGACAGACAGATGAGTCAGAGACAGGTGAGTCAGAGACAGGTGAGTCAGAGACAGGTGAGACAGACAGGTGAGTCAGAGACAGGTGAGTGAGAGATAGGTGAGTCAGAGACAGGTGAGTCAGAGACAGGTGAGACAGACAGATGAGTCAGAGACAGGTGAGACAGAAAGGTGTGTCAGAGACAGGTGAGTCAGAGACAGGTGAGTCAGAGACAGGTGAGACAGACAGATGAGTCAGAGACAGGTGTGTCAGAGACAGGTGAGAAAGACAGGTGAGAAAGACAGGTGAGTCAGAGACAGGTGAGACAGACAGGTGAGTCAGAGACAGGTGAGTCAGAGACAGGTGAGACAGAGACAGGTGAGACAGAGACAGGTGAGTCAGAGACAGGTGAGACAGAAAGGTGAGTCAGAGACAGGTGAGTGAGAGATAGGTGAGTCAGAGACAGGTGAGTCAGAGACAGGTGAGACAGACAGATGAGTCAGAGACAGGTGAGACAGAAAGGTGTGTCAGAGACAGGTGAGTCAGAGACAGGTGAGACAGACAGATGAGTCAGAGACAGGTGAGTCAGAGACAGGTGAGTCAGAGACAGGTGAGACAGACAGGTGAGTCAGAGACAGGTGAGTCAGAGACAGGTGTGTCAGAGACAGGTGAGAAAGACAGGTGAGAAAGACAGGTGAGTCAGAGACAGGTGAGTCAGAGACAGGTGAGACAGAGACAGGTGAGTCAGAGACAGGTGTGTCAGAGACAGGTGAGAAAGACAGGTGAGAAAGACAGGTGAGTCAGAGACAGGTGAGTCAGAGACAGGTGAGACAGAGATAGGTGAGACAGAGATAGGTGAGACAGAGACAGGTGAGTCAGAGACAGGTGAGTCAGAGACAGGTGAGACAGAGATAGGTGAGACAGAGACAGGTGAGACAGAGACAGGTGAGACAGAGACAGGTGAGACAGATCATTTCCTTTGTATGTTTTAGAACTCATGCTAATATACTTTGTACCAGCATATCGGCCAGCTGGTGTTAAGATGCTGTACAGAATCAAATCATATATAAAACTTATTGTCCTGCAAGCATCTGCAGTTTTGGGGTTATCCTTCGTGTAAAACTATAGTTATTCTCTGTAAAATGTATTTTCTGTTCATATTTTGGGTGTCTGGAACAGAATCATTGGATTACATTTATATACTCTTATATACATGTTTATATTCACAGAGGTTCGTGAGATTCCAAAGACTGTGTTTAGGACACTGCAACAGGTTACAGATCACCATGGAAACAGCCTGGTCACCTTGGCAGTGGGTCGCTGTTTCTCTGGGCTGTCGCCTTTAGATGATGACGACATCTGTCTGAGTCGTGACTGACCGGCGCTTGGCCAATCTGGGCTTGATGACATCATGCTTCCGGAGGCAGGACGTTGAGGGTAGGCGGAGCCTCCGCCACTGAGCATGCTGGGTGGTGTGCGGCCTCGGGGAGGTCCAGGTGGAGCTGAGGAGGGCGGAGGAGGCTGATCAATGCGTCTCTGAGGACCTGAGGAGTTCTGCCGTGGGGGGGCGGAGCTACCTGCAGGGAGGAGTCACATGATCAGACCTGGGGTCATCCCTGTGGCCTGAAACCTGATCTGGGTCCAGACTTTTACCTGTGAGCGTGTCAGTGAGTGACAGCGCTCGTCGGGAGTACTCCTCGCCACTGCTGCTGCTCGACATGGCCGACATCCTCTCGCCCTTCTCAGCCCCTCCCAGCCCCACTGACATCTGTGTGAGGAACGCCGGTTTGGTCGCTATGATGCTCCTGTCCTCAGTGTTCCCCTGTGACCCGACCAGACTCTCTGAGGGCGTGGCCTCCGTCTGCTGCTGTGGTTGTCGCGGTGACGTGGCGGTCATGTGGTAGACGGGGTTCTGAAAGGAGAGCGGCAGGAGCCCCGTCCTGCGCTGCCATTGGCTATCGTCGAAGCCGTCCCCAGGCGAGGAGTCCTGCAGGTCCACCAGAGAGAGACTGCGACTCTCATTGGTGAGCTCCGGTCCCTCCCTCCGGCCCCCGTTGGTCATCTCAAATGGTGCTTCATTCTCGTTAGGCTCCGAGTAGGACGAGCTCGGCGCCGGAGAACCCCGCATACCTGTGGGAAGCGACATCAGCAGCAGAGTCAGAGGTCAGAGGTCACAGCCTGAGGTCAGGACAAGCTGAGAGGTTAGAGGTGGTCACCTGATGCCGGCTGCAGGCTCGACCCTTTGGTGACAAAGAACAAATCCTTGTTCTCTGGCGTCGGAGACGGAAGTCTGGTGAAGTCGATCAAACTGCGCACACACACACGTGCACACACACACGTGCACACACACACGTGCACACACACACGTGCACACACACACACAGTTATCTTTAATAATCAGCCGGTCAGTAAAACTCTTCACAGAAAGTCCTGAATAAACGTGTTTGAAGCACAGCTGCAGGTCACACTTCATAAAGAGCTGCATGTGGACACTGATCATAATTATTCATATTTGTTTCAATCCATATTTGTTTATTTCAAACAGTTTTTGATTGACGGCCCTGATAAACACTGAGGAGCAGGATTATGAAACCACATGAAACCCGTCTCCATCAGCGGGGTTTATTTATGACTGTTTCTGCCATTAAACAAAGAAGATGCTAACCCTCCGTCCAGTCCTACGCTGCCCTGCAGGCCAACAGAAGGATTGCAGGCTGTCAGAGGAGGCGACAGGGGCGGGGACAGAGGAGGTGGAGACAGGGGGGGCGGAGACACCACACGCTGAGGCTCTGGGGATGAAACTGATACACCTCCAGCAGTGGCCACACCTCCTGGGTTTAAGAGAGCCGCCGACACGTCTCTGAGGATCCGAGGAAGAGGACCGAGTTTTGACAGGCACACCTGCAGACAGGTAGTCAGACAGATGGGGTCAGACAGTTACAGAAAGTTGGAATCAGGCAGGTAGAGACAGGTGGAATCAGGCAGGTAGAGACAGGTGGAATCAGGCAGGTAGAGACAGGTGGAATCAGGCAGGTAGAGACAGGTGGAATCAGAAAGGTAGAGACAGGTGGAATCAGAAAGGTAGAGACAGGTGGAATCAGAAGGGTAGAGACAGGTGGAATCAGAAAGGTAGAGACAGGTGGAATCAGGCAGGTAGAGACAGGTGGAATCAGGCAGGTAGAGACAGGTGGAATCAGGCAGGTAGAGACAGGTGGAATCAGAAAGGTAGAGACAGGTGGAATCAGGCAGGTAGAGACAGGTGGAATCAGAAAGGTAGAGACAGGTGGAATCAGAAAGGTAGAGACAGGTGGAATCAGAAGGGTAGAGACAGGTGGAATCAGAAAGGTAGAGACAGGTGGAATCAGGCAGGTAGAGACAGGTGGAATCAGGCAGGTAGAGACAGGTGGAATCAGGCAGGTAGAGACAGGTGGAATCAGGCAGGTAGAGACAGGTGGAATCAGAAAGGTAGAGACAGGTGGAATCAGAAAGGTAGAGACAGGTGGAATCAGGCAGGTAGAGACAGGTGGGATCAGAAAGATAGAGACAGGTGGAATCAGGCAGGTAGAGACAGGTGGAATCAGAAAGGTAGAGACAGGTGGAATCAGAAAGGTAGAGACAGGTGGAATCAGGCAGGTAGAGACAGGTGGAATCAGAAGGGTAGAGACAGGTGGAATCAGAAAGGTAGAGACAGGTGGAGTCAGGCAGGTAGAGAAAGGTGGAATCAGGCAGGTAGAGACAGGTGGAATCACAAGGGTAGAGAAAGGTGGAATCAGGCAGGTAGAGACAGGTGGAATCACAAGGGTAGAGAAAGGTGGAATCAGGCAGGTAGAGACAGGTGGAATCAGGCAGGTAGAGACAGGTGGAATCAGGCAGGTAGAGACAGGTGGAATCAGGCAGGTAGAGACAGGTGGGATCAGAAAGGTAGAGACAGGTGGAATCAGGCAGGTAGAGACAGGTGGAGTCAGAAAGGTAGAGACAGGTGGAATCAGGCAGGTAGAGACAGGTGGGATCAGGCAGGTAGAGACAGGTGGAATCAGGCAGGTAGAGACAGGTGGAATCAGGCAGGTAGAGACAGGTGGAGTCAGAAAGGTAGAGACAGGTGGAGTCAGAAGGGTAGAGACAGGTGGAATCAGGCAGGTAGAGACAGGTGGAATCAGGCAGGTAGAGACAGGTGGAGTCAGAAAGGTAGAGACAGGTGGAATCAGGCAGGTAGAGACAGGTGGAATCAGAAAGGTAGAGACAGGTGGAATCAGGCAGGTAGAGACCGGTGGAATCAGGCAGGTAGAGACAGGTGGAATCAGAAAGGTAGAGACAGTTGCCCCCCCAGCAATCCTGAATTGGATGAAGTGGGTATTGAAAAAAAATGAATGAATGAATGGTTGGTCAGGTGTGTTACCTGGTCCAGCTCAGTCAGCAGAGTGTGTAGGCTGGACAGCTCTCTGCCGAGGTCAATGTACCCATCGAAGCCAGCAGTGTGGTTCAAACCATCAGGATTTGAGATCTCCTGCAGGAAACGCTGCATGCTGCTCCACTGCCGCTCCACAAAGTCATTCATGAACAGCATGTACTCCTCCTTAGTGCCGAACCTGCAGCAACAGGTGAGACGTGTCACACGGACAGGTGCATGAACATACAGGCTGTAATGTGCTCCGTCCCCTCACAGGAAGGGGCCTGGCATACTTGCTGAAGTTGGCGAGGTTCTGGATCACTTTGGCAATCAGGGTCAGGGTTCTTGCGGTGCGCTCATCTGGGTACTCCTGCATTAGGTCAAAAAGTGATGGTGACATCACAGCAGGGCACAGGAAACGCAGGAACAACGAGGCGCTGATGAGGCGCTCGCTGATGTCTGGGCGCCCCCGGTTACTGCACTCCTGCCGCCATGATGCAAACACCTCCTTCAGTTCTCGAGGGAAGACCCTGAGTGGGAGGTAAAAGCCCACAGTTTACATGTTTATCAGTGTAAACAGGTACAAAGCCTGCACCTGTTCGTACCTAACTGTACCTGTTGCACCTGATAATACTTGCAGCACCTGTTCGTACCTAACTGTACCTGTCGCACCTGTTCGTACTTGTATGCACCTGATAATACTTGCAGCACCTGTTCGTACCTAACCGTACCTGTCGCACCTGTTCGTACTTGTATGCACCTGATAATACTTGCAGCACCTGTTCGTACCTAACTGTACCTGTCGCACCTGTTCGTACTTGTATGCACCTGATAATACTTGCAGCACCTGTTCGTACCTAACCGTACCTGTTGCACCTGTTCGTACTTTTTCGCACCTGATAATACTTGCAGCACCTGTTCGTACCTAACTGTACCTGTCGCACCTGTTCGTACTTGTATGCACCTGATAATACTTGCAGCACCTGTTCGTACCTAACTGTACCTGTCGCACCTGTTCGTACTTGTATGCACCTGATAATACTTGCAGCACCTGTTCGTACCTAACTGTACCTGTCGCACCTGATAATACTTGCAGCACCTGTTCGTACCTAACTGTACCTGTCGCACCTGTTCGTACCTAACTGTACCTGTCGCACCTGTTCGTACCTAACCGTACCTGTCGCACCTGTTCGTACCTAACCGTACCTGTCGCACCTGTTCGTACCTAACTGTACCTGTCGCACCTGTTCGTACTTGTATGCACCTGATAATACTTGCAGCACCTGTTCGTACCTAACTGTACCTGTTGCACCTGATAATACTTGCAGCACCTGTTCGTACCTAACTGTACCTGTCGCACCTGTTCGTACTTGTATGCACCTGATAATACTCGCAGCACCTGTTCGTACCTAACCGTACCTGTATGCACCTGATAATACTTGCAGCACCTGTTCGTACCTAACTGTACCTGTTGCACCTGATAATACTTGCAGCACCTGTTCGTACCTAACTGTACCTGTTGCACCTGTTCGTACTTTTTCGCACCTGATAATACTTGCAGCACCTGTTCGTACCTAACCGTACCTGTTGCACCTGTTCGTACTTGTATGCACCTGATAATACTCGCAGCACCTGTTCGTACCTAACTGTACCTGTCGCACCTGATAATACTTGCAGCACCTGTTCGTACCTAACTGTACCTGTTGCACCTGTTCGTACTTTTTCGCACCTGATAATACTTGCAGCACCTGTTCGTACCTAACTGTACCTGTCGCACCTGTTCGTACCTAACTGTACCTGTCGCACCTGTTCGTACCTGTATGCACCTGATAATACTTGCAGCACCTGTTCGTACCTAACTGTACCTGTTGCACCTGTTCGTACCTAACTGTACCTGTCGCACCTGTTCGTACCTGTATGCACCTGATAATACTTGCAGCACCTGTTCGTACCTAACCGTACCTGTTGCACCTGTTCGTACTTTTTCGCACCTGATAATACTTGCAGCACCTGTTCGTACCTAACTGTACCTGTCGCACCTGTTCGTACCTAACTGTACCTGTCGCACCTGTTCGTACCTAACTGTACCTGTCGCACCTGTTCGTACCTGTATGCACCTGATAATACTTGCAGCACCTGTTCGTACCTAACCGTACCTGTTGCACCTGTTCGTACTTTTTCGCACCTGATAATACTTGCAGCACCTGTTCGTACCTAACTGTACCTGTCGCACCTGTTCGTACTTGTATGCACCTGATAATACTTGCAGCACCTGTTCGTACCTAACTGTACCTGTCGCACCTGTTCGTACTTGTATGCACCTGATAATACTTGCAGCACCTGTTCGTACCTAACTGTACCTGTCGCACCTGATAATACTTGCAGCACCTGTTCGTACCTAACTGTACCTGTTGCACCTGTTCGTACTTTTTCGCACCTGATAATACTTGCAGCACCTGTTCGTACCTAACTGTACCTGTCGCACCTGTTCGTACTTGTATGCACCTGATAATACTTGCAGCACCTGTTCGTACCTAACTGTACCTGTCGCACCTGTTCGTACTTGTATGCACCTGATAATACTTGCAGCACCTGTTCGTACCTAACTGTACCTGTCGCACCTGATAATACTTGCAGCACCTGTTCGTACCTAACTGTACCTGTCGCACCTGTTCGTACCTAACTGTACCTGTCGCACCTGTTCGTACCTAACCGTACCTGTCGCACCTGTTCGTACCTAACCGTACCTGTCGCACCTGTTCGTACCTAACTGTACCTGTCGCACCTGTTCGTACTTGTATGCACCTGATAATACTTGCAGCACCTGTTCGTACCTAACTGTACCTGTTGCACCTGATAATACTTGCAGCACCTGTTCGTACCTAACTGTACCTGTCGCACCTGTTCGTACTTGTATGCACCTGATAATACTCGCAGCACCTGTTCGTACCTAACCGTACCTGTATGCACCTGATAATACTTGCAGCACCTGTTCGTACCTAACTGTACCTGTTGCACCTGATAATACTTGCAGCACCTGTTCGTACCTAACTGTACCTGTTGCACCTGTTCGTACTTTTTCGCACCTGATAATACTTGCAGCACCTGTTCGTACCTAACCGTACCTGTTGCACCTGTTCGTACTTGTATGCACCTGATAATACTCGCAGCACCTGTTCGTACCTAACTGTACCTGTCGCACCTGATAATACTTGCAGCACCTGTTCGTACCTAACTGTACCTGTTGCACCTGTTCGTACTTTTTCGCACCTGATAATACTTGCAGCACCTGTTCGTACCTAACTGTACCTGTCGCACCTGTTCGTACCTAACTGTACCTGTCGCACCTGTTCGTACCTGTATGCACCTGATAATACTTGCAGCACCTGTTCGTACCTAACTGTACCTGTTGCACCTGTTCGTACCTAACTGTACCTGTCGCACCTGTTCGTACCTGTATGCACCTGATAATACTTGCAGCACCTGTTCGTACCTAACCGTACCTGTTGCACCTGTTCGTACTTTTTCGCACCTGATAATACTTGCAGCACCTGTTCGTACCTAACTGTACCTGTCGCACCTGTTCGTACCTAACTGTACCTGTCGCACCTGTTCGTACCTAACTGTACCTGTCGCACCTGTTCGTACCTGTATGCACCTGATAATACTTGCAGCACCTGTTCGTACCTAACCGTACCTGTTGCACCTGTTCGTACTTTTTCGCACCTGATAATACTTGCAGCACCTGTTCGTACCTAACTGTACCTGTCGCACCTGTTCGTACTTGTATGCACCTGATAATACTTGCAGCACCTGTTCGTACCTAACTGTACCTGTCGCACCTGTTCGTACTTGTATGCACCTGATAATACTTGCAGCACCTGTTCGTACCTAACTGTACCTGTCGCACCTGATAATACTTGCAGCACCTGTTCGTACCTAACTGTACCTGTCGCACCTGTTCGTACCTAACTGTACCTGTCGCACCTGTTCGTACCTAACCGTACCTGTCGCACCTGTTCGTACCTAACCGTACCTGTCGCACCTGTTCGTACCTAACTGTACCTGTCGCACCTGTTCGTACTTGTATGCACCTGATAATACTTGCAGCACCTGTTCGTACCTAACTGTACCTGTCGCACCTGTTCGTACTTGTATGCACCTGATAATACTCGCAGCACCTGTTCGTACCTAACCGTACCTGTATGCACCTGTTCGTACCTAACTGTACCTGTTGCACCTGATAATACTTGCAGCACCTGTTCGTACCTAACTGTACCTGTCGCACCTGTTCGTACCTAACTGTACCTGTCGCACCTGTTCGTACCTGTCGCACCTGTTCGTACCTAACCGTACCTGTCGCACCTGTTCGTACCTAACCGTACCTGTATGCACCTGTTCGTACCTAACTGTACCTGTTGCACCTGATAATACTTGCAGCACCTGTTCGTACCTAACCGTACCTGTCGCACCTGTTCGTACCTAACTGTACCTGTCGCACCTGTTCGTACTTGTATGCACCTGATAATACTTGCAGCACCTGTTCGTACCTAACTGTACCTGTTGCACCTGATAATACTTGCAGCACCTGTTCGTACCTAACTGTACCTGTCGCACCTGTTCGTACTTGTATGCACCTGATAATACTCGCAGCACCTGTTCGTACCTAACTGTACCTGTCGCACCTGTTCGTACTTGTATGCACCTGATAATACTTGCAGCACCTGTTCGTACCTAACTGTACCTGTTGCACCTGATAATACTTGCAGCACCTGTTCGTACCTAACCGTACCTGTCGCACCTGTTCGTACCTAACTGTACCTGTCGCACCTGTTCGTACTTGTATGCACCTGATAATACTTGCAGCAGCTGTTCGTACCTAACTGTACCTGTTGCACCTGATAATACTTGCAGCAGCTGTTCGTACCTAACTGTACCTGTCGCACCTGTTCGTACTTTTTCGTACCTGTTCTAATCTCGGACACAGTGGTGCCGGACAAATATTGGGTTTTGACCATGTACGCTCAGAATGTTATCCTGTTAATAAATTCAGAGGCTGCAAAGGTGAGTCCGACTACTCTTTTCTCGGACCGGTTCGTACCTGTACGAGTCGAGGATCTTGCAGAAGGCCAGCTCACAGCACATCCTCAGGTTGGCCTGATGCTCTGCGAGATCAGAGGTCGCACAGCGGGATGGGTCCACTTCACAGTTCTCATCAGACTCATACAGAGCTTTGATGAACTCACCTGAACAACAGGTGTAATTAAAACAAAACAAACCACAAAGGTCACGTAAAACTGTGTGTGTGTGTGGGTACCGAGGGCATCCTGCAGGTACTTCTGTCCAATGAGCTTCAGGTATTCCTCGATACTTTTTGTCGCCAGCGTGTTCTCTCTGAAGATCAATTGGTCATTGTCACGACAACGGTCAACCTCCGACATCATTAGGTCAGTCAGGAAGTCCTGCAGAGACAAAGATCATCATCAGGTGTATGCAGGTGCAGTGGGTGGAGTCATTGCGCAGGTGGAGTGGGCCGAGCTACCTTGGCTTTGCCGGTGCTGTGCAAGATGTGCACGAGTGCAGCAGCCAGCTCCTCCTTGGCCCTCAGGCTGATGGAGGTCTCCAGGGTGGAGCAGAGCAGCAGGTAGTTGGAGCTGATATACTCTGCAAACTCTTTGTACTGCTCCATCGGCAGGATGACGATACTCTGGTACCGAGCTTTGACCCGAACCGTCGGAACTGACGACTTAGCTAAAAAAACAAAGACAGTGGAGCAGTGACATAATACATCTGGACAGGTGCAGCAGGACCGCAGTCCAGACCGCAGACCGGTCCAGGACCAGGACCAGGACCACAGTCCAGACTGCAGACCCGTCCAGGACCAGGACCAAAGTCCAGACCGCAGACCGTCCAGGACCAGGACCAGGACCACAGTCCAGACTGCAGACTGGTCCAGGACCAGGACCAAAGTCCAGACCGCAGACCGTCCAGGACCAGGACCAGGACCGCAGTCCAGACTGCAGACCCGTCCAGGACCAGGACCAAAGTCCAGACCGCAGACCGTCCAGGACCAGGACCAGGACCGCAGTCCAGACTGCAGACTGGTCCAGGACCAGGACCACAGTCCAGACCGCACACCCGTCCAGGACCAGGACCGCAGTCCAGACCGCAGACCCGTCCAGGACTAGGACCGGGACCGCAGTCCAGACTGCAGACCGGTCCAGGACCAGGACCACAGTCCAGACTGCAGACCCGTCCAGGACCAGGACCGGGACCGCAGTCCAGACTGCAGACCGGTCCAGGACCAGGACCACAGTCCAGACTGCAGACCCGTCCAGGACCAGGACCAGGACCGCAGTCCAGACCGCAGACCCGTCCAGGACCAGGACCACAGTCCAGACCGCAGACCCGTCCAGGACCAGGACCACAGTCCAGACTGCAGACTGGTCCAGGACCAGGACCGCAGTCCAGACTGCAGACCCGTCCAGGACCAGGACCGCAGTCCAGACCGCAGACCCGTCCAGGACCTGGACCAAAGTCCAGACCGCAGACCCGTCCAGGACTAGGACCGGGACCGCAGTCCAGACTGCAGACCGGTCCAGGACCAGGACCACAGTCCAGACCGCAGACCCGTCCAGGACTAGGACCGGGACTGCAGTCCAGACTGCAGACCGGTCCAGGACCAGGACCACAGTCCAGACCGCAGACCCGTCCAGGACCAGGACCGCAGTCCAGACTGCAGACCCGTCCAGGACCAGGACCAGGACCACAGTCCAGACTGCAGACTGGTCCAGGACCAGGACCACAGTCCAGACTGCAGACTGGTCCAGGACCAGGACCACAGTCCAGACCGCAGACCGTCCAGGACCAGGACCAGGACCACAGTCCAGACTGCAGACCGGTCCAGGACCAGGACCACAGTCCAGACCGCAGACCCGTCCAGGACCAGGTCTGGGATCAGCTCCAGTGTACATACCTCGGATTGTACTGGGCGTGCTCACTGAATACCATTTCTCCACCAGCTGCCTGCCAGTCACCATGGTGACAGGGATGTTGACCAGCCCAACGTAGCTGCTCTTGTCCTTCTTCCTCTTCCTGTCGGTGTCTTTGTACAGGTGCAGCGTGATGGAGGTGACGGAGGGCAGGCTGCTGAAGTCGAAGCGCTCGCCCCAGAAGATGTTGTCTGTCCTCATTTTGCAGGATGTCCGAGCGTACAGACTGTCATCCAGACACAGCTCACAGAAGTACCTGCAGCACACGAGTACCGCTGTAGAACCACATGTGGTACCCGCGGTGTGACAGAGCACCTCACACAGTACGGGTGTCCTACCGTTTCTTGGCGGGCAGGTCTTTGGCCTCGATCACCCACACCGTCAGCACATTTTCCAGCCGCCGGCTGTTGTCCTTGTTGGGATGGACGGCTCGCCGTAGGTTCTCCATCCATTTGTCTCGTTCTGCTGCCGAGCGGCACGAGAAGCACTTGGTGCCTGTTGTGGTTGTTACCTAGGAAACGGAACACAAGGTCATCACCATGGAGACATCAGAATGTACAGGGTCACGTGTGTTGAGAGCATCTCTGTAGCTGTAGTGAGGAACCAGGATCTGTCATTTGACTTTCACCTTCGTAATGTTGTTAAAATCAGGAACTGAGTCTCAGAGTGATGCAGAGAAACTGCTCCACGTTACTTCGAGATTGCTGTAGGTTCTGGCTTCCTGTTAAAGGGAGTTCTTTCTCTCCACGGTCGCCTCGTGCACGCTCAGGATGGGGGATTGGATCAGAGAGACATTTCAGTGCAGTCTGTCGGTTTTATTAGCTAGGCCACTTTTTTAAAGTGGCGCTGTATGAATTGCACTAAATTGGAGTTTAACTCGTTGGATTTGATCAGATTCTGATGGTATTACAGTGAATTGGATTGTATGTTGAGGTGACATTTGTTGTGCTTTGGTGCTGTATAAATGAAACTGAATTGAACTGAATTATACATCGTGTAGCACTGAGTACCTCGAAGCAGTAGTCCTGTCCCAGCAGGGAGGAGTGGACAGGTTTGATGATCACCGATTGGTCCATTCTGAGCTCCAGAGACGACACACAGCCAGCACTTAGCAACGACTCCTGGCTACCACAACGCAGCCGCCGCATCACACACCTGAGACACACACATATCATCCGTTCACAGCTGTCAGCCGGCTGCAGAGTATAAGCCCCGCCCCATCCTTGAATATACACCTGATGCTTTGGGTCTTTCCTGATTAGTTTCGTTTCATGTACCGGTATTCATGACTGACAACCAGAACCTGACTTAGATGGCGTCCAGCTCCCCAGGTGACCTCCTACAGCTGACCGAGCAGCCTCCAGGAGCAGCACAAAGTCAGCACATGAACCTGGTGACTTGCTCCGTTGCTCAGGCAGGTTTTATGTTTGTGTATATTACCAGTCATCAAAACCTGGACATCTGCTGTGTAATTTAATGCAGTAAACACAGACATAATGAAGCTACGGTGACATGCATAAGTTCAGGGTTAATGTGAACAATTACGCAAGTGGAAGATGAAATGATCTCCAAAAGGTATGAAGTTACAGATGATACATTCCTTTACAACTTTTTGTTTTTTCCCACTTTATTTAATGGTTTTGAATTGAATACCAAATATGACCATCAGAGGGTTTGGATTTATTGGTCTTTTTCATATCTTGGACAGGGCATCAAATACAGAGGAACCCGAGAGTCCTGGACAAGACCAGAACGTATGAGCTAATGTTGCAGGTGAAAAAAAACACGAATCATCAATTGCTGGATACATCTTCGCGATTCTGGCTTTAGTGCAATCTGTGTGCTACTTTGAATTGAAGTAGGCCATGTCTGGCACAAGTTGATGTGTAAGTATATCTGACCATTCAGCATCTGTGTAAATTCAGATCAGCCCGCCGAGCTTCTCTCAATGCATCAAGAGTCTGTAAAGATGAGAGTTTCATATACAGAATGGATATTATGCCTTTGTTAGATGGAGCTTTTGGGAACAGAGCATCCATGGGCTGTTCAGGGAATGCAGGAAATTATCCAGTTTTGTTACGAATCCAATCTCAGACCTGAAGGAATCTTAAAAAATGTGATTTTGGTAAATCAAATTTAGCTCTGAGCTGATCAAATGAGGCAAAAATATCTGCTATGTACAGATCTTTAAATGAGACAAAACCTTTCTCACGCCAGACTAAGAAAGAATCAGGGGGGAAACTGATGATTTGCCACAATTGGGGCACAAAGTGAGCCAGCCTGCCAACCGAAGAGTTTTCGCCCCTGGGCCCATATACGCACAGAATGCCATGCTAAGGGGGCTATAGATGCACGCCGTGGTGCGATAGGCATTGCTGAAAACAACAAGGCTGACAGGGATGATGGGAGGCTCACTTCAGCCTCCATCTGGACCCAGGCAGGGGCCTCGTTGGTAGCATGGGTTCGAAGCCAGTAAGCCAAGGCTCTCGGGTTACTTGCCCAGTAGTATAAGTGGAAATGAGGTAAAGCCATCCCACCCACCGATTTGGGTCTTCGTAAAAATTCCTTACGGATAGGAGGTGGCTTTTTATTCCAAATGAAGTCAGAGACGATCTTATTCAGATGCGGAAAAAAAGATTTGTTGATAAAGATTGGTTTAGAACAGAGTTTGGAACAGATATAAGAATTTGGGTAATATGTTCATTTTTATTAGGTTAATTCTGCCAGCTAATGAGACAGGAAGAGAAGACCATCTTGGTATGCTTTAAAAGAGGTCTGCGATTTTCCGAGTGACCACTATACCCAAGTATGTGAACTTATCAGTAGTCACCTTAAAAGGATTGGGATTAAAAGAGAGTGAGAGTTGACAGGAAAAAGCCCACTTTTTGAAGCATTAATCTTACACCCAGAAAGCTCGGTAAAACGATCCAGTGCAGCCATAATGTGCGATAAAGTATTCTGGGGATCACTAATATATAACAATAAATCATCAGCATATAATGATAGCTTGTGTTCTTTTACACTCATTAATATGTCGCGAATCTCAGGTACAAGTTTCATACCATCGTCAAATGTTACAAGTTTATTTCACTGTGCTCATGGATTCATGCTGTCCTCTTCGGGTTATAACTTATTACATAAAACATGCTGAATTGATTCTTCTTCCGGCTCTCAACGAAGGCGGTATCATTTCCACTCTCTCCTGATTCTGCCCTCTCCCATATCGCTCCTGCTTCTCTTGTCTTGTCCGGTCTCAGCTTCAGTGCCTCTCTCTGCATTGCTCTCAAACTAAATCATGGAATTGATCGGCTGGTCTCTAAACGCAATTGACAAAATCTTTGCTACAAGAAGCTCGGGTCCAGGGGAACCCGCCTGTCCTGATGGAGCGTTCGCCGCTGGTTACATGAGGGACTCCTGGGAGAAGGAGCAGGAAGAAGGAGTTTTACACTTCAGACCTCCTGATATATGCTCCCAGGAACAGGAAGAAGGAGTTTTACACTTCAGACGCCCTGATATATGCTCCCAGGAGCAGGAAGAAGGAGTTTTACACTTCAGACGCCCTGATATATGCTCCCAGGAGCAGGAAGAAGGAGTTTTACACTTCAGACGCCCTGATATATGCTCCCAGGAGCAGGAAGAAGGAGTTTTACACTTCAGACGCCCTGATATATGCTCCCAGGAGCAGGAAGAAGGAGTTTTACACTTCAGACGCCCTGATATATGCTCCCAGGAACAGGAAGAAGGAGTTTTACACTTCAGACGCCCTGATATATGCTCCCAGGAGCAGGAAGAAGGAGTTTTACACTTCAGACGCCCTGATATATGCTCCCAGGAACAGGAAGAAGGAGTTTTACACTTCAGACGCCCTGATATATGCTCCCAGGAACAGGAAGAAGGAGTTTTACACTTCAGACGCCCTGATATATGCTCCTAGGAACAGGAAGAAGGAGTTTTACACTTCAGACGCCCTGATATCTGCTCCCAGGAGCAGGAAGAAGGAGTTTTACACTTCAGACGCCCTGATATATGCTCCCAGGAACAGGAAGAAGGAGTTTTACACTTCAGACGCCCTGATATATGCTCCCAGGAACAGGAAGAAGGAGTTTTACACTTCAGACGCCCTGATATATGCTCCCAGGAGCAGGAAGAAGGAGTTTTACACTTCAGACGCCCTGATATATGCTCCCAGGAGCAGGAAGAAGGGGTTTTACACTTCAGACGCCCTTATATATGCTCCCAGGAACAGGAAGAAGGAGTTTTACACTTCAGACGCCCTGATATATGCTCCCAGGAGCAGGAAGAAGGAGTTTTACACTTCAGACGCCCTGATATATGCTCCCAGGAGCAGGAAGAAGGAGTTTTACGCTTCAGACGCCCTGATATATGCTCCCAGGAACAGGAAGAAGGAGTTTTACACTTCAGACGCCCTGATATATGCTCCCAGGAACAGGAAGAAGGAGTTTTACACTTCAGACGCCCTGATATATGCTCCCAGGAGCAGGAAGAAGGGGTTTTACACTTCAGACGCCCTTATATATGCTCCCAGGAACAGGAAGAAGGAGTTTTACACTTCAGACGCCCTGATATATGCTCCCAGGAGCAGGAAGAAGGAGTTTTACACTTCAGACGCCCTGATATATGCTCCCAGGAGCAGGAAGAAGGAGTTTTACGCTTCAGACGCCCTGATATATGCTCCCAGGAACAGGAAGAAGGAGTTTTACACTTCAGACGCCCTGATATATGCTCCCAGGAGCAGGAAGAAGGAGTTTTACACTTCAGACGCCCTGATATATGCTCCCAGGAACAGGAAGAAGGAGTTTTACACTTCAGACGCCCTGATATCTGCTCCCAGGAGCAGGAAGAAGGAGTTTTACACTTCAGACGCCCTGATATATGCTCCCAGGAGCAGGAAGAAGGAGTTTTACACTTCAGACGCCCTGATATATGCTCCCAGGAGCAGGAAGAAGGAGTTTTACACTTCAGACGCCCTGATATATGCTCCCAGGAACAGGAAGAAGGAGTTTTACACTTCAGACGCCCTGATATCTGCTCCCAGGAGCAGGAAGAAGGAGTTTTACACTCCAGACGCCCTGATATATGCTCCCAGGAACAGGAAGAAGGAGTTTTACACTTCAGACGCCCTGATATATGCTCCCAGGAACAGGAAGAAGGAGTTTTACACTTCAGACGCCCTGATATATGCTCCCAGGAACAGGAAGAAGGAGTTTTACACTTCAGATGCCCTGATATATGCTCCCAGGAACAGGAAGAAGGAGTTTTACACTTCAGACGCCCTGATATATGCTCCCAGGAGCAGGAAGAAGGAGTTTTACACTTCAGACGCCCTGATATATGCTCCCAGGAACAGGAAGAAGGAGTTTTACACTTCAGACGCCCTGATATATGCTCCCAGGAACAGGAAGAAGGAGTTTTACACTTCAGACGCCCTGATATATGCTCCCAGGAGCAGGAAGAAGGGGTTTTACACTTCAGACGCCCTGATATATGCTCCCAGGAGCAGGAAGAAGGAGTTTTACGCTTCAGACGCCCTGATATATGCTCCCAGGAACAGGAAGAAGGAGTTTTACACTTCAGACGCCCTGATATATGCTCCCAGGAGCAGGAAGAAGGAGTTTTACGCTTCAGACGCCCTGATATATGCTCCCAGGAACAGGAAGAAGGAGTTTTACACTTCAGACGCCCTGATATATGCTCCTAGGAACAGGAAGAAGGAGTTTTACACTCCAGACGCCCTGATATATGCTCCCAGGAGCAGGAAGAAGGAGTTTTACGCTTCAGACGCCCTGATATATGCTCCCAGGAACAGGAAGAAGGAGTTTTACACTTCAGACGCCCTGATATATGCTCCCAGGAGCAGGAAGAAGGAGTTTTACGCTTCAGACGCCCTGATATATGCTCCCAGGAACAGGAAGAAGGAGTTTTACACTTCAGACGCCCTGATATATGCTCCCAGGAGCAGGAAGAAGGAGTTTTACACTTCAGACGCCCTGATATATGCTCCCAGGAGCAGGAAGAAGGAGTTTTACGCTTCAGACGCCCTGATATATGCTCCCAGGAACAGGAAGAAGGAGTTTTACACTTCAGACGCCCTGATATATGCTCCCAGGAACAGGAAGAAGGAGTTTTACACTTCAGACGCCCTGATATATGCTCCCAGGAGCAGGAAGAAGGAGTTTTACGCTTCAGACGCCCTGATATATGCTCCCAGGAACAGGAAGAAGGAGTTTTACACTTCAGATGCCCTGATATATGCTCCCAGGAGCAGGAAGAAGGAGTTTTACACTTCAGACGCCCTGATATATGCTCCCAGGAGCAGGAAGAAGGAGTTTTACACTTCAGACGCCCTGATATCTGCTCCCAGGAGCAGGAAGAAGGAGTTTTACACTCCAGACGCCCTGATATATGCTCCCAGGAGCAGGAAGAAGGAGTTTTACACTTCAGACGCCCTGATATATGCTCCCAGGAGCAGGAAGAAGGAGTTTTACACTTCAGACGCCCTGATATATGCTCCCAGGAACAGGAAGAAGGAGTTTTACACTTCAGACGCCCTGATATATGCTCCCAGGAGCAGGAAGAAGGAGTTTTACACTTCAGACGCCCTGATATATGCTCCCAGGAACAGGAAGAAGGAGTTTTACACTTCAGACGCCCTGATATATGCTCCCAGGAGCAGGAAGAAGGAGTTTTACACTTCAGACGCCCTGATATATGCTCCCAGGACAGGAAGAAGGAGTTTTACACTTCAGACGCCCTGATATATGCTCCCAGGAATAGGAAGAAGGAGTTTTACACTTCAGATGCCCTGATATATGCTCCCAGGAACAGGAAGAAGGAGTTTTACACTTCAGACGCCCTGATATATGCTCCCAGGAGCAGGAAGAAGGAGTTTTACACTTCAGACGCCCTGATATATGCTCCCAGGAACAGGAAGAAGGAGTTTTACACTTCAGACGCCCTGATATATGCTCCCAGGAGCAGGAAGAAGGAGTTTTACACTTCAGACGCCCTGATATATGC
The DNA here is from genome assembly GCA_036924055.1 of Leuresthes tenuis. Classification (NCBI taxonomy): domain Eukaryota; kingdom Metazoa; phylum Chordata; class Actinopteri; order Atheriniformes; family Atherinopsidae; genus Leuresthes; species Leuresthes tenuis. The sequence goes on along the minus strand of JAVGWW010000010.1, from coordinate 264,946 downwards.
TCCCAGGAACAGGAAGAAGGAGTTTTACACTTCAGACGCCCTGATATATGCTCCCAGGAACAGGAAGAAGGAGTTTTATACTTCAGACGCCCTGATATATGCTCCCAGGAACAGGAAGAAGGAGTTTTACTGAATATGACACCTTTTCTGGTTCAACATCGGACAGCAAGTGAAGAAGAGTCATCAAACATCCACAAACTCTGACTCAGTTAGTGACTGCAGACCAAAGCAGGTACAAAGGTAGAAACTGAAATACTGAGGCAGCTCATCTGTAATGCCTCCTGATCAACAAGTTCTTGTTTTTACTGATGAGGATCCAGAGGTTGGGTGAAACTTTCCGTTTCTCCAACATCAAACTGTTGTTTCCTCTGATCCAGCAGATGTGCGTCAGTTTCCATGTAAACATTCTTGAGTGGCTGCTTTCAGAACACAGCCTACCGCCTTGTCTTGGATTGACAGCTCTCTGAGCCTATAGGAGCTTCCTGTGGTGTCCACAGGCTACAACAACCAATCAGAGTGTGTGATGTCAGAGCGTTCTCGTCTGCTGGCTGGAAACGAGGACCGATGCCTCAAAGAGACGGAAAATATTCAGTTTTTCTGCTCTTGGTGTTAAATATGGACTTGGTCACCTTCAGGACTGTGTACTGGACCCAGAACCATTTCCTTCATGATTCTCTGGGTTCTGGGAGAGTTCTGGTGATCATATGGACGATGATGAACAGAATTATCGAGTTTCTGCTAAAACAAAACAAAATGAGCTGCAGAACGTTTCGGTCTTTGATCTCCAGCCAGCTCACAATAACGTGGTGATCAACAGAATGTTCTGATTCTGACGTTCTGTCTCGTTCTGGTGCTCCAAATAAATCTGTCTGCAGGGAGAACTTCTTCCGTCACAGTCCTGGACCTCCTTGGCTCAGGAGGTCCAGCACCTGTCAGAACTAGCAGGAGGTTGGACCAGAGTTGTTTTTGATGTTTATCGAGTCTTAATCAGAACCAGTTCCATCCACCTTTTTCTTCTGAATTACAACCGACCCTGCAGATGAAAGCTGACCGGTTTGGACACGAGCTTTGGAGCGGCCGAGCTGGCAGAAACACAGGAAGAAGCACCACAGAAGAAGAAGTGCGGTCCGAACCTGTTCCAAAGGAAATGACACCAACAGGAACCAGAACCAGGTCCAGTTTAGGTTTCTGACTGAAGCAGCTGCTGCACCACAGAAGAAGAAGTCTTCCTCTCACACACGCACACATCATAAGGTGGCGTCCTGATAGCTCGTTATCTTTTCATCATCTTAACGAGCTGCTTACGGAGCAGCCTGTGTGTGTGTGTGTGTGTGTGTGCGTGTGTGCGTGTGTCTCTGTGCACGTGTCCCTGTGCACGTGTCCCTGTGCATGCGTTGGTCTCATTGTTTAGCTAAATATGCTGGGTAACAGTGTGTGTTAGCATAGCCACATGCTAACAGAGCAGGCTAAGACATGCAGATCAGGCAGAAGACGCCAGCGTGTCCCAGCAGACAGACGGCGTGTGTTCAGAGGACAAAGACTCACCAAGCATCGTGTGAGGAGGAGGAGGAGGTGATGTAGCCATGTCCTCCTTCAGCAGCGAGCAGGATGAGGAAGATGGAGGAGCTGTGTGTGTGTGTGTCAGCAGCTGAGCTTCAGTGTGTCTGCAGCAGCCTCTCTCTCTAGGACTCGCCCCTCCCTGTAGAAACAGAGCTGCCTCCTCGTCTCCTCCCCCCCTCCCAACCCCCACCTCCCCCCCCTCCCTCCCCCCTCCCAACCCCCACCTCCCCCCCTCCCAACCCCCACCTCCCCACCCCCACCGGCCTGATGGACGACTGATCAGTGACTGATAAGCAGGCTTTACTGAGATCAATAAGGGCCACAGTGCCGTGGAGCTGACTGATCAGAAACATATCAGCATATACCTGGTGTCAGCAGTATTGATCGGGTCAGTCTTCATCCGGCTGTGATGGGACAGTTTGGGCTGAGAATGAGTGCGACGCAGAGACTGCTTCAGCCGGCGGGACAGGAAGCCCTGCGGAAAACCAGCGTTGCTGTCAGCCCAATGTGACGCTTTTAGGAGCTTCGTGTGAAAACGTGACAAACATAACAACAAGGGATCAATAAAAACTTTCAAAAGTTTGTCATGTTTATCTAGAATAAAAGCTGTAACCAGGACAACAGGCAGAAACCTTAAATGGACAGATTTCTGAAAGCAGTTTGGTCATTTTGACACCTTAAATCCACAGTAATCTGACACCAGACTGTCTCTGCTGTGATGCCACCTCTCACCAGCAGGTGGCAGCAGCTCAGCTCCTGTTACTATGGGAACTGCAGGCTGATCCTACAGAGGGAGGGGGGTGCATGTGTGTGGCTCACCGTGACTCTGGTGGTGGGCGTGTCCATGATAGACCCACTGGGCATGCTCAGTCTGCGCGGCCCCCTGTCAGCAGCATCTGGAACAGATGCAGTGCATCATGGGAATGTTTGTCATTTTCAGCCCCTCCACTGGCAGTACCATGACAACCAGCTGTACCTTACATGAGGTCATGTGACCTCAGGCTGTTCTGTTTCAGAGCTGATCATAAGAATGGACATTGATTACGGGGTTATTACAGGAGAAATAAAGATTCAGAGTCTGTAGACCTGAACGCAGCATTTCTCTCCTATGATGACCCTGAACGCAGCACTACTCTGCAGTGATGACCCTGAAAGCATCATTTTAGTACATGGCTGACACTGAACACATCCTTTCTCTGAAGTGATAACGCAGAGTTTCTTTGCCACAATGACCCTGAACACATCTTTCTAGTGCAGCGATGAACCCGAACGCAGCGTGTTTTTACCACAATGACCCTGAACGCAGCACTACTCTGCCACAATGACCCTGAACACATCTTTTTAGTGTTAAACGCTGCAGGTTCTCTCAGGTGTAACACGGTTAAACAGGTTCTCTCAGGTGTAACACGGTTAAACAGGTTCTCTCAGGTGTAACACGGTTAAAGGCTGCAGGTTCTCTCAGGTGTAACACGGTTAAACAGGTTCTCTCAGGTGTAACACGGTTAAACAGGTTCTCTCAGGTGTAACACGGTTAAAGGCTGCAGGTTCTCTCAGGTGTAACACGGTTAAAGGCTGCAGGTTCTCTCAGGTGTAACAGGGTTAAACGCTGCAGGTTCTCTCAGGTGTAACACGGTTAAAGGCTGCAGGTTCTCTCAGGTGTAACAGGGTTAAACGCTGCAGGTTCTCTCAGGTGTAACAGGGTTAAAGGCTGCAGGTTCTCTCAGGTGTAACACGGTTAAACAGGTTCTCTCAGGTGTAACACGGTTAAAGGCTGCAGGTTCTCTCAGGTGTAACACGGTTAAACAGGTTCTCTCAGGTGTAACACGGTTAAAGGCTGCAGGTTCTCTCAGGTGTAACACGGTTAAACAGGTTCTCTCAGGTGTAACACGGTTAAAGGCTGCAGGTTCTCTCAGGTGTAACAGGGTTAAAGGCTGCAGGTTCTCTCAGGTGTAACACGGTTAAAGGCTGCAGGTTCTCTCAGGTGTAACACGGTTAAAGGCTGCAGGTTCTCTCAGGTGTAACACGGTTAAAGGCTGCAGGTTCTCTCAGGTGTAACACGGTTAAAGGCTGCAGGTTCTCTCAGGTGTAACACGGTTAAAGGCTGCAGGTTCTCTCAGGTGTAACACGGTTAAAGGCTGCAGGTTCTCTCAGGTGTAACACGGTTAAACAGGTTCTCTCAGGTGTAACACGGTTAAAGGCTGCAGGTTTTCTCAGGTGTAACACGGTTAAAGGCTGCAGGTTCTCTCAGGTGTAACACGGTTAAACAGGTTCTCTCAGGTGTAACACGGTTAAACAGGTTCTCTCAGGTGTAACACGGTTAAAGGCTGCAGGTTCTCTCAGGTGTAACACGGTTAAAGGCTGCAGGTTCTCTCAGGTGTAACACGGTTAAAGGCTGCAGGTTCTCTCAGGTGTAACACGGTTAAAGGCTGCAGGTTCTCTCAGGTGTAACACGGTTAAAGGCTGCAGGTTCTCTCAGGTGTAACACGGTTAAACAGGTTCTCTCAGGTGTAACACGGTTAAAGGCTGCAGGTTCTCTCAGGTGTAACACGGTTAAAGGCTGCAGGTTCTCTCAGGTGTAACACGGTTAAAGGCTGCAGGTTCTCTCAGGTGTAACACGGTTAAACAGGTTCTCTCAGGTGTAACACGGTTAAAGGCTGCAGGTTCTCTCAGGTGTAACACGGTTAAACAGGTTCTCTCAGGTGTAACACGGTTAAAGGCTGCAGGTTCTCTCAGGTGTAACACGGTTAAACAGGTTCTCTCAGGTGTAACACGGTTAAACGCTGCAGGTTCTCTCAGGTGTAACACGGTTAAAGGCTGCAGGTTCTCTCAGGTGTAACACGGTTAAACAGGTTCTCTCAGGTGTAACACGGTTAAACAGGTTCTCTCAGGTGTAACACGGTTAAAGGCTGCAGGTTCTCTCAGGTGTAACACGGTTAAAGGCTGCAGGTTCTCTCAGGTGTAACACGGTTAAACAGGTTCTCTCAGGTGTAACAGGGTTAAAGGCTGCAGGTTCTCTCAGGTGTAACACGGTTAAACAGGTTCTCTCAGGTGTAACACGGTTAAACAGGTTCTCTCAGGTGTAACACGGTTAAACGCTGCAGGTTCTCTCAGGTGTAACACGGTTAAACGCTGCAGGTTCTCTCAGGTGTAACACGGTTAAAGGCTGCAGGTTCTCTCAGGTGTAACACGGTAAACGCTGCAGGTTCTCTCAGGTGTAACACGGTTAAAGGCTGCAGGTTCTCTCAGGTGTAACACGGTTAAACAGGTTCTCTCAGGTGTAACACGGTTAAAGGCTGCAGGTTCTCTCAGGTGTAACACGGTAAACGCTGCAGGTTCTCTCAGGTGTAACACAGTTAAAGGCTGCAGGTTCTCTCAGGTGTAACACGGTTAAAGGCTGCAGGTTCTCTCAGGTGTAACACGGTTAAAGGCTGCAGGTTTTCTCAGGTGTAACACGGTTAAAGGCTGCAGGTTCTCTCAGGTGTAACACGGTTAAACAGGTTCTCTCAGGTGTAACACGGTTAAAGGCTGCAGGTTCTCTCAGGTGTAACACGGTTAAACGCTGCAGGTTCTCTCAGGTGTAACACGGTTAAAGGCTGCAGGTTCTCTCAGGTGTAACACGGTTAAAGGCTGCAGGTTCTCTCAGGTGTAACACGGTTAAACGCTGCAGGTTCTCTCAGGTGTAACACGGTTAAAGGCTGCAGGTTCTCTCAGGTGTAACACGGTTAAAGGCTGCAGGTTCTCTCAGGTGTAACACGGTTAAAGGCTGCAGGTTCTCTCAGGTGTAACACGGTTAAAGGCTGCAGGTTCTCTCAGGTGTAACACGGTTAAACAGGTTCTCTCAGGTGTAACACGGTTAAAGGCTGCAGGTTTTCTCAGGTGTAACACGGTTAAACGCTGCAGGTTCTCTCAGGTGTAACACGGTTAAAGGCTGCAGGTTCTCTCAGGTGTAACACGGTTAAAGGCTGCAGGTTCTCTCAGGTGTAACACGGTTAAAGGCTGCAGGTTCTCTCAGGTGTAACACGGTTAAAGGCTGCAGGTTCTCTCAGGTGTAACACGGTTAAAGGCTGCAGGTTCTCTCAGGTGTAACACGGTTAAAGGCTGCAGGTTCTCTCAGGTGTAACACGGTTAAACAGGTTCTCTCAGGTGTAACACGGTTAAAGGCTGCAGGTTTTCTCAGGTGTAACACGGTTAAAGGCTGCAGGTTCTCTCAGGTGTAACACGGTTAAACAGGTTCTCTCAGGTGTAACACGGTTAAACAGGTTCTCTCAGGTGTAACACGGTTAAAGGCTGCAGGTTCTCTCAGGTGTAACACGGTTAAACAGGTTCTCTCAGGTGTAACACGGTTAAAGGCTGCAGGTTCTCTCAGGTGTAACACGGTTAAAGGCTGCAGGTTCTCTCAGGTGTAACATGGTTAAAGGCTGCAGGTTCTCTCAGGTGTAACACGGTTAAACGCTGCAGGTTCTCTCAGGTGTAACACGGTTAAACGCTGCAGGTTCTCTCAGGTGTAACACGGTTAAACGCTGCAGGTTCTCTCAGGTGTAACACGGTTAAACGCTGCAGGTTTTCTCAGGTGTAACACGGTTAAAGGCTGCAGGTTCTCTCAGGTGTAACACGGTTAAAGGCTGCAGGTTCTCTCAGGTGTAACACGGTTAAAGGCTGCAGGTTCTCTCAGGTGTAACACGGTTAAAGGCTGCAGGTTCTCTCAGGTGTAACACGGTTAAAGGCTGCAGGTTCTCTCAGGTGTAACACGGTTAAAGGCTGCAGGTTCTCTCAGGTGTAACACAGTTAAAGGCTGCAGGTTCTCTCAGGTGTAACACAGTTAAAGGCTGCAGGTTCTCTCAGGTGTAACACGGTTAAACAGGTTCTCTCAGGTGTAACACGGTTAAACAGGTTCTCTCAGGTGTAACACGGTTAAACAGGTTCTCTCAGGTGTAACACGGTTAAAGGCTGCAGGTTCTCTCAGGTGTAACACGGTTAAAGGCTGCAGGTTCTCTCAGGTGTAACACGGTTAAAGGCTGCAGGTTCTCTCAGGTGTAACACGGTTAAAGGCTGCAGGTTCTCTCAGGTGTAACACGGTTAAACGCTGCAGGTTCTCTCAGGTGTAACACGGTTAAACGCTGCAGGTTCTCTCAGGTGTAACACGGTTAAACGCTGCAGGTTCTCTCAGGTGTAACACGGTTAAACGCTGCAGGTTCTCTCAGGTGTAACACGGTTAAAGGCTGCAGGTTCTCTCAGGTGTAACACGGTTAAACAGGTTCTCTCAGGTGTAACACGGTTAAAGGCTGCAGGTTCTCTCAGGTGTAACACGGTTAAAGGCTGCAGGTTCTCTCAGGTGTAACACGGTTAAACAGGTTCTCTCAGGTGTAACACGGTTAAACAGGTTCTCTCAGGTGTAACAGGGTTAAAGGCTGCAGGTTCTCTCAGGTGTAACACGGTTAAACAGGTTCTCTCAGGTGTAACACGGTTAAAGGCTGCAGGTTCTCTCAGGTGTAACAGGGTTAAAGGCTGCAGGTTCTCTCAGGTGTAACACGGTTAAAGGCTGCAGGTTCTCTCAGGTGTAACACGGTTAAAGGCTGCAGGTTCTCTCAGGTGTAACACGGTTAAAGGCTGCAGGTTCTCTCAGGTGTAACACGGTTAAACAGGTTCTCTCAGGTGTAACACGGTTAAAGGCTGCAGGTTCTCTCAGGTGTAACACGGTTAAAGGCTGCAGGTTCTCTCAGGTGTAACAGGGTTAAAGGCTGCAGGTTCTCTCAGGTGTAACACGGTTAAACAGGTTCTCTCAGGTGTAACACGGTTAAAGGCTGCAGGTTCTCTCAGGTGTAACACGGTTAAACAGGTTCTCTCAGGTGTAACACGGTTAAAGGCTGCAGGTTCTCTCAGGTGTAACACGGTTAAATGCATCAGGTTCTCTCAGGTGTAACACGGTTAAAGGCTGCAGGTTCTCTCAGGTGTAACACGGTTAAACAGGTTCTCTCAGGTGTAACACGGTTAAAGGCTGCAGGTTCTCTCAGGTGTAACACGGTTAAAGGCTGCAGGTTCTCTCAGGTGTAACACGGTTAAAGGCTGCAGGTTCTCTCAGGTGTAACACGGTTAAACAGGTTCTCTCAGGTGTAACACGGTTAAAGGCTGCAGGTTCTCTCAGGTGTAACACGGTTAAACAGGTTCTCTCAGGTGTAACACGGTTAAACAGGTTCTCTCAGGTGTAACACGGTTAAAGGCTGCAGGTTCTCTCAGGTGTAACACGGTTAAAGGCTGCAGGTTCTCTCAGGTGTAACACGGTTAAAGGCTGCAGGTTCTCTCAGGTGTAACACGGTTAAAGGCTGCAGGTTCTCTCAGGTGTAACAGGGTTAAACGCTGCAGGTTCTCTCAGGTGTAACACGGTTAAAGGCTGCAGGTTCTCTCAGGTGTAACACGGTTAAAGGCTGCAGGTTCTCTCAGGTGTAACACGGTTAAAGGCTGCAGGTTCTCTCAGGTGTAACACGGTTAAACAGGTTCTCTCAGGTGTAACACGGTTAAACAGGTTCTCTCAGGTGTAACACGGTTAAAGGCTGCAGGTTCTCTCAGGTGTAACACGGTTAAAGGCTGCAGGTTCTCTCAGGTGTAACAGGGTTAAACGCTGCAGGTTCTCTCAGGTGTAACACGGTTAAAGGCTGCAGGTTCTCTCAGGTGTAACAGGGTTAAACAGGTTCTCTCAGGTGTAACACGGTTAAAGGCTGCAGGTTCTCTCAGGTGTAACACGGTTAAACAGGTTCTCTCAGGTGTAACACGGTTAAAGGCTGCAGGTTCTCTCAGGTGTAACACGGTTAAAGGCTGCAGGTTCTCTCAGGTGTAACACGGTTAAAGGCTGCAGGTTCTCTCAGGTGTAACAGGGTTAAACGCTGCAGGTTCTCTCAGGTGTAACACGGTTAAAGGCTGCAGGTTCTCTCAGGTGTAACAGGGTTAAAGGCTGCAGGTTCTCTCAGGTGTAACACGGTTAAACAGGTTCTCTCAGGTGTAACACGGTTAAAGGCTGCAGGTTCTGCACTGATGAACAGCTGATCTGCAGCCGACTGTTACACAACAAACACAGATGGTGACATCATCAGAAACTTCACCTGTGACACTCTTTGTTTCCACGGAGTGACCTCTGACCTCACAGGTTACGCTCACCTGCTTTGTTTTTCCTCTCTGTTCACTGTTGGTCGCGTTGCCATAGTAACTAACCTCAGATCTCAGATTATGAGATTATTTTTGTGACATGTCAAGATTAAGAGAGCAGCTGATCCCTGATCAGCCTGGAAACACAAAAAGTCGTCTTCTTACCGTCCTCAAAGTCCCCGTCCATCATCTAAATGTCTGACAAACGTCCGTTTACCAGCCTGGAACTACCTGGAACTACTTCTGACCGTCTGCCTCGGTCTGGACTGGTGCCCTCACCTTTGTGGGTGGGCAGAGGCGGCGCTGAGGTCACATGCAGGGTGTATCTTAGCAACCAGACAGTACAAGTCTCCGCCCTTTCTGCGAGCAGCAGAGGATGAACCTGAAGAAGAACACCAGAGACAGAGGGAGGAGACTAGTGAATGTGACCAGCTGTGGATGATCTGATGAAGACGTCAGTAACACAGAGACTTCAGCCAAAATAATCAATAAATCTGATCGTTTAAAGATCAGAGAGTTTCTGACCAATGAAGCTAAACATGTGATGTAGTGGTTAGCCCACAGCAGAGGGTTCCCGGTTTGATCCCCACCCGGTTCTGTCTGTGTGAGGCTGCATGTTCTCCCCGTGTATGTGTGGGTTCTCTCTGGGTTCTCTCTGGGTTCTCTCCGGGTTCTCCCCGTGTATGTGTGGGTTCTCTCTGGGTTCTCTCTGGGTTCTCTCTGGGTTCTCTCTGGGTTCTCTCTGGGTTCTCCCCGTGTATGTGTGGGTTCTCTCTGGGTTCTCTCTGGGTTCTCTCTGGGTTCTCTCTGGGTTCTCTCTGGGTTCTCTCCGGGTTCTCTCCGGGTTCTCTCTGGGTTCTCCCCGTGTATGTGTGGGTTCTCTCTGGGTTCTCTCTGGGTTCTCTCTGGGTTCTCTCTGGGTTCTCTCCGGGTTCTCTCCGGGTTCTCTCCGGGTTCTCTCCGGGTTCTCCCCGCGTTCTCCCCGTGTATGTGTGGGTTCTCTCCGGGTTCTCCCCGTGTATCTGTGGGTTCTCTCCGGGTTCTCTCTGGGTTCTCCCCGTGTATGTGTGGGTTCTCTCCGGGTTCTCTCCGGGTTCTCTCCAGGTCCTCTCCGGGTTCTCTCCGGGTTCTCTCCGGGTTCTCTCCAGGTCCTCTCCGGGTTCTCTCCGGGTTCTCTCCGGGTTCTCTCCGGGTTCTCTCTGGGTTCTCTCTGGGTTCTCTCCGGGTTCTCTCCGGGTTCTCTCCGGGTTCTCTCCGGGTTCTCTCCGGGTTCTCTCTGGGTCCTCTCCGGGTTCTCCGGCTTCCTCCCACCACCCAGAAACATGCTGTCAGGTTAACTGGTGACTTTAAAAAGCTTTAAAAGTTGAAGTTACCGGCGCTATAGCGTGATTTAAAACAGAGTTACGGCGGTTTGAGTGAGCCATAGCGAGGGGAGGTTCACTTCCTGTTTATAAAATAAAAGCTCAAATTCTATCCTTATGGTTTTCTTTCTAATAAAAGAAAACAGGTGTTTTATTTTCGTGAAAATGACCAGAAGTGCATGACTCACTACGGCTGGCTTGGGTAGCAAAAACTCAAATCAAACTCTTTTTCAGAAAGCCAAGGAAAGAGCACAATGTGCCGCTGAGCCCAGCCCAAGGAGGCCCTGCCACCCCCAACCTGTCCAGCTCAGCCCTTCAAACAAGTGTTTGAGTGTTCACGTTTAGCTCAGTGTACAGAGTCGCTGAATGTACATTTTCAATTTTCAGCTTATTTAACCTGAGACAATCTAAACATGTTTCATCTTTTTTTTATCTGTTAACAAACATCTATTTTTACATTTAAGACCAGCAACATGTTCCAAAGAGTTGGGACAGGAGTGAGTTAGGGCTGAGAATGAAGTGAAAAATTACAACGATGTTATTTAAAACCTTCCTGGAAAGGACGCGGGAGCAAGCCTAAGCTGGACCCCGTGACCTCTGACCCCTCAGACGCTGCATCAAGAACCGTCATTCATCAGCAGCTGATAGAAGCACATGGACAAGGGATTACTGTGGAAACCTTTGTCCAGCACCACAATACAGAGCTCCATCCACAAGCTTTACTGTGCAGGAAAGAAGCCTGATGTTAACCTCGTCCACTTCTCTGGGCTCGGAGGCGTCTGGGATGGACCGTCACACGGTGGAAACGTGTGCTGTGGTCAGACCCATCAGTATTCCACATCTTTGCTGGAAGAAATGGAGCAAAGAGCAAAAGCAGCATCCAGCCTGCTGTCAGCAGCCAGTCCCTGCAGCCAGGCTCTGTGATGGTATGGGGTTGGATCAGGGGGCTAAGCTCATTTCCACTTCTGTGACGGCAGCATTAATGCAGAAAAGCTCCCTGAGATTTTACAGCAACATATGCTGCCTTCAAGGCCACATCTTTTCCTGGGACGTCCCAGCATTGTTCAAGCAGACCATGGAAAACCACATTCTGCCACAGTCCAAAGGCCTGGCTGAGAAGAAGAGGTACGGGTGCTGGACTGGCTGCCTGCAGTCCTGACCTGTCCCCAGCAGAGAAACAACCACCCCCCCGCCCTGCTGCCTGAGGTCCTGACCTGTCCCCAGCAGAGAAACAACCGCCCCCCCGCACTGCTGCCTGAGGTCCTGACCTGTCCCCAGCAGAGAAACAACCACCCCCCCGCACTGCTGCCTGAGGTCCTGACCTGTCCCCAGCAGAGAAACAACCACCCCCCCGCACTGCTGCCTGAGGTCCTGACCTGTCCCCAGCAGAGAAACAACCGCCCCCCCGCCCTGCTGCACACCTGAGGAAGAAGAGGTACGGGTGCTGGACTGGCTGCCAGACCTGATCCTTCACTGACTTTATGGGATGCTGCAGGTCTGAGGTGTAGAAATGATGTTTGTTCACAGACTAAATGAAGCTGAACAGGAAACATGTTGAGTTCAGACTGACTGACAGGAAATTGTTAAAAGGTAATGTTGGAACATTTTTTTACGTATTGTTTTCTGATACCGTTTCAAACTCTTTCAGGTTTTAGGTTGAGCAGGCAAACATCCTCTGTGTGAGAGTCTGTGTGTTCAGGTGCAGTGTGACTCCACATCACACAAACCTATTAGTCCTATGGTACCTGAATGCAGCACCGCTGTGGGTCGGGTCGTGCATCCCGGGGAGAGCAGCAGTCGGACCTGGCTGTCTCCCTGGTACGTGCACGAGCGTGAGCATGTTGTTAGCTAACCTGCACTTTCTTTGCATTTATGTGTGACTATCAATCTGCTACCAGATGCAGTGAAGAAGAGAGTAAAAATGCACACGTGCACACACCTCAAGGTCATCCAGCATCAGTAACTGCGACTCTGACAGGATGCAAAACATCTTGGTCCAGACGTCAGGCTCCGCCTTCCGCCCACAGGACAGCCAATGGATGGAGGCGCTCTTCGGCTCTGTGACATCATCATGACAGACAGTGATGTCACACGACTGAAACACAAAGCTCCGTCGGAAGCAGGTGAAGCAGGAAGGAGACCTCTGAGTTCTCTTTTTGAGGCTCGTTCTGCATGAATCTGTAGACTCTTCTCCCTGAGCCGTCTCCCACAGAAACACAGAACAGAAAACTCTCCACCTAAAGGCCATGCCAGAACTCTGGTGTTTGTGTGAAAGAGGCTGCAGTCAGAAGTAACTCATCTCTCATTAATGAACCTCCAACAGAACGGGACTCAGAAGGAGAATCCTGTTGGAGGGCAGCCGATATTAAAGATATTAGCTGCAGTAAAACAGCACCAGAACATGTTGGACCTGGTTTCTACCATCTGACAGAAAGAATGTTCCTTCTTCAGCTTCATGAAGCTCTGACAAAAGAAGGAAACATTTTGTGGTGCATGTTCCGCCCTGTTTGTGGATCCAAAACCGATCAGACAGCAATGAACTCACCAATCACCTTCATCCAGCCCACATGTTGGCACCTGGACAGATGTTTGACCAGCTGCTCCATGGCAACGGGGTCGTCAGGACACACCTGAAGCAGAGAACTCCTCAGTTTTGACAACACGTGGTCGTAATGTTGTGGCTAAATGGCGTCTCATCAAGAAATGCAGAGTTCATCATACAAAGGAAACGCTGAGAGCTCCGAATGCAGAAAAATCTGTAATATTACAGAATTATTCTGAACTTTGATAGAAAATCTGTAATATTACAGAATTATTCTGAACTTTGATAGAAAATCTGTAATATTACAGAATTATTCTGAACTTTGATAGAAAATCTGTAATATTACAGAATTATTCTGAACTTTGATAGAAAATCTGTAATATTACAGAATTATTCTGAACTTTGATAGAAAATCTGTAATATTACAGAATTATTCTGAACTTTGATAGAAAATCTGTAATATTACAGATTTATTCTGAACTTTGATAGAAAATCTGTAATATTACAGAATTATTCTGAACTTTGATAGAAAATCTGTAATATTACAGAATTATTCTGAACTTTGATAGAAAATCTGTAATATTACAGAATTATTCTGAACTTTGATAGAAAATCTGTAATATTACAGAATTATTCTGAACTTTGATAGAAAATCTGTAATATTACAGAATTATTCTGAACTTTGATAGAAAATCTGTAATATTACAGAATTATTCTGAACTTTGATAGAAAATCTGTAATATTACAGAATTATTCTGAACTTTGATAGAAAATCTGTAATATTACAGAATTATTCTGAACTTTGATAGAAAATCTGTAATATTACAGAATTATTCTGAACTTTGATAGAAAATCTGTAATATTACAGAATTATTCTGAACTTTGATCAGTAAGAAACAGAATAACAGAAAACCTGCGAGACTCTTAACTCTGTCAGCATCGTTCTATCATTAGATGTAATTAGTGACACACTGAGATCAGACAGCAAATAACCAAAAACAAGAGTAAACAGGAAAAAGCAGAATCAGGGGCCACTCAGCTTCCTGAGGATCATTAAAACTATCAGAGCTCAGTCAGATGACTTTCTCCTCAGTAAAGTCTGTTATTTCAGGCCTGAGTTCCGTTTTTAACACATTTTGAGGATATTTAAAGTAATTTAAGTACATTTTACATTATTTTACAGTATTTTTCAGCCGCTGGACTTATTTAAAGTTATTTTTTCCAGTGTGTAGTTACATGAGACGAGTCTTCAAAGACTGAAGAGTCTGCAGAGCCGTGGCCGCCTTTACGGTCCTGGACCCACAGTCCCTGTTCTGGTCCTGCTCCTCAGAAGCTGGGTCCAGTTCACCGTCCTAACGCCACTGGACCCACAGTCCCTGTTCTGGTCCTGCTCCTCAGAAGCTGGGTCCAGTTCACCGTCCTAACGCCACTGGACCCACAGTCCTCCCCCTGTTCTGGTCCAGTTCGAGAAGGCGGGTCCAGTTCTAACCCACTGCTTTTTCCCCGAACACGACTCCGGGATCTGCTCACCTGTGGGCACAATGACTCGGACTCTCTGGCTGTTTGCCTTCCTCACGTGAACTTTAACACCTTAATGAGATTCACAGATTATCACCGTCACACTCTCACTGCCACACAACATGTTTGAATTCCTGTGTTTGTGAGGACCCTGAAACCGATTCTGGGGCCTAAAATCAGGTCAGAACCTTCAAACAGCAATTTATGAAAACAAAGAGACATCCGGAGGCCAAAGGTCAGATTTCTTTTTTATTCTGGAGAAAGCTCAGCTGATTGGTCAGCTGGTCAGAAAAACACAAACATATAAACAGTCACATGATCAAAACAACTGTCCAGCAGGCCAACGGGAGGAGAACATGGTTACCATGGCAGCGAGGAGGAGCAGCAGGTTTAAAGTGACAGAGTGGCAGTTTAACGTCTCAGAGACTGTTAGCATTCCTCATTCACAACAATGGGCTGTGTTAGCTTCGAGCTAACCTGTGACACTGCCGATCAATACCTCCAATTGATTATCAGTTTATATTTGCATAGATACGAGATGAAACAAGTGCAAGATGACAGCTGCTGCCAGGAGGGATCAACGCCTGAGCAGGTGTCCTTCAGGTCGTGTCAGGTGACAGGTGACAAACACTCTCAGGTAGCGCTAAATGTGACAAAATAAGGGGCGGAGCTTGTTTAACGAAAGGTCAGGGGTGACTGGAGCTTCGCAGGTAAACATGTGACCCACCTGTTTCTGCTTAACCGTAACAGCACCGAACGAGAAACCGCTGAACACCACAAATTAGTAAGGACAGGTGAGAAGGTACGCTGTTTGACAGCAGGGGAGCAGTACAGGAAACCACAGAAGAACTCTGCCTGTTTAACAAATCAGAGAAGAAGAAACGGTTTGGTTTGTCAGATGGAAAGAAGAAGAACTCCAGTCAGCCCGATAAGTCTTATAATACGAGACTAAACACTACATATCCCTACAGAGGATGAGTCTTTGGCTGAGTTACATCGTGTTGCCTTCACTAAATACTGATCATGCAGGTCTGTGATGGCCTCTGAAACCTTCTCCGCCCACACACACCTGTCAGGTGCATCATACCCTGCTTTATGGGGACATCCTGGGGAAGGGGTTTTACCGGTAGGCCAGGTTCTCAGCAGGTTCTCCGGCTTCCTCCCACCACCCAAAACATACATGTCAGGTTAACTGGTGACTCTAAATTGTCCCGAGGGCTGAGTGGTCTCTGTGGCCCCGCCTCTCACCCAATGACAGCTGGGATAGGCTCCAGCCCCCCGCACTCCTGAGTTGGGTTAAGTGAGTATAGAAAATGGATGGATGGATATCTAGGCCAGGTGTTTTAGCAGGTAAGCTAGGTGTTTTCTGACTGGGGGAGTGTGGACGCAGAGGAATCAGCCCTCTCACAGACCCTACACCCTGTGATGACGTCACTGTCCTAATAAGGTGTTGTCCCCTCCCACTCCAGCAGGTATTGGACCGTCCCCTGAGCGGTGACACGGCGAGCCAACACCTGGTACCGCTCCCCATTGGTCAATCTGCCCGCCACTCCAAAGTATGAGGATATTGATGAGTGGAGGTGGGAGGAGTCTGACGGGATCTGGGAGGGGTCCGATAGGAAGTGGGAGGGCTCTATGGACAGGTGGGCGGGGTCATCGTTGATCTGTTCCTCCACTCCGAGCTCCTCCCCCGCCTCACTGCGATTGGCCCACTGGCTGTAACTGTTGCTGGGCAGCTTCCTCTTCCTACTGCCCACTCTCCTGGGGACACAGACAGGTGATCAGGTGGCTCCTCCCTCAGGTGTGGGTGGAGCAGAAGATGGAGGATGCCTTACCTGAAGTGGTAGGACGCACTCGTCGTGGCCGACCCGGAGGTGGAGGCATCGGTGGAGTCCTGGTCAATGCTGACGGTTCTGCTGGAGCTACTGCAGAAGAAGAAGGTGACATATGAGACCCGCTGGAACTGATTATTGATCTGTTTATTGATCGATCTCACCTCTTGAGGCTCTGCAGCTCATCCAGGGTGAAGTCAAAGATGTTGGCCATGTGGTGGTTGGCGGTCCAGCTGCAGGTCAACTCATTCTGTGAATGGTTACAGAGTTAGATGAGGGGGCGGAGCCTCCAGTCTACCATGTATCAACAGAAGAAGACTCTTACATTAGGAATGGCATCCTCCAGAAGCCACTTGGACTTCCTCTTCTTCCTCTCAGCTGAGCCACTAAGTTCACACAGAGACACACAGGTTACTGGGTTATGCCTCATTTCAACCGGCCCGTCCAGAAGAACCGAGGCCCAAAACCAGACTGCCTGCTGGTTCTGTTCTGCAGAATTCCACATCACCTGGAGTCAGGTGTTTCAGGATTGCTCAGCAGAACACATTCAGATTCTTTCCTCTGAGTAACCATGACTACCTGGTGAGGGCTTTCTTGTGGCCACGCCCCCCATCGTTCTGAGTACGCTCAGGAAACAGCTTGGTGGGAGGGTTGGGGGGGACTCGGGTCCTCAGACGGAAGATGCACTTCCTCTTCTTGATCTCCTTCCCACAGAGGAACCTGCACACACACCTGCAGATGATGACATGTCCAGCAGGTGAACAGCTGGCCCACAGTGTGGTGGGTCGGGCTTACTTGCTCTTGTATTTGTTCAGAGCGTCCAGCAGGTGCTGCCCCCTGTCTGCGGGAGGAGTGTTCGACAGCTGCACCAAAACACAAACAAACCACTCTCAATCACATCAGGACACAACCCACATAAACAGGTTCAGTGCAGTCCGGTTCCAGTGGTTCTGGTACCTTTCCGAGCTGTAAATGGTCCCAGTTAGCTGAGACAAAGGCCAGAATCTCATCCAGCTCAAAGTATTTCTTCTTGCTGCTCACAGACAGGTTGTACAGAACCAGGTGGACCACGTCGACCCACCTGAGGGACAATCGACGGATGTACTCGGAACCTTTGTTGCACACCGCACACAGGAAGAGGTAGAACCTGAGCAGGACCACGGACAGAACAGTCAGTGACTGAAGCAGAACTGAGAAGGACGAGCAGAACCTGAAGAACCGACCTGTCTCCGAACATCATGGAGTCCTGCAGAACCTGCGTGCACGCCTCATGGAACCACTGCTGACATCGGAAACAATGCAGCATCTTCAGGTACCACCTGCAGAAACGCATTATGATCAGAACCGGGACCAGGCTGAGCTGCTGTGTGGGTCTGACGGGTTCAACTCACTCTCCCGGCCCGCCGCAGTAACAGTAGCACTGCTGCTGATTGGTCCGGTGCTGAGAGTCCCAGTCCAGAGAATCCAAGTCGTACGGCAGAACCTGCTTCATGGCTGACAGAGCTTTGGCTATCGGACCTTTCTTCAGGGCACCGCCTTTCTGTGGATACGGGTCAGAAAGGAAGGAGACGGGTCAGAAAGGAAGGAGACGGGTCAGGGAGAAGGAGACGGGTCAGAAAGGAAGGAGACGGGTCAGGGAGAAGGAGACGGGTCAGAAAGGAAGGAGACGGGTCAGGGAGAAGGAGACGGGTCAGAAAGGAAGGAGACGGGTCAGAAAGGAAGGAGACGGGTCAGGGAGAAGGAGACGGGTCAGAAAGGAAGGACACGGGTCAGAAAGGAAGGAGACGGGTCAGGGAGAAGGAGACGGGTCAGGGAGAAGGAGACGGGTCAGAAAGGAAGGAGACGGGTCAGAAAGGAAGGAGACGGGTCAGGGAGAAGGAGGCGGGTCAGAAAGGAAGGAGACGGGTCAGAAAGGAAGGAGACGGGTCAGAAAGGAAGGAGACGGGTCAGAAAGGAAGGAGACGGGTCAGAAAGGAAGGAGGCGGGTCAGGGAGAAGGAGACGGGTCAGAAAGGAAGGAGACGGGTCAGAAAGGAAGGAGGCGGGTCAGGGAGAAGGAGGCGGGTCAGGGAGAAGGAGACGGGTCAGAAAGGAAGGAGACGGGTCAGGGAGAAGGAGGCGGGTCAGGGAGAAGGAGGCGGGTCAGAAAGGAAGGAGACGGGTCAGGGAGAAGGAGACGGGTCAGAAAGGAAGGAGACGGGTCAGGGAGAAGGAGGCGGGTCAGGGAGAAGGAGGCGGGTCAGAAAGGAAGGAGACGGGTCAGGGAGAAGGAGACGGGTCAGGGAGAAGGAGACGGGTCAGAAAGGAAGGAGACGGGTCAGGGAGAAGGAGGCGGGTCAGGGAGAAGGAGACGGGTCAGAAAGGAAGGAGACGGGTCAGGGAGAAGGAGACGGGTCAGGGAGAAGGAGACGGGTCAGAAAGGAAGGAGACGGGTCAGGGAGAAGGAGGCGGGTCAGAAAGGAAGGAGACGGGTCAGGGAGAAGGAGACGGGTCAGAAAGGAAGGAGACGGGTCAGGGTGAAGGAGACGGGTCAGAAAGGAAGGAGACGGGTCAGGGAGAAGGAGACGGGTCAGAAAGGAAGGAGACGGGTCAGGGAGAAGGAGACGGGTCAGAAAGGAAGGAGACGGGTCAGGGAGAAGGAGACGGGTCAGAAAGGAAGGAGACGGTTCAGGGAGAAGGAGACGGGTCAGGGAGAAGGAGACGGTTCAGGGAGAAGGAGACGGGTCAGGGAGAAGGAGGCGGGTCAGAAAGGAAGGAGACGGGTCAGGGAGAAGGAGACGGGTCAGGGAGAAGGAGACGGGTCAGGGAGAAGGAGACGGGTCAGAAAGGAAGGAGACGGGTCAGAAAGGAAGGAGACGGGTCAGGGAGAAGGAGACGGGTCAGAAAGGAAGGAGACGGGTCAGGGAGAAGGAGACGGGTCAGAAAGGAAGGAGACGGGTCAGAAAGGAAGGAGACGGGTCAGAAAGGAAGGAGGCGGGTCAGAAAGGAAGGAGACGGGTCAGAAAGGAAGGAGGCGGGTCAGAAAGGAAGGAGACGGGTCAGAAAGGAAGGAGACGGGTCAGGGAGAAGGAGACGGGTCAGAAAGGAAGGAGACGGGTCAGGGAGGAGACGGGTCAGGGAGAAGGAGACGGGTCAGAAAGGAAGGAGACGGGTCAGGGAGAAGGAGACGGGTCAGGGAGAAGGAGACGGGTCAGAAAGGAAGGAGACGGGTCAGAAAGGAAGGAGACGGGTCAGAAAGGAAGGAGGCGGGTCAGAAAGGAAGGAGACGGGTCAGAAAGGAAGGAGGCGGGTCAGAAAGGAAGGAGACGGGTCAGAAAGGAAGGAGACGGGTCAGGGAGAAGGAGACGGGTCAGAAAGGAAGGAGACGGGTCAGGGAGGAGACGGGTCAGGGAGAAGGAGACGGGTCAGGGAGAAGGAGACGGGTCAGAAAGGAAGGAGATGGGTCAGGGAGAAGGAGACGGGTCAGAAAGGAAGGAGACGGGTCAGAAAGGAAGGAGACGGGTCAGGGAGAAGGAGACGGGTCAGGGAGAAGGAGACGGGTCAGGGAGAAGGAGACGGGTCAGAAAGGAAGGAGACGGGTCAGGGAGAAGGAGACGGGTCAGGGAGAAGGAGACGGGTCAGAAAGGAAGGAGACGGGTCAGGGAGAAGGAGACGGGTCAGGGAGAAGGAGACGGGTCAGAAAGGAAGGAGACGGGTCAGAAAGGAAGGAGACGGGTCAGGGAGAAGGAGACGGGTCAGGGAGAAGGAGACGGGTCAGAAAGGAAGGAGACGGGTCAGAAAGGAAGGAGACGGGTCAGGGAGAAGGAGACGGGTCAGGGAGAAGGAGACGGGTCAGAAAGGAAGGAGACGGGTCAGAAAGGAAGGAGGCGGGTCAGGGAGAAGGAGACGGGTCAGGGAGAAGGAGACGGGTCAGAAAGGAAGGAGACGGGTCAGAAAGGAAGGAGGCGGGTCAGGGAGAAGGAGACGGGTCAGGGAGAAGGAGACGGGTCAGGGAGAAGGAGACGGGTCAGGGAGAAGGAGGCGGGTCAGGGAGAAGGGGATGAAGAGGAGCTGATACCCGGACAGCCAAAGCGAAGACACAGCGTCTGCAGAACCACGGGCTCAGACTGGTACCGGTACTGCTGCCCTCTACTGGAGGAACGTGGCACAGCTGATGGAAGCCTGGCGCACACACAAAGAAGGTGATGACATCATCAAGTTACGGTAAACATGTTAAACCTCGACTCAGACCTGGGTTCTGCTCCCTCAGTGTGAGTGTGTGTGTTCAGATGGTGCTGGGCTGTGATTGGCTCGTCAGCATGGCGAGCTACCTCAACTGGTTCAGCTGGACTTATTCTTCTAGGTTCTTGGAGTTCTGCACACCTCTTGGAAAGTGAACATCTGGATAATGACGACACTCAGACTCACCAATGCCGCACTTCCCACAAATCAGGATGTGGTTGGTCATCTTTAATTGGTTGTCAGAGTTTGGTTCCGCCTCTCGACACACAGAGCAACGAGGCTCCTCCCCCGGAACTCCAGCTGCACAGTGATTGGACAGGTGAGGAAAAACAGAAAGTAGATGTGATCATCTCATGTGTTTAATGTCTGCTGATTTTTCTTCTCTGACCAGAACTCAACGGTTCAATGATAGGAGAAAGAAAAGAATCTGTCTCTAGTCAGCACCAGTTTCCCTATCAGAAGGTGTCTCTAGTCAGCACCTGTTTCCCTATCAGAAGGTGTCTCTAGTCAGCACCTGTTTCCCTATCAGAAGGTGTCTCTAGTCAGCACCTGTTTCCCTATCAGGTGTCTCTAGTCAGCACCTGTTTCCCTATCAGAAGGTGTCTCTAGTCAGCACCTGTTTCCCTATCAGGTGTCTCCAGTCAGCACCTGTATCCCTATCAGAAGGTGTCTCTAGTCAGCACCCGTTTCCCTATCAGGTGTCTCTAGTCAGCACCTGTTTCCCTATCAGAAGGTGTCTCTAGTCAGCAGCTGTTTCCCTATCAGAAGGTGTCTCTAGTCAGCACCTGTTTCCCTATCAGGTGTCTCCAGTCAGCACCTGTATCCCTATCAGAAGGTGTCTCTAGTCAGCACCTGTTTCCCTATCAGGTGTCTCTAGTCAGCACCTGTTTCCCTATCAGAAGGTGTCTCTAGTCAGCAGCTGTTTCCCTATCAGAAGGTGTCTCTAGTCAGCACCTGTTTCCCTATCAGAAGGTGTCTCTAGTCAGCACCTGTTTCCCTATCAGAAGGTGTCTCTAGTCAGCACCTGTTTCCCTATCAGAAGGTGTCTCTAGTCAGCACCTGTTTCCCTATCAGAAGGTGTCTCTAGTCAGCACCTGTTTCCCTATCAGAAGGTGTCTCTAGTCAGCAGCTGTTTCCCTATCAGAAGGTGTCTCTAGTCAGCACCTGTTTCCCTATCAGGTGTCTCTAGTCAGCACCTGTTTCCCTATCAGAAGGTGTCTCTAGTCAGCACCTGTTTCCCTATCAGAAGGTGTCTCTAGTCAGCACCTGTTTCCCTATCAGAAGGTGTCTCTAGTCAGCACCCGTTTCCCTATCAGGTGTCTCCAGTCAGCACCTGTTTCCCTATCAGAAGGTGTCTCTAGTCAGCAGCTGTTTCCCTATCAGAAGGTGTCTCTAGTCAGCACCTGTTTCCCTATCAGGTGTCTCTAGTCAGCACCTGTTTCCCTATCAGAAGGTGTCTCTAGTCAGCACCCGTTTCCCTATCAGGTGTCTCCAGTCAGCACCTGTTTCCCTATCAGAAGGTGTCTCTAGTCAGCACCTGTTTCCCTATCAGGTGTCTCCAGTCAGCACCTGTATCCCTATCAGAAGGTGTCTCTAGTCAGCACCTGTTTCCCTATCAGGTGTCTCTAGTCAGCACCCGTTTCCCTATCAGAAGGTGTCTCTAGTCAGCACCCGTTTCCCTATCAGAAGGTGTCCCTAGTCAGCACCTGTTTCCCTATCAGAAGGTGTCTCTAGTCAGCACCTGTTTCCCTATCAGGTGTCTCTAGTCAGCAGCTGTTTCCCTATCAGAAGGTGTCTCTAGTCAGCACCTGTTTCCCTATCAGGTGTCTCTAGTCAGCACCTGTTTCCCTATCAGAAGGTGTCTCTAGTCAGCACCCGTTTCCCTATCAGAAGGTGTCCCTAGTCAGCACCTGTTTCCCTATCAGAAGGTGTCTCTAGTCAGCACCCGTTTCCCTATCAGAAGGTGTCTCTAGTCAGCACCTGTTTCCCTATCAGAAGGTGTCTCTAGTCAGCACCTGTTTCCCTATCAGAAGGTGTCTCTAGTCAGCACCCGTTTCCCTATCAGAAGGTGTCCCTAGTCAGCACCTGTTTCCCTATCAGAAGGTGTCTCTAGTCAGCACCTGTTTCCCTATCAGAAGGTGTCTCTAGTCAGCACCTGTTTCCCTATCAGAAGGTGTCTCTAGTCAGCAGCTGTTTCCCTATCAGAAGGTGTCTCTAGTCAGCACCTGTTTCCCTATCAGAAGGTGTCTCTAGTCAGCACCTGTTTCCCTATCAGAAGGTGTCTCTAGTCAGCACCTGTTTCCCTATTAGAAGGTGTCTCTAGTCAGCACCTGTTTCCCTATTAGAAGGTGTCTCTAGTCAGCACCTGTTTCCCTATCAGAAGGTGTCTCTAGTCAGCACCTGTTTCCCTATCAGAAGGTGTCTCTAGTCAGCACCTGTTTCCCTATCAGAAGGTGTCTCTAGTCAGCACCTGTTTCCCTATCAGAAGGTGTCTCTAGTCAGCACCTGTTTCCCTATCAGAAGGTGTCTCTAGTCAGCACCTGTTTCCCTATCAGAAGGTGTCTCTGGTCAGAACCAGTTAGAGCCTGTCAGAACCTGTCTCACCATGTTGGATGTCCTTCCAGAGGACCCAGAACTTAGAGTTATCCTCAAAGGTGACGAAGCAGCTCTGTCGGGGGGGACTCACCTGTGACCAATCAGAACACAGAGCCTCAGCACAGCGAATCAGGAGCAGCAGCTCCACAGTTAACAGGAACCATATCCTCACCCTCTGGATCTTCCCCAGGTAGTAGAGTCCATCTGACCAATGACAGAGGACGAACTGTCCCACGCTCAGACTGGACTCTGCTCCTTCATCCATCTCTGGGATTCGTCCTCTACGGCAGGAAGCCCCGCCCACAGGGGACACCTGAGGCTCCAGGCCACGGATGGCTTCAAGCAGGTCATCAAACATCCTTCAAAGACAAACACAGACAGACAGGAGGCTCATCTCCAGAACTCCACCCTCCTCCACCTCCCAGCAGATCATTCTGAAGAACTCAGGTGTAAAACTGCACCTGATCTAATGCTCATCAGACAGAATAAGCGAAGAGTTCAGAAGCTGCTGGGTCGCATCATATTTAGCTGACATCAATCCAATCCGATCCATTTTATTCATAAAGCACAGATTAAATAAACACAAAGGTTCCCAAAGTGCTGTACAATAAAACATAATAAATAAATAGACTGTCCACCCACATAAAATATCTGTGCACATAAAACCTACGTAGTGCTGAAAGTCAAAGAAAAGAGCTCTGTTTTAAGAAGCGTTTCACAGTTAGACTGAGGCCTGTCCAATGTGCAGCGGCAGTTCGTTCCATAATAAATGCTCGGCCCCCTCTGAGCTTCAGCCTCACAGGAGCAGCTGGTCAGCTGACCTGAGAGATCGGCTGGGTGTGTCGGGGGGGAAGAGGTTCAGAGAGGTACGATGGGGCAAGACCTTTTCAAGATTTAAAAGCAAATAAAAGAATTTTAAAATAAATTCTAAAATGCACGGGTGGCCAGTGGAGTGAAGCTAAAATGTGTGAAATGTGCTCAAACTTCCCCGTGCCAGTTAAAAGACGTGCCGCTGCATTTTGTACCAGATGAAGATGTGCGATGGAGGACCCACTGACCCCCACATAAAGTGCAGTAATCCAGCGGAGGGGTCACAGACACGTGGGTTACTGTTTCAAAGTGTCAGATCTTCGCTAGCTGCTTTATCTGGCTTCAAACTTAAGATGCACAACAACTTTTACCTGCAAATCATTAGTGATAGGTTTGGCATCCTGTGCCAAGGAACCCAGGTCGACTGGGGGGGTCACAGAGCTGCCACCCAAGACCATCGCTTCAGTCTTTTTTCATCAAAGGTTTAGAGCCATCCAGGACTTGACATCCTCCAAACAGTGGAACAATAGCTCAAGGGAGTATGAGTCAGCCCTTTAAGGGGTACATAGATCTGGCTGTCATCAGAATAACACTGGAGTAGAATATTGTGCTTCCTGAGGACGGAACCAAGTGGGGGAAGGTACAAAGAAAGTAAAAGAGGGCCCACCACTGAACCCTGTGGGACTCCACATGGGAGACGAGCAGTGGAGGACAGAGAGGACAGAAAGCACTGATTCTGTGCTGTGCAATGTTTTAAAACCAGATTGGAAAATTTCAAGAACATTTTGTTGATTTAAAAAGTCCATGAGCTGAGAGTAGACAGATTTTTTAAAGGAAGGATAGTTTAGAAATGGGCATAAAATTAGCCATAACAGCAGGATCTAGTCCAGTTTCTTTTTTTATTATTTTTAAATAAGTGGCTGCACAACTGCATGTTTGAAATTTACAGGAACCAAAATGCTGCATAAGGACAGAATGCTGTTAATGATGCTGTGTAAATATGGCCCAATAGTCGGGAAAACCTCCTTAAAAATCATCAACATCAGTTCAAAATGACTTCTGAAACTGTCCAACACCTGTCACCTCCTCATTTCTCCCCCCTGCAGTGGGAGAGGCAGAGATGCAGCCTGGAGGATGAGATAAAGGAGGCAGTTTGAGGCTCTGATTCGTTTCTGAACTACCAGGGGGTTTCTGATATCTCGGAGCATGCGCAGTTCAGCTCTCCATCACATACCGTTAACTCCCCAGTTAACCACATAAACTACCACACCCTGGCCCGGTCATAACGACTATATGAACGGAAAGTCCCCTATATCCGGTAACAGGCTGTTAAGGACTCCATCACCTCATTAATCTGTGTCATTAACGATAATAACGCTTATTTCTCTGTAACGGTCTACATGAAACACTGACACGACCAGACAGAAGCAGTTCGGCCGCCGAATAAACCGTTCACCATCTTTCTGGGTAACCCGGGTAACCTTAACCTGGACCGGTAATCTGGTCCGGGTTGGATCGAGATGTTAAAGTGATGCCCTAAAGTAAACAAGCTGAAACCGAGCCGCCTCACCTCTGATGCCGATGGTGTTCCTCCTCCGTCCCGGTCCTCCCTTCTCGGAACCGCACAGAGTCTAACAAGAGACAGACAGACGGGAGCTGGGCTGAACCGGGTCCGACAGTCTGTGTCTCCGGACCTGCGGACCTCCGGTCTGTCTCTTTATTTCTGGCTCCGTTTCGCGCCGCTGAACTTCAAACTTCCACAGTCGCCATTTTTTAATTTTTCCCGCGAATCACAGAGATTTTTTTTTTTTGAAGTTCGTCATCACGTCGCCACAGGAACTACTACGTCAAGGCTCCACTGCAGCGCTCTGCCGCGAATCACTGGCCTGTTCAGAACTCCTTTACTTTTTTACAGATTTAACCCTGCAGCGTTTCTCTGAGGAACTTTGGCTGGATACTCGTCCATTAACCCGAGGCTGCCCCGCTGTTGGTGGGATCGGCGTGATTTTATTTGAGTTTATTTAATAGTACATTAAAAAAAAATCATTAAATGTGGAAAAATAGTTCAAACTTTCCAACAGGATGTGTTAATCTTCAGTTGTTCATATAATGTGTGTTTGGTGTCAGACAGATGATAGACACTTCAGTCAGAAATCTTTATTGTGAAAATACTCAACTGCCATCACCAGTTGATTATCTGTACAATACAGTGTTGATTAGAACACATTCTGCCTGCAGGCAGCAGGTCAGAACAAGTGATCACAAATCAGTTGAGTTTCTGCCAGAGAACTGTCCCCAGGGTCAACAGGTTGGGGGTCAGAGGTCTGGGTTCAGTTCCAGTTTCAGGACTCAGATTTTCTGGGTCGGATCTTCATTTCGGTGAATCGCAGCGAGTACTGCCAGCCAGTCCAGCTGGACCATTCCACGCCGTCAGCATAGGAGGCATGGCCTCCTCTCAGGTACTGCCCGTTCAGGTTGGAGGTGTGGCAGTTACGGTACCACCACGCCCCCTGGTAATACGCCGCACAGTTGTTCTCTGACTGGTCCTGGTCTCGATCTTTGGTTGTGAACCGCATCCCAGAGTGCTTGAGCAGGGAGTCACCTGGAGGAGAAAAGGAACGCCTGGTTGGTTCTGAGTAGTGTTCTGCAGGGCTGTGTGTGGTGCTGTGCAGTACCTGCAGTTCCAGAGTACCCGTCCACAATAAGTGGGTATCCATCCTCCTCTGGGTTCACCGAGTCCAGACCAACAGAGAAATCTGAATAATGAGCAAAAGCTGTGGCGTTGTCGAAGTCGGCCATGTCGATGCGCAGCTCGAAGCCACCTGACCTGGTGAGGGAGTAGATCCTCTGCAGACCTGAGACAGACCGACCGGTTTTTAATACTTTTATACTTTTCATTTAGCCTGTAACTATTCATTCTGAGTGTAAATCATCATCATATCATTACATATCATACTGTTTTTATCTTTTACATTGTTGTACTTTGTGTTATTCATGTACAGCACTTTGTTTCACCCACGGCTCTTTAAATAAAGTTGAGTTGCTGCTGAAAACAATTTCCCTTCAAAGGGGTGAGGACATCCAACAAAGTGGGGATGCTTAAAGTGTCCAGATTTGACAAAGTCAGGACATTTGACTTAATGAGGACACCATGATGACATTTATTAAAACACTTAATGAAATAAGGCCATGTACCAAAATGGTGACTTCTAAAGAAGATTTTTGTTTGGTGAACCAAAAGCCAGAAACATGAAGACATTTAAGGATAAGAGGATTCTGGGGTGAATCGCGTGTGTGTCAGACCCAGCCAGTGCTCCCCTGTGGTTGTCCCGAAGCCGTCCCTGTAGGCCTCCCAGCCCCTGAAGAAGTTCACCGAGCCGTCGTCCCTCCTCTGGATCACCTGCAGCACACACACATGCATGCTGTCAGCTCCTCAAACTGACCCAGCCAGGGAAACTGCTGTCATTGGAGGGACTTCTTGGCCCACACTGGACACAAATCTCCACCCCAGACACATTTCTGTTGATGTAAACTGTCTCCAGCCCTCATCAGCGCGCATTATCGACCCGATGCATACTTTTAATTATCATGATCCATATTGAATAAATCGTGTGGAGCTCACTTATGGAAAATAGATAAATACAATTGTAAAGTTAAAAGAATATGAGGAAGTTAAAGCAGGACTCCCTGTTTGCTTGTTAAGCTAATTAATGTTAAGTAGTGAAGCAGCTGTCTGATGAGCTCAGGTTGACAAACTTCATTAAGTATTAACTAAGTTCCTCCGATGTTCACTTTATCGGTCCAGCAGCTTTCAGGATGAATCACAAAGTGCTTCACAAGAAAAAATGGAACATAAGAAACAAATTTAAAATCTTATCCTCTCCCAGTCCACAGATCTCAGGCCCTGATCACATGACCTCAGGCCCTGATCACATGACCTCTGGCCCTGATCACATGACCTCAGGCCCTGATCACATGACCTCAGGCCTGATCACATGACCTCAGGCCCTGATCACATGACCTCTGGCCTGATCACATGACCTCGGGCCCCGATCACATGACCTCTGGCCCCGATCACATGACCTCAGGCCTGATCACATGACCTCAGGCCTGATCACATGACCTCTGGCCCTGATCACATGACCTCAGGCCCCGATCACATGAGCCCGGGCCTGATCACATGACCTCAGGCCCTGATCACATGACCTCTGGCCCCGATCACATGACCTCTGGCCTGATCACATGACCTCAGGCCTGATCACATGACCTCAGGCCCTGATCACATGACCTCTGGCCCCGATCACATGACCTCAGGCCTGATCACATGACCTCAGGCCTGATCACATGACCTCTGGCCCTGATCACATGACCTCAGGCCCCGATCACATGAGCCCGGGCCTGATCACATGACCTCAGGCCCCGATCACATGACCTCAGGCCCCGATCACATGACCTCTGGCCTGATCACATGACCTCGGGCCCCGATCACATGACCTCTGGCCCCGATCACATGACCTCAGGCCTGATCACATGACCTCAGGCCTGATCACATGACCTCTGGCCCTGATCACATGACCTCAGGCCCCGATCACATGAGCCCGGGCCTGATCACATGACCTCAGGCCCTGATCACATGACCTCGGGCCCCGATCACATGACCTCTGGCCTGATCACATGACCTCTGGCCCCGATCACATGACCTCAGGCCCCGATCACATGACCTCAGGCCCCGATCACATGACCTCAGGCCCCGATCACATGACCTCTGGCCCTGATCACATGACCTCAGGCCTGATCACATGACCTCTGGCCCTGATCACATGACCTCTGGCCCTGATCACATGACCTCTGGCCTGATCACATGACCTCTGGCCTGATCACATGACCTCTGGCCTGATCACATGACCTCGGGCCCCGATCACATGACCTCTGGCCCTGATCACATGACCTCGGGCCCCGATCACATGACCTCTGGCCTGATCACATGACCTCGGGCCCCGATCACATGACCTCTGGCCCTGATCACATGACCTCGGGCCCCGATCACATGACCTCTGGCCTGATCACATGACCTCGGGCCCCGATCACATGACCTCTGGCCTGATCACATGACCTCTGGCCCTGATCACATGACCTCTGGCCCTGATCACATGACCCCGGGCCCTGATTTCTCTTCATTAAGGTTTTTTAAGTCTTATCAATACACTGTAATTATAAACAGATGCCGCAGTCTGTGAGGGTTCTTTGTTTCCACCAAAGTTTGTGTGTGTGCGTACCGTCCAGCCTCCTCCGTCGGTCGTCATGTCGCAGTAAACCATGAAGCCATCGGGATTGTGAGGTGGATACACAGAATAAACTCCATCCTCAGAGACACCAGACTCCTTTATATCGCTACAGTCTTTGGGCTTGAGTGCTGAAGGACACAGAGATGTACACCTGGTTGTCATGGTATCAATCAGAAGCTGATGACATCATCAGTCTCAGTCATACCAATACTCTGTCCACCAAACACGTATTAACACAGTTCAGCTTATTTCAGTCTGCTGGTGGAGACTCAGGTTCACCTGTCTTTGTTTCTTTGTGTGTTTTGTTGCCAGTTTGGATGTGGTACCTGTATGTAACCTGTGTGTTTTGTTGCCAGTTTGGATGTGGTACCTGTATGTAACCTGTGTGTTTTGTTGCCAGTTTGGATGTGGTACCTGTATGTAACCTGTGTGTTTTGTTGCCAGTTTGGATGTGGTACCTGTATGTAACCTGTGTGTTTTGTTGCCAGTTTGGATGTGGTACCTGTATGTAACCTGTGTGTTTTGTTGCCAGTTTGGATGTGGTACCTGTATGTAACCTGTGTGTTTTGTTGCCAGTTTGGATGTGGTACCTGTATGTAACCTGTGTGTTTTGTTGCCAGTTTGGATGTGGTACCTGTATGTAACCTGTGTGTTTTGTTGCCAGTTTGGATGTGGTACCTGTATGTAACCTGTGTGTAAACTATGTTTTTGCTAATAAGATATAATCAACGGTGCTGATGGAAACTTGTTATTAACTGTGTTCTATTTGTGAGGGAATCAAGAATCCAGGTGGCTGTATCCACCTGGATTGTAATAGAAGCTCAGGAGAAATCAAAGAACATGATCCTCACAGTGTTGCCAGCTTTGTTTAGAAGCAGGTAAATAATGGCACCTTCAGCACCATCCCCAGGATGATAAGCTCCCATGATGCACCTCTCCTCCCTCCATGTTCTGCTGCTACAGGCCCAGCCTGCTGGGGGAGCTCCCATGATGCACCTCTCCTCCCTCCATGTTCTGCTGCTATAGGCCCAGCCTGCTGGGGGAGCTCCCATGATGCACCTCTCCTCCCTCCATGTACAGATGACATCATTGCTGTCATTAACTTGTGTTTCTCTCTCTCAGCAGGTGTCTCTGGCCTGGTGTTACGCTGCTTGTTGTCCCCTCTTTCCTGTCCTCTCAGCCCCAGCTGGTCCAGGCAGATGGACCCTTCCTGGTTCTGGTTCTGATGGAGGTTTCTTCCTGGTTCTGGTTCTGATGGAGGTTTCTTCCTGGTTCTGGTTCTGATGGAGGTTTCTTCCTGGTTCTGGTTCTGATGGAGGTTTCTTCCTGGTTCTGGTTCTGATGGAGGTTTCCTCCTGGTTTTTTTTTTCCTCCAGTCTTTTGGTTACCTTAGCTAAACAATTTTTTTTAATTGGTTCGGTATGTGTGAATTGAATTGATTTTTAATTTAATTAATTGGATTTGATTGGATTATGTTTACAATAAATTTGACTCTAATTGGCTTGAATTGGACTGTATGCATTGAGATGACATTTGTTGTGATTTGGGGCTGTATAATGAACTATTTTCCAGGGCCTATATGATGAATATTTCTGCTGATTCACTGGTTGCTATGGTGACTCACATTTTTTCAGGGAGCAGACAGCAGCACCATGTTGAGAAGACTAAAAAACAAACAATCGCTGTGTAAAAACTATAAGTTGGAGAATCTTGTTCTGAACACACAGATTTCCTTAATCTGATGTGTATTTCATAGTTTTTATGGCAGGTTAAAGACCTCCAAATGTGAAGAGAAATGTGAGTGATCTGGAGTTTGGGAGGGGGGGGTGCACTCTGTGTTCTGGGAAACTTAGATTTACAGATGTGTGTTACCTGTCCGTGAGCTGCCTGGAATCAGTTCGCTCTTCAGCCTCCTCAGACTTTCTGCCTCCCTCTGCAGGCTGAGCAGAGCGTCGCTGAAACCTTCGGCCAGCTTCAGCGCCCCTGTGTGACTGTCAGTTAACATCTGTACAGGTGCACAGGAAAACAGTCAGTTAACATCTGTACAGGTGCACAGGGAAACAGTCAGTAAACATCTGTACAGGTGCACAGGGAAACAGTCAGTTAACATCTGTACAGGTGCACAGGGAAACAGTCAGTTAACATCTGTACAGGTGCACAGGGAAACAGTCAGTTAACATCTGTACAGGTGAACAGGGAAAACAGTCAGTAAACATCTGTACAGGTGCACAGGGAAACAGTCAGTTAACATCTGTACAGGTGCACAGGGAAACAGTCGGTTAACATCTGTACAGGTGCACGGGGAAACAATCAGTTAACATCTGTACAGGTGCACAGGGAAACAGTCAGTTAACATCTGTACAGGTGCACAGGGAAAACAGTCAGTAAACATCTGTACAGGTGCACAGGAAAAACAGTCAGTTAACATCTGTACAGGTGAACAGGGAAAACAGTCAGTAAACATCTGTACAGGTGCACAGGGAAACAGTCAGTTAACATCTGTACAGGTGCACAGGGAAACAGTCGGTTAACATCTGTACAGGTGCACGGGGAAACAATCAGTTAACATCTGTACAGGTGCACAGGGAAACAGTCGGTTAACATCTGTACAGGTGCACGGGGAAACAGTCGGTTAACATCTGTACAGGTGCACAGGGAAACAGTCAGTTAACATCTGTACAGGTGCACAGGGAAACAGTCGGTTAACATCTGTACAGGTGCACGGGGAAACAATCAGTTAACATCTGTACAGGTGCACAGGGAAACAGTCAGTTAACATCTGTACAGGTGCACAGGGAAAACAGTCAGTAAACATCTGTACAGGTGCACAGGGAAACAGTCAGTTAACATCTGTACAGGTGCACAGGGAAACAGTCAGTTAACATCTGTACAGGTGCACAGGGAAACAGTCAGTTAACATCTGTACAGGTGAACAGGGAAAACAGTCAGTAAACATCTGTACAGGTGCACAGGGAAACAGTCGGTTAACATCTGTACAGGTGCACGGGGAAACAATCAGTTAACATCTGTACAGGTGCACAGGGAAACAGTCAGTTAACATCTGTACAGGTGCACAGGGAAAACAGTCAGTAAACATCTGTACAGGTGCACAGGAAAAACAGTCAGTTAACATCTGTACAGGTGCACAGGGAAACAGTCGGTTAACATCTGTACAGGTGCACGGGGAAACAATCAGTTAACATCTGTACAGGTGCACAGGGAAACAGTCAGTTAACATCTGTACAGGTGCACAGGGAAACAGTCAGTAAACATCTGTACAGGTGCACAGGGAAACAGTCAGTTAACATCTGTACAGGTGCACAGGGAAAACAGTCAGTAAACATCTGTACAGGTGCACAGGGAAACAGTCAGTTAACATCTGTACAGGTGCACAGGGAAACAGTCAGTAAACATCTGTACAGGTGCACAGGGAAACAGTCAGTTAACATCTGTACAGGTGCACAGGGAAAACAATCAGTTAACATCTGTACAGGTGCACAGGGAAACAGTCAGTAAACATCTGTACAGGTGCACAGGGAAACAGTCAGTTAACATCTGTACAGGTGAACAGGGAAAACAGTCAGTAAACATCTGTACAGGTGCACAGGGAAACAGTCAGTTAACATCTGTACAGGTGCACAGGGAAACAGTCGGTTAACATCTGTACAGGTGCACGGGGAAACAATCAGTTAACATCTGTACAGGTGCACAGGGAAACAGTCGGTTAACATCTGTACAGGTGCACGGGGAAACAGTCAGTTAACATCTGTACAGGTGCACAGGGAAACAGTCAGTTAACATCTGTACAGGTGCACAGGGAAAACAGTCAGTAAACATCTGTACAGGTGCACAGGAAAAACAGTCAGTTAACATCTGTACAGGTGAACAGGGAAAACAGTCAGTAAACATCTGTACAGGTGCACAGGGAAACAGTCGGTTAACATCTGTACAGGTGCACAGGGAAACAGTCGGTTAACATCTGTACAGGTGCACGGGGAAACAATCAGTTAACATCTGTACAGGTGCACGGGGAAACAATCAGTTAACATCTGTACAGGTGCACAGGGAAACAGTCAGTTAACATCTGTACAGGTGCACGGGGAAACAGTCAGTTAACATCTGTACAGGTGCACAGGGAAAACAGTCAGTAAACATCTGTACAGGTGCACAGGGAAACAGTCAGTTAACATCTGTACAGGTGCACAGGGAAACAGTCGGTTAACATCTGTACAGGTGCACGGGGAAACAATCAGTTAACATCTGTACAGGTGCACAGGGAAAACAGTCAGTAAACATCTGTACAGGTGCACAGGGAAACAGTCGGTTAACATCTGTACAGGTGCACAGGGAAACAGTCGGTTAACATCTGTACAGGTGCACGGGGAAACAATCAGTTAACATCTGTACAGGTGCACGGGGAAACAATCAGTTAACATCTGTACAGGTGCACGGGGAAACAATCAGTTAACATCTGTACAGGTGCACGGGGAAACAGTCAGTTAACATCTGTACAGGTGCACAGGGAAAACAGTCAGTAAACATCTGTACAGGTGCACAGGGAAACAGTCAGTTAACATCTGTACAGGTGCACGGGGAAACAATCAGTTAACATCTGTACAGGTGCACAGGGAAACAGTCGGTTAACATCTGTACAGGTGCACAGGGAAACAGTCAGTTAACATCTGTACAGGTGCACAGGGAAACAGTCGGTTAACATCTGTACAGGTGCACGGGGAAACAGTCAGTTAACATCTGTACAGGTGCACGGGGAAAACAATAATTCGATAAGGTGTTATATTGCTCCTTACGGCGCAGGTCTGTGTTTTATTCCTACCTGGACGACCCGGTTCTGCTCGCTCTGCAGTTTGTCCATTCGTTGGTCCAGAACACCTTGACCTCTTTTCAGCGAATCAGCTTCCAGCCTCAGGTTGTGGGATTGGCCCGTCAACGCCTTCAGCTCATCCCCCAGCGTCTGGACCAACCCCCTCTCCTGCCAGTTGTCTGCATTGTGATTGGTCAGAACCCGCAGCAGGGAGTTCTGCAGCGCCTCCCAGCGCAGGAAGTGCTCGCTGAAGTCCGGACAGTTCGGGTCCAGGAAGATGCTGACTGGCTCTCCGTCCATGACACGGGAAATCGTCACCAGGGCACCAGACTCTTTGGGATTGGTTGAAATGGCAGCCGGGGAGACTCCGCTCCTGTCACCATGAAAACCAGATTAATGCAATCTCAGACATGAACAGATATGAACAGATGAACTGACAGATATGAACAGATGAACTAACAGATATGAACAGATGAACTGACAGATATGAACAGATGAACTGACAGATATGAACAGCTGAACTAACAGATATGAACAGATGAAACTGACAGATATGAACAGATGAACTGACAGATATGAACAGATGAAACTAACAGATATGAACAGATGAAACTAACAGATATGAACAGATGAACTAACAGATATGAACAGATGAACTAACAGATATGAACAGATGAACTGACAGATATGAACAGATGAACTGACAGATATGAACAGATGAAACTAACAGATATGAACAGATGAAACTAACAGATATGAACAGATGAAACTAACAGATATGAACAGATGAACTGACAGATATGAACAGATGAAACTAACAGATATGAACAGATGAAACTAACAGATATGAACAGATGAACTAACAGATATGAACAGATGAACTAACAGATATGAACAGATGAACTGACAGATATGAACAGATGAACTGACAGATATGAACAGATGAAACTAACAGATATGAACAGATGAAACTAACAGATATGAACAGATGAACTAACAGATATGAACAGATGAAACTGACAGATATGAACAGATGAACTAACAGATATGAACAGATATGAACAGATGAAACTAACAGATATGAACAGATGAAACTAACAGATATGAACAGATGAACTGACAGATATGAACAGATGAACTGACAGATATGAACAGATGAAACTAACAGATATGAACAGATGAAACTAACAGATATGAACAGATGAACTAACAGATATGAACAGATGAAACTGACAGATATGAACAGATGAACTAACAGATATGAACAGATGAACTAACAGATATGAACAGATGAAACTAACAGATATGAACAGATGAAACTGACAGATATGAACAGATGAACTAACAGATATGAACAGATGAACTAACAGATATGAACAGATGAACTAACAGATATGAACAGATGAACTAACAGATATGAACAGATGAAACTAACAGATATGAACAGATGAACTAACAGATATGAACAGATGAACTGACAGATATGAACAGATGAACTAACAGATATGAACAGATGAACTGACAGATATGAACAGATGAACTAACAGATATGAACAGATGAAACTAACAGATATTTGGATCTTTTGTGGTTTTTCTGTTTTATTTCCTGTGTTCTTTTGTGGTTTTTCTGTTTTATTTCCTGTTTTCTTTTGTGGTTTTTCTGTTTTATTTCCTGTGTTCTTTTGTGGTTTTTCTGTTTTATTTCCTGTGTTCTTTTGTGGTTTTTCTGTTTTATTTCCTGTGTTCTTTTGTGGTTTTTCTGTTTTATTTCCTGTGTTCTTTTGTGGTTTTTCTGTTTTATTTCCTGTGTTCTTTTGTGGTTTTTCTGTTTTATTTCCTGTTTTCTTTTGTGGTTTTTCTGTTTTATTTCCTGTGTTCTTTTGTGGTTTTTCTGTTTTATTTCCTGCTTTCTTTTGTGGTTTTTCTGTTTTATTTCCTGCTTTCTTTTGTGGTTTTTCTGTTTTATTTCCTGTTTTCTTTTGTGGTTTTTCTGTTTTATTTCCTGTGTTCTTTTGTGGTTTTTCTGTTTTATTTCCTGTGTTCTTTTGTGGTTTTTCTGTTTTATTTCCTGCTTTCTTTTGTGGTTTTTCTGTTTTATTTCCTGTGTTCTTTTGTGGTTTTTCTGTTTTATTTCCTGTGTTCTTTTGTGGTTTTTCTGTTTTATTTCCTGTGTTCTTTTGTGGTTTTTCTGTTTTATTTCCTGTTTTCTTTTGTGGTTTTTCTGTTTTATTTCCTGTGTTCTTTTGTGGTTTTTCTGTTTTATTTCCTGTGTTCTTTTGTGGTTTTTCTGTTTTATTTCCTGTGTTCTTTTGTGGTTTTTCTGTTTTATTTCCTGTTTTCTTTTGTGGTTTTTCTGTTTTATTTCCTGTGTTCTTTTGTGTTTTTTCTGTTTTATTTCCTGTGTTCTTTTGTGGTTTTTCTGTTTTATTTCCTGTGTTCTTTTGTGGTTTTTCTGTTTTATTTCCTGTGTTCTTTTGTGGTTTTTCTGTTTTATTTCCTGCTTTCTTTTGTGGTTTTTCTGTTTTATTTCCTGTGTTCTTTTGTGGTTTTTCTGTTTTATTTCCTGTGTTCTTTTGTGGTTTTTCTGTTTTATTTCCTGTGTTCTTTTGTGGTTTTTCTGTTTTATTTCCTGCTTTCTTTTGTGGTTTTTCTGTTTTATTTCCTGTGTTCTTTTGTGGTTTTTCTGTTTTATTTCCTGTGTTCTTTTGTGGTTTTTCTGTTTTATTTCCTGTGTTCTTTTGTGGTTTTTCTGTTTTATTTCCTGTTTTCTTTTGTGGTTTTTCTGTTTTATTTCCTGTGTTCTTTTGTGGTTTTTCTGTTTTATTTCCTGTGTTCTTTTGTGGTTTTTCTGTTTTATTTCCTGTGTTCTTTTGTGGTTTTTCTGTTTTATTTCCTGTTTTCTTTTGTGGTTTTTCTGTTTTATTTCCTGTTTTCTTTTGTGGTTTTTCTGTTTTATTTCCTGTGTTCTTTTGTGGTTTTTCTGTTTTATTTCCTGTTTTCTTTTGTGGTTTTTCTGTTTTATTTCCTGTGTTCTTTTGTGGTTTTTCTGTTTTATTTCCTGTGTTCTTTTGTGGTTTTTCTGTTTTATTTCCTGTGTTCTTTTGTGGTTTTTCTGTTTTATTTCCTGTTTTCTTTTGTGGTTTTTCTGTTTTATTTCCTGTGTTCTTTTGTGGTTTTTCTGTTTTATTTCCTGTGTTCTTTTGTGGTTTTTCTGTTTTATTTCCTGTGTTCTTTTGTGGTTTTTCTGTTTTATTTCCTGTGTTCTTTTGTGGTTTTTCTGTTTTATTTCCTGTTTTCTTTTGTGGTTTTTCTGTTTTATTTCCTGTGTTCTTTTGTGGTTTTTCTGTTTTATTCCCTGTGTTCTTTTGTGGTTTTTCTGTTTTATTTCCTGTTTTCTTTTGTGGTTTTTCTGTTTTATTTCCTGTGTTCTTTTGTGGTTTTTCTGTTTTATTTCCTGTGTTCTTTTGTGGTTTTTCTGTTTTATTTCCTGTTTTCTTTTGTGGTTTTTCTGTTTTATTTCCTGTGTTCTTTTGTGGTTTTTCTGTTTTATTTCCTGTGTTCTTTTGTGGTTTTTCTGTTTTATTTCCTGTGTTCTTTTGTGGTTTTTCTGTTTTATTTCCTGTGTTCTTTTGTGGTTTTTCTGTTTTATTTCCTGTGTTCTTTTGTGGTTTTTCTGTTTTATTTCCTGTGTTCTTTGGTGGTTTTTCTGTTTTATTTCCTGTGTTCTTTGGTGGTTTTTCTGTTTTATTTCCTGTGTTCTTTTGTGGTTTTTCTGTTTTATTTCCTGTGTTCTTTTGTGGTTTTTCTGTTTTATTTCCTGTGTTCTTTTGTGGTTTTTCTGTTTTATTTCCTGTGTTCTTTGGTGGTTTTTCTGTTTTATTTCCTGTGTTCTTTTGTGGTTTTTCTGTTTTATTTCCTGTGTTCTTTTGTGGTTTTTCTGTTTTATTTCCTGTTTTCTTTTGTGGTTTTTCTGTTTTATTTCCTGTGTTCTTTTGTGGTTTTTCTGTTTTATTTCCTGTGTTCTTTTGTGGTTTTTCTGTTTTATTTCCTGTGTTCTTTTGTGGTTTTTCTGTTTTATTTCCTGTTTTCTTTTGTGGTTTTTCTGTTTTATTTCCTGTTTTCTTTTGTGGTTTTTCTGTTTTATACGTTTCTGTTGTGGATAAAACCGGCTGCTGATCATGTGAAGTCGAAGGTGCCCAATGCGAAACAACTCCCTGTGGGTGCGTTAAAAGCTAACATTTGAGGACAAACATGGAGATTTTGGGTGGACTGTGCTGAGGTGAGTTACCTGCTAATGAAGGGCAGAGGATAATGATTCAGGTACAGGTGACAGGTGACAGCTGCTGTGACGACGGCAGCTGCGACGACTAACACGATGAGTGACCATAACAGGAAGTGGCAGCACCTCTGAACACAAAGACACACAGTGCAGGCATTAATGTTTTAAAGCCTGACCAACACCTGTCCAGGTGATGTTCTGTCTGTGAAAGGAATTAAAGTTAAGTTAGAATGAAAGAATCTGACCAAATGTTCTGCTTCTGAAACACTGACAGATTCTGTAAATGTTGGGAAACCTCATCAGTGGTGGTGTAATCTGGTCCAGAGCAGCGCTTACATCAGATTTCATCAGATCTGTCCCATTCGTTATTTTCTGTCTGAGGGCTGACTGCAGTCCTGAGTTCAGTGTTCAGCAGATCAGTTATTTTCTTTCTGAGGGCTGACTGCAGGCCTGAGTTCAGTGTCAGCCGATCAGTTATTTTCTGTCTGAGGGCTGACTGCAGGCCTGAGTTCAGTGTCAGCCGATCAGTTATTTTCTGTCTGAGGGCTGACTGCAGGCCTGAGTTCAGTGTCAGCCGATCAGTTATTTTCTGTCTGAGGGCTGACTGCAGTCCTGAGTTCAGTGTCAGCCGATCAGTTATTTTCTGTCTGAGGGCTGACTGCAGGCCTGAGTTCAGTGTCAGCAGATCAGTTATTTTCTGTCTGAGGGCTGACTGCAGTCCTGAGTTCAGTGTCAGCAGATCAGTTATTTTCTGTCTGAGGGCTGACTGCAGTCCTGAGTTCAGTGTCAGCAGATCAGTTATTTTCTGTCTGAGGGCTGACTGCAGGCCTGAGTTCAGTCTCAGCAGATCAGTTATTTTCTGTCTGAGGGCTGACTGCAGTCCTGAGTTCAGTGTCAGCAGATCAGTTATTTTCTGTCTGAGGGCTGACTGCAGTCCTGAGTTCAGTGTTCAGCGGATCATTTATTTTCTGTCTAAAGGCTGACTGCAGTCCTGAGTTCAGTGTCAGCAGATCAGTTATTTTCTGTCTGAGGGCTGACTCCAGTCCTGAGTTCAGTCTCAGCAGATCAGTTATTTTCTGTCTGAGGGCTGACTGCAGTCCTGAGTTCAGTGTCAGCGGATCAGTTATTTTCTGTCTAAAGGCTGACTGCAGGCCTGAGTTCAGTGTCAGCAGATCAGTTATTTTCTGTCTGAGGGCTGACTGCAGTCCTGAGTTCAGTGTTCAGCAGATCAGTTATTTTCTGTCTGAGGGCTGACTCCAGTCCTGAGTTCAGTGTCAGCAGATCAGTTATTTTCTGTCTGAGGGCTGACTCCAGTCCTGAGTTCAGTGTTCAGCAGATCAGTTATTTTCTGTCTGAGGGCTGACTGCAGGCCTGAGTTCAGTGTCAGCAGATCAGTTATTTTCTGTCTGAGGGCTGACTGCAGGCCTGAGTTCAGTGTTAGCAGATCAGTTATTTTCTGTCTGAGGGCTGACTCCAGTCCTGAGTTCAGTGTCAGCGGATCAGTGGAGCTGACAGATGCTGCAGATTAGACGCCCTTTGATCCGACAGTTTAACTCCAGATTAACACGATTTAACTCCTCAGAGCTCCCTCTGAGCGCTCAGCTGACAGAGAATCTGTCACGGTCTCAGGTGTTTGTTACCTGCCGCTTGTTTGGCTGCTTGCTGTCCAGCTCCGAACTGCTGTTGTTCATGATGGTCCACCGATCATTCAGCATCATCCTGAAACACAAACAGTCTCATGTCTCACCTCGAACCTCATAACAGCTCGCCTCTGGTTCCTCGGGAACCTTTTCAGTGGCTGCTGTGACCTCCTCAGCCTCATCTTCCCTGTGTTCATGTTTTTATTCGTTTTCCTGTGTCCTATTTTATTTTGATAGATCCTGACCTCCTATTCACACCTAGTTTCATCCAGAAATCATCTCCCTCAGCATTACTTCTCCTGTTTTCTGTTCTTTGCCTGTTCATCAATGTCTTCTGCCTTTATCTGTCAGTCGCTTTCTTCCATCCATCTGTTCAGTCTCAGTCCTTTTTGTTCGTAAACTCTTTTGCTTTGTGACTTTGGTTTAAATAAATCATTTAACTCTAAGTGTCCATGCCTCCTCCCCTGGGAAACCCGTCTTTTGGGTCCTAAACACATTAAAACCTGTAACACGACACCCTGAATGTTCCTGTTTCCTCGGTGACCTCCTGCATTGTCTCAAAAACCTCCAGAACCAACAGAAACTATTCCTGTTCAATGCCTCGTTTAGCTTGAGACTATTTTAGTTTTCATGGCTTTTATTTAACTTCCTCCATCCATCCATCTTCTGTTCCCCCATTTATCTGATTTAGGGTGGCAGGGGGTGGAGCCTGTCCCAGCAGCCACCAGGTGAGAGGCAGGTGCACCTAGATACCGACAGTCATGTTCACTCCTACAGTTAATTCAGAATATCAGAACCTAACAGCATGTTTTGGACCGGGGGAACAAACCCACACAGATAGAACCAGCCGAGATCAGAACCCTTTAACATTTTCAGTCTATACCACTCAGATAAAATAAATCCTACATTGCTTTATTCTCAGACATTAAACTGAGCCTCCTGGGAACTCAGAGTCCGAATGAATGCCCCGAAAGAATCAGCCGAACTCTAAATAATTCCAGAACTTTCTGTGTTTCTGGGAGCAGAAACTTTAAGGCTTTAGTTGTTGAATATAAACCTGATTTAATGGCTGTTCAGTAGATGTTTGCCATCACCTGTAAAGGTGGCGGAACAGGTGAGTCATACGAGTCACAAACCAACAACAAATATGGTTGGAGTGAGAAAAGGTCGGAATCACCTTCAGAACCATCTCATGACCTTCAAAGACCTCCCTGAATAACTTCACTCCCTCCACAAACCCGTCTGCACCCCCCAGAGCTGTAGATGCTCATTACTTCCTGAAATATCTCCAAACCCTCCAAAAGAACATCTCAAACCTGAGCAAAGACCACCTTCCTGCTGGTGTTCTGGACCTGTGGGGGCTGGGGGTTCATATACAGCAGGTAGGGCGGCCCGTTGTTCTGCGATGGAAGAGGTTCAAGCCAACTTAAAATAAACTGTGGCTTCCTCAGTAAGTGCCAGCGTAGGCGGCTCTTCCTGACCTCAGGGCAGATTTTAAATGATGAGGTTATTAGGGCCCAAAACGACGGACCGGTCCTCCTGAGTCCAAATAAAGGACGACTCGTTGAGGATCTCAGGGAGCCACTGGTTTCAGGAGCCGCCTCAAACACTTGATAAGAAACTCCCAACGAATCAACGGTTCTTTTAACAGCTTCTTCTGAGTTCCCAGCTGATCGGATGGGTCAGAAGGACGAGGACAGAATGAGCTTTTCCAGTTCTGCTTCCCCCTCAGACTCAGATCAGAGCTGACCTGAACTTGTTCTCATCACAGAAACAGAAACTCACATGAAACTGATTTTTATCGTTTGCCTGTCAATAAACACGATTAAACGATCTGTGCATCACTCATCGATCAACGATCAGAACTCACCCGACTCTCTGCAGGTCCGATGAACACGAAGAAAAATAAACTTGTTGAAGGATGGCTGGCGTGTTCACGTCGTCATGGAAACAGATCCAAAGACCATCTGCTGCAGAGCGAGAGACCCGGTCTGAGAGGGAGAGAGAGAGACTCTGCACATGCAGAGCAGCAGGCGAGACACACTGAGCACACATGCACACGCACGCACGTGCACGTGCACAGATTGTGTTTCCTTCAGGCTCTGACAGTTCAGTGGGAACACGGTGTGGGGGGGTCAGAAGTAACGAATGGAACAAGTTATGTAGTAAAAAAAGGTGCAAAATGTTATATAGCAGAAAATTTAGGGAACGTTTTATAGTAAACAAAACATGGTACAGAATAGTAAAAAAATGGTAAACAAGGTTATATAGTAAAATTACATTATGGTGCGAGTTATATAGTAAAATTACATTATGGTGCGAGTTATATAGTAAAATTATGGTACATTTTATATAAAAAATTGTACGTAACGTTACATAGTAAAAAATGGTACAAGTTATACAGTAAAAAGTGGTGCATTACATTGTGTTTTGCTGAATGGGATGTAGCATTATATAGCAGTGAATATGTAGCATCATATAGCAGTGAATATGTAGCATTATATAGCAGTGAATATGTAGCATTATATAGCAGTGAATATGTAGCATTATATAGCAGTGAATATGTAGCATTATATAGCAGTGAATATGTAGCATTATATAGCAGTGAATATGTAGCATTATATAGCAGTGAATATGTAGCATTATATAGCAGTGAATATGTAGCATTATATAGCAGTGAATATGTAGCATTATATAGCAGTGAATATGTAGCATTATATAGCAGTGAATATGTAGCATTATATAGCAGTGAATATGTAGCATTATATAGCAGTGAATATGTAGCATTATATTGCAGTATGTAGCATCATATAGCAGTGAATATGTAGCATTATATAGCAGTGAATATGTAGCATTATATTGCAGTATGTAGCATCATATAGCAGTGAATATGTAGCATTATATAGCAGTGAATATGTAGCATCATATAGCAGTGAATATGTAGCATCATATAGCAGTGAATATGTAGCATTATATAGCAGTGAATATGTAGCATTATATAGCAGTGAATATGTAGCATCATATAGCAGTGAATATGTAGCATTATATAGCAGTGAATATGTAGCATTATATAGCAGTGAATATGTAGCATTATATAGCAGTGAATATGTAGCATCATATAGCAGTGAATATGTAGCATTATATAGCAGTGAATATGTAGCATTATATAGCAGTGAATATGTAGCATTATATAGCAGTGAATATGTAGCATTATATAGCAGTGAATATGTAGCATCATATAGCAGTGAATATGTAGCATTATATAGCAGTGAATATGTAGCATTATATAGCAGTGAATATGTAGCATTATATAGCAGTGAATATGTAGCATTATATATCAGTGAATATGTAGCATTATATAGCAGTGAATATGTAGCATTATATAGCAGTGAATATGTAGCATTATATAGCAGTGAATATGTAGCATTATATAGCAGTGAATATGTAGCATTATATTGCAGTATGTAGCATCATATAGCAGTGAATATGTAGCATTATATAGCAGTGAATATGTAGCATTATATAGCAGTGAATACGTAGCATTATATTGCAGTATGTAGCATCATATAGCAGTGAATATGTAGCATTATATTGCAGTATGTAGCATCATATAGCAGTGAATAT
The DNA here is from genome assembly GCA_036924055.1 of Leuresthes tenuis. Taxonomy (NCBI): domain Eukaryota; kingdom Metazoa; phylum Chordata; class Actinopteri; order Atheriniformes; family Atherinopsidae; genus Leuresthes; species Leuresthes tenuis. The sequence goes on along the minus strand of JAVGWW010000010.1, from coordinate 221,721 downwards.
GTAGCATTATATAGCAGTGAATATGTAGCATTATATTGCAGTATGTAGCATCATATAGCAGTGAATATGTAGCATTATATAGCAGTGAATATGTAGCATTATATTGCAGTATGTAGCATCATATAGCAGTGAATATGTAGCATTATATAGCAGTGAATATGTAGCATCATATAGCAGTGAATATGTAGCATCATATAGCAGTGAATATGTAGCATTATATAGCAGTGAATATGTAGCATTATATTGCAGTATGTAGCATCATATAGCAGTGAATATGTAGCATTATATAGCAGTGAATATGTAGCATTATATTGCAGTATGTAGCATCATATAGCAGTGAATATGTAGCATTATATAGCAGTGAATATGTAGCATCATATAGCAGTGAATATGTAGCATCATATAGCAGTGAATATGTAGCATTATATAGCAGTGAATATGTAGCATTATATAGCAGTGAATATGTAGCATCATATAGCAGTGAATATGTAGCATTATATAGCAGTGAATATGTAGCATTATATAGCAGTGAATATGTAGCATTATATAGCAGTGAATATGTAGCATCATATAGCAGTGAATATGTAGCATTATATAGCAGTGAATATGTAGCATTATATAGCAGTGAATATGTAGCATTATATAGCAGTGAATATGTAGCATTATATAGCAGTGAATATGTAGCATCATATAGCAGTGAATATGTAGCATTATATAGCAGTGAATATGTAGCATTATATAGCAGTGAATATGTAGCATTATATAGCAGTGAATATGTAGCATTATATATCAGTGAATATGTAGCATTATATAGCAGTGAATATGTAGCATTATATAGCAGTGAATATGTAGCATTATATAGCAGTGAATATGTAGCATTATATAGCAGTGAATATGTAGCATTATATTGCAGTATGTAGCATCATATAGCAGTGAATATGTAGCATTATATAGCAGTGAATATGTAGCATTATATTGCAGTATGTAGCATCATATAGCAGTGAATATGTAGCATTATATAGCAGTGAATATGTAGCATTATATTGCAGTATGTAGCATCATATAGCAGTGAATATGTAGCATTATATAGCAGTGAATATGTAGCATTATATTGCAGTATGTAGCATCATATAGCAGTGAATATGTAGCATTATATAGCAGTGAATATGTAGCATTATATTGCAGTATGTAGCATCATATAGCAGTGAATATGTAGCATTATATAGCAGTGAATATGTAGCATCATATAGCAGTGAATATGTAGCATCATATAGCAGTGAATATGTAGCATTATATAGCAGTGAATATGTAGCATTATATAGCAGTGAATATGTAGCATCATATAGCAGTGAATATGTAGCATTATATAGCAGTGAATATGTAGCATTATATAGCAGTGAATATGTAGCATCATATAGCAGTGAATATGTAGCATTATATAGCAGTGAATATGTAGCATTATATAGCAGTGAATATGTAGCATCATATAGCAGTGAATATGTAGCATTATATAGCAGTGAATATGTAGCATTATATAGCAGTGAATATGTAGCATTATATAGCAGTGAATATGTAGCATTATATATCAGTGAATATGTAGCATTATATAGCAGTGAATATGTAGCATTATATAGCAGTGAATATGTAGCATTATATAGCAGTGAATATGTAGCATTATATAGCAGTGAATATGTAGCATTATATTGCAGTATGTAGCATCATATAGCAGTGAATATGTAGCATTATATAGCAGTGAATATGTAGCATTATATAGCAGTGAATACGTAGCATTATATTGCAGTATGTAGCATCATATAGCAGTGAATATGTAGCATTATATTGCAGTATGTAGCATCATATAGCAGTGAATATGTAGCATTATATAGCAGTGAATATGTAGCATTATATTGCAGTATGTAGCATCATATAGCAGTGAATATGTAGCATTATATAGCAGTGAATATGTAGCATTATATTGCAGTATGTAGCATCATATAGCAGTGAATATGTAGCATTATATAGCAGTGAATATGTAGCATCATATAGCAGTGAATATGTAGCATCATATAGCAGTGAATATGTAGCATTATATAGCAGTGAATATGTAGCATTATATAGCAGTGAATATGTAGCATCATATAGCAGTGAATATGTAGCATTATATAGCAGTGAATATGTAGCATTATATAGCAGTGAATATGTAGCATCATATAGCAGTGAATATGTAGCATTATATAGCAGTGAATATGTAGCATTATATAGCAGTGAATATGTAGCATCATATAGCAGTGAATATGTAGCATTATATAGCAGTGAATATGTAGCATTATATAGCAGTGAATATGTAGCATTATATAGCAGTGAATATGTAGCATCATATAGCAGTGAATATGTAGCATTATATAGCAGTGAATATGTAGCATTATATAGCAGTGAATATGTAGCATTATATAGCAGTGAATATGTTGCATCATATAGCAGTGAATATGTAGCATTATATAGCAGTGAATATGTAGCATTATATATCAGTGAATATGTAGCATTATATAGCAGTGAATATGTAGCATTATATAGCAGTGAATATGTAGCATTATATAGCAGTGAATATGTAGCATTATATAGCAGTGAATATGTAGCATCATATAGCAGTGAATATGTAGCATTATATAGCAGTGAATATGTAGCATTATATAGCAGTGAATATGTAGCATTATATAGCAGTGAATATGTAGCATTATATAGCAGTGAATATGTAGCATTATATAGCAGTGAATATGTAGCATTATATATCAGTGAATATGTAGCATTATATAGCAGTGAATATGTAGCATTATATAGCAGTGAATATGTAGCATCATATAGCAGTGAATATGTAGCATTATATAGCAGTATGTAGCATCATATAGCAGTGAATATGTAGCATTATATAGCAGTGAATATGTAGCATCATATAGCAGTGAATATGTAGCATCATATAGCAGTGAATATGTAGCATCATATAGCAGTGAATATGTAGCATCATATAGCAGTGAATATGTAGCATTATATAGCAGTGAATATGTAGCATTATATAGCAGTGAATATGTAGCATCATATAGCAGTGAATATGTAGCATTATATAGCAGTGAATATGTAGCATTATATAGCAGTGAATATGTAGCATCATATAGCAGTGAATATGTAGCATTATATAGCAGTGAATATGTAGCATTATATAGCAGTGAATATGTAGCATCATATAGCAGTGAATATGTAGCATTATATAGCAGTGAATATGTAGCATTATATAGCAGTGAATATGTAGCATTATATAGCAGTGAATATGTAGCATCATATAGCAGTGAATATGTAGCATTATATAGCAGTGAATATGTAGCATTATATAGCAGTGAATATGTAGCATTATATAGCAGTGAATATGTAGCATCATATAGCAGTGAATATGTAGCATTATATAGCAGTGAATATGTAGCATTATATATCAGTGAATATGTAGCATTATATAGCAGTGAATATGTAGCATTATATAGCAGTGAATATGTAGCATTATATAGCAGTGAATATGTAGCATTATATAGCAGTGAATATGTAGCATCATATAGCAGTGAATATGTAGCATTATATAGCAGTGAATATGTAGCATTATATAGCAGTGAATATGTAGCATTATATAGCAGTGAATATGTAGCATTATATAGCAGTGAATATGTAGCATTATATAGCAGTGAATATGTAGCATTATATATCAGTGAATATGTAGCATTTTATAGCAGTGAATATGTAGCATTATATAGCAGTGAATATGTAGCATCATATAGCAGTGAATATGTAGCATTATATAGCAGTGAATATGTAGCATTATATAGCAGTGAATATGTAGCATTATATATCAGTGAATATGTAGCATTATATAGCAGTGAATATGTAGCATTATATATCAGTGAATATGTAGCATTATATAGCAGTGAATATGTAGCATCATATAGCAGTGAATATGTAGCATTATATAGCAGTGAATATGTAGCATTATATAGCAGTGAATATGTAGCATTATATAGCAGTGAATATGTAGCATTATATAGCAGTGAATATGTAGCATCATATAGCAGTGAATATGTAGCATTATATAGCAGTGAATATGTAGCATTATATAGCAGTGAATATGTAGCATTATATAGCAGTGAATATGTAGCATTATATATCAGTGAATATGTAGCATTATATATCAGTGAATATGTAGCATTATATAGCAGTGAATATGTAGCATTATATAGCAGTGAATATGTAGCATTATATAGCAGTGAATGGTACGTAATGTTGTACAGGAGGAACAGTATGTAATGCAGGCTGCTGAACAACTGAAGGTCAGCACTGACCCTAATCCACTGGGTGAGACATTCACTTAGTTTCAGTCCATCTTTAGAAACAAAAGCATGTTGTTTTGTGCATTCACGTTTATTCAAAGAGTTCTGTGTCCTCTCAGCTGAACATCAACTCCACCAACTAACGCAGTCGTCTTGTTTTAAGCTTGTTTAACGGCTGCCGTGTCGCGGACGTCAAAAATGACGTAAAAGACGGCGCGGCTTCTCAGAGTTCTGGCTGGAGTTTGGTTTGTTGCTATGGAAATGGACTCCCCCGTGTGCGTGCCTCTAAAGCATCATCACCACAGGAAGCCAAGCAGCACCTTTCAAAATAAAAGCAGATTCAGCTGAACTGTGAGGAGTTATTGATCAGTCATAAACAATCTGAAATAACCTCAACATGCAGCTGTTCCATCTTTCCATTTACTTTCCTTTGCATTGTATCTCTTTCTTCCTTCATGATTATTTATTTATCCTATTTTAACATGAAATACACAAAATGACTCCGTATTTAACCCATCCAGGTCGGCGCCTGTTGAACACGCATGCACATGCACGTGTGCACGTGCACAGGGTCACACACTCATGGAGAAAGACACTGGAGCGGTGGGCAGCCAATCACAGCTGTCAGTTCACCTTGAACCACCCGATCATTTCCTACATATTTCATCAAACGTTCTCACATTTAAGATGGTTTTTCATTTTATTCATTGATGTATTTAGTTTCAGACTCTCCTTTGATAATTTGGAGGGTATAAATAGATCAACACAATGTAAAAGAGTAACAAAAAAACTAAATTGAATATCAATTAAATAATTGATATGTATTCTAATTAAGATAACAAGTAAAACAAACTTAAATGAATGCAGTTCAAAATGATTTCTTTCACATTTTATTTGCACATTTTTTTCATTTAATTTAAAAATAATTTATAATCATATAAGCTTATTTATTTAGCCACTTATATATTTTGTATTAATTTCAGATGATGGCTGTTTCATTGCTCCATAACCCCAAACCCACGGTGGACATAAAATAAGCTTTTACTTTGACAGAGCAGACAGGAAGCAGCTGAGTGGGTTTAAATTTGGTTGACGAGGAAAAAACCTGCAGCTGGTTTGAATTTTTTCCTGCAGAAGCACAAACAGAGACGTTGGTCAGTCGGTTTGGACCCTGAAGGGATGGAAGACGAGTCTCTGAGCAGCAGGAAGAGGTGAGACTGAATCTGAACTTTAATCAGCTGCCATTTGATTAATTATCCTTCATCTGAAGGGAGAAAAAGCAACCAGACACATGAGAAGAGTTTCAGGGAGGAACTCCTCTCAGAAAGCATCTGTTTTTATTCATTTTGTTCGAGTTTCGTCCGCTTAGACACACCATCGGCTCTGAATGTTTCAGGTTCAGAGGTTTGTTCAGACTCTCACCCTGAACCCAAAGTACAGACAGAATAAAACAAGGAACCCACCGGCTCTGAAAATGTAAGGTAGTCACGATATAAACAGTAAAGAGAGATCAGGCCGAAGCTCATAATTCATCATAATTCATCTGCTGAGATGCTTTTGGCCCCCAGATATAATAAATTAGACTGAAATCTGACCCTTGACATTAAAGTCTTTGTTTTTTACAGTCTGCAATACGTTCTAAAGAGCTTTTAAAACTCTGTTTTAGGGCATTTAGGAGTTTATTGGTTTTATTTGGATTTCCTCTAAATCCCAGTCAGTTAAAAAGTAAAATGAGTTTTTAGTGTTAAAGTAACGATTTGATTGTCAGTTTGGTTCATGAATCTGTGCAGATTTATTGATCAATAAAAAGATTAATCATCTCATCAATAATCAAACTCATCAGAATAGGTGTTGTTGTACTTTCTCTGATTTCTGAAAACATTCTGAAACTTTTAGAAAAGGAGATATCTTCGAAATCGTTGCTGAAGTGCATGCTGGGAAGTTTCAGCTCTCAGATAAATAATCTGCAGCATGTCTCATGAAAAGTTTCTGTTTTATTCCTGGAACTGAATTCCACAATCAGTCGATCACAAAAGAACAGAGAAGAACAGAACAAAGAAGAACAGAACAGAGAAGAACAGAACAAAGAAGAACAGAACAAAGAAGAACAGAACAAAGAATAACAGAACAAAGAAGAACAGAACAAAGAAGAACAGAACAGAGAAGAACAGAACAAAGAAGAACAGAACAAAGAAGAACATAACAAAGAAGAACAGAACAAAGAATAACAGAACAAAGAATAACAGAACAGAGAAGAAAAGAACAAAGAATAACAGAACAAAGAATAACAGAACAGAGAAGAACAGAACAAAGAAGAACAGAACAAAGAAGAACAGAACAAAGAATAACAGAACAAAGAAGAACAGAACAAAGAAGAACAGAACAAAGAATAACAGAACAGAGAAGAAAAGAACAAAGAATAACAGAACAAAGAATAACAGAACAGAGAAGAACAGAACAAAGAAGAACAGAACAAAGAAGAACAGAACAAAGAAGAACAGAACAAAGAAGAACAGAACAGAGAAGAAAAGAACAAAGAAGAACAGAACAAAGAAGAACAGAACAAAGAAGAACAGAACAAAGAATAACAGAACAAAGAAGAACAGAACAGAGAAGAACAGAACAAAGAAGAACAGAACAAAGAAGAACAGAACAAAGAAGAACAGAACAAAGAATAACAGAACAAAGAAGAACAGAACAGAGAAGAACAGAACAAAGAAGAACAGAACAAAGAAGAACAGAACAAAGAAGAACAGAACAAAGAATAACAGAACAAAGAATAACAGAACAGAGAAGAAAAGAACAAAGAATAACAGAACAAAGAATAACAGAACAGAGAAGAACAGAACAAAGAAGAACAGAACAAAGAAGAACAGAACAAAGAATAACAGAACAAAGAAGAACAGAACAAAGAAGAACAGAACAAAGAATAACAGAACAGAGAAGAAAAGAACAAAGAATAACAGAACAAAGAATAACAGAACAGAGAAGAACAGAACAAAGAAGAACAGAACAAAGAAGAACAGAACAAAGAAGAACAGAACAAAGAAGAACAGAACAGAGAAGAAAAGAACAAAGAATAACAGAACAAAGAATAACAGAACAGAGAAGAACAGAACAAAGAATAACAGAACAAAGAAGAACAGAACAAAGAATAACAGAACAGAGAAGAAAAGAACAAAGAATAACAGAACAGAGAAGAAAAGAAAAGAAAAGAACAGAACAAAGAAGAACAGAACAGAGAAGAAAAGAAAAGAACAACAGAGTTTGGTTCTTGAAGCAGTTCCGAAACAGTTTTTATTCTCTTGGAACTCTGATGAGTTTGAGTCTCTTCTTCAGAGACCAGAACCAGAACCAGAGGAAGGTGTTCGTGGTGTTGACCTGGAGCCATCAGAATATTCAGAACCATCAGATCTGAAGCAGAGGACCTGGCTGATAGAGTTAATCTGTTAATCCTTCTTTAGCCTGACGAGTGTCTCGGCTGGTTTCTTCCCATCTGACCTCTGACCTCTGACTCCAGGAGCTCAGGAGGCTCCTCATTCAGAGCGCCTCCTGGGGGGGTCGTTATGACTTTAAATGCAGTCAGGATGTAAAAGATAAAGATAGAAGTACGATCCACACCATCATGGTGCACAAGAAGGGTCGGGAGAGGGGGGGGGGGTCTTCCTGCTGCTGAAAACATGGCTGGACAGGGGTCACCCTCACAAAGGGATAGCAGGGCGCGACTTTTCAGAACAAGTTCCTGGAAATCCACAAAAAGAACAAAAAATGTGCAGATGTCAGAATTTAGGATTTTGGCATTTCAAAGGTCCAAAGAATGGCGCCTTCCTGTTCCAGCATGACTGCGCAGCACTGCACAAAGCAAGGTCCATGAAGACCGGATGAGCAGGTTTGGTGTGGAAGAACCCGACCTCGGCCCAAGAGTCCCGACCTCGGCCCAAGAGTCCCGACCTCGACCCAAGAGTCCCGACCTCGGCCCAAGAGTCCCGACCTCGGCCCAAGAGTCCCGACCTCGGCCCAAGAGTCCCGACCTCGGCCCGCAGAGTCCCGACCTCGGCCCAAGAGTCCCGACCTCGACCCAAGAGTCCCGACCTCGACCCAAGAGTCCCGACCTCGGCCCAAGAGTCCCGACCTCGACCCAAGAGTCCCGACCTCGGCCCAAGAGTCCCGACCTCGGCCCGCAGAGTCCCGACCTCGGCCCGCAGAGTCCCGACCTCGACCCAAGAGTCCCGACCTCGGCCCAAGAGTCCCGACCTCGACCCAAGAGTCCCGACCTCGGCCCGCAGAGTCCCGACCTCGGCCCAAGAGTCCCGACCTCGGCCCAAGAGTCCCGACCTCGACCCAAGAGTCCCGACCTCGGCCCAAGAGTCCCGACCTCGGCCCAAGAGTCCCGACCTCGGCCCCAGAGTCCCGACCTCGACCCAAGAGTCCCGACCTCGGCCCGCAGAGTCCCGACCTCGGCCCAAGAGTCCCGACCTCGGCCCAAGAGTCCCGACCTCGGCCCAAGAGTCCCGACCTCGACCCAAGAGTCCCGACCTCGACCCAAGAGTCCCGACCTCGACCCAAGAGTCCCGACCTCGGCCCAAGAGTCCCGACCTCGACCCAAGAGTCCCGACCTCGACCCAAGAGTCCCGACCTCGGCCCAAGAGTCCCGACCTCGGCCCAAGAGTCCCGACCTCGGCCCAAGAGTCCCGACCTCGGCCCGCAGAGTCCCGACCTCGACCCAAGAGTCCCGACCTCGACCCAAGAGTCCCGACCTCGACCCAAGAGTCCCGACCTCGACCCAAGAGTCCCGACCTCGGCCCAAGAGTCCCGACCTCGACCCAAGAGTCCCGACCTCGGCCCAAGAGTCCCGACCTCGACCCAAGAGTCCCGACCTCGGCCCAAGAGTCCCGACCTCGGCCCAAGAGTCCCGACCTCGGCCCAAGAGTCCCGACCTCGGCCCAAGAGTCCCGACCTCGGCCCAAGAGTCCCGACCTCGGCCCAGGAGTCCCGACCTCGGCCCAAGAGTCCCGACCTCGACCCAAGAGTCCCGACCTCGGCCCAAGAGTCCCGACCTCGACCCAAGAGTCCCGACCTCGGCCCGCAGAGTCCCGACCTCGGCCCAAGAGTCCCGACCTCGACCCAAGAGTCCCGACCTCGGCCCAAGAGTCCCGACCTCGACCCAAGAGTCCCGACCTCGACCCAAGAGTCCCGACCTCGACCCAAGAGTCCCGACCTCGGCCCAAGAGTCCCGACCTCGGCCCAAGAGTCCCGACCTCGGCCCAAGAGTCCCGACCTCGGCCCAAGAGTCCCGACCTCGGCCCAAGAGTTCCGACCTCGGCCCAAGAGTCCCGACCTCGGCCCAAGAGTCCCGACCTCGACCCAAGAGTCCCGACCTCGGCCCAAGAGTCCCGACCTCGGCCCAAGAGTTCCGACCTCGGCCCAAGAGTCCCGACCTCGGCCCAAGAGTCCCGACCTCGGCCCAAGAGTCCCGACCTCGGCCCAAGAGTTCCGACCTCGGCCCAAGAGTCCCGACCTCGGCCCAAGAGTCCCGACCTCGACCCAAGAGTCCCGACCTCGACCCAAGAGTCCCGACCTCGACCCAAGAGTCCCGACCTCGACCCAAGAGTCCCGACCTCGGCCCAAGAGTCCCGACCTCGACCCAAGAGTCCCGACCTCGGCCCAAGAGTCCCGACCTCGGCCCAAGAGTCCCGACCTCGGCCCAAGAGTTCCGACCTCGGCCCAAGAGTCCCGACCTCGGCCCAAGAGTCCCGACCTCGGCCCAAGAGTCCCGACCTCGGCCCAAGAGTCCCGACCTCGACCCAAGAGTCCCGACCTCGGCCCAAGAGTCCCGACCTCGGCCCAAGAGTCCCGACCTTTGGGATGAATTAGGGCAGAAACTGAGAACCTTCTGCCCAACATCAGTGTCTGACCTCACAAATGAGCTTCAGCTGAATTTAAAATCGTTCCACTGCTAATCTGAGCTGTAATAAACAATAATTCAGGATTCAGCGGTGCAGACTCAGTCCCAAGGTGTCCGAAAGCTTTAATGTGAAACCTTCCAGGCTGATGCAGTGCATGCTGGGAGATGTATAATAACAGGCTGTTCATCATCAGAGAAGCTTTAACCGACAGGTGTTCAAAGTGACCTCAGCTGCTCCCCTTCTGCTCACATCCCACCTGCTTTTTCTACCACAGGCCCCGGGATGCTCTGTGGCTGCAACAGGAGGCCAAGAGGAGGTGCAAGGAGGAGGAGAAGAGGAGGTGCAAGGAGGAGGAGAGGAGGAGGTGCAAGGAGGAGGAGAGGAGGAGGAGGACAGAAAGACGTTCTAAGGAGAACAGAGATCCAGAACATCTGCACAGAACCAGAGGAGCCTTGAACCTGAACAAAAGACGGTAAGATCACTTTCTCCATTAGACACTGATCAATAACCTGAGGTCCAGACTCTGAGGTTCTGTAACTCCCTGCAGATGTTCTCAGACCAGAACCAAGACTGGATCTACAGCCAGTCTTTCAGTAGGGCCTGGACTCAGTTCTGCTGGTGAGACCCAGTCCCGCAGACCAGAGGTCAGAGTGGCTCTGATCAGGAAGACCCGGTTCCAGACCAGAGATTCTGAAGCGGCCGCAGCTTGGATCCATATGGACCAGACTGAGCGAGCTTCCATATCAACACATCTGGACCAGAACAAACAAACCAGAACCTCCTCTGAGGTCAGTTACAGATACAGCAGGACTCTGTTCTGACTCTGGACCAGAACCTCTACTGATCTGTCTGCTTTGGTTTCAGATCCGGTCCAGATCCACATTAGATCAGGGCTCAGACCAGTCTGCAGAAACCAGCACCAGCAGGACAGCGAGACCCAGAATTCCAGGACCTGGCAGAGATGAAAGGGAGCCACTGAGGATCCGGTCCAGGAATGAGACCAGAACCAGGATCAGAAAGAGAAGGAAGGTCCCCCGATCTGCATTCAGAGGAAGAGGTTCAATCAATCAATCAATCAATCAATCAATGTACAGTCTCGGATTGACTGAACTGCAGAGAGGTTTCGGTCCA
>JAVGWW010000010.1:77820-205320 GCA_036924055.1 Leuresthes tenuis | reverse complement strand
TTGTGCAGCAGCATCAGATTCAAACCAACAGACAAACTGCTAAAGAGAGCTGGTCCTGTGCTTCAGACTGCTCTGGAGCTGATTGTCAAAAGAAGAATGCTGCACAAGCTGCTCACCATAATGGAAAACACTGCACACCGTTTCCATGACATAAGGCTTTTACATCAGAAGCAGCTTTGGTTGTTTTTTTCTTAATGTGGGTACACCAGGGGCCTGATAAGGAGCCATTCATTTGAATCAGGTGTGCTGGGAGAGGGAAACATCGAAAACATGCAGGGCGGTGGGTCATGAGGACCGGAAACACTGGGGTACACCCACCAAAAAGAGGAACATCTTTCCCACTGCATGCCGTAGTGTATTTATATCAGGGCCTGTCCAGCACACAGTTACTCTGACCTGAATGCTGAATTAACACTTTGTACTCACAGCCAGATGTTACCTGATGTTAGCAGAGTTTTTGACCAGCATAAAAAGGGTCGTAGTGATCCAACAACAAAGTGTGGTCAGTCAGAGAAAACACATCATTTAAGTTCTACACAAATCCAGTCCATTTACTCCTTGATAAACAGCCTCATGAGCAACGCCTCAATCAGTTATTTTGTATTTATTTTTTATCTTTTCAGCACAGTGAATATTTTCAGGGTTTGCTTGAAATAGGCAATTTAACATCTCCGGGGTAGAAGATAACAGTAGATCAAATGTCCTACAAGCTCTTAGTAAACTCCGTTTCTACACTACTGATGAAGCAGTTATATGAGGCAGCTTTGGCTCAGATGGTAGAGAGAAGGGGGGGTTGGGGCAGAAGAGAGAATCAGAGGCAAGCCGACGATTTCTGTCCCCGCCAGGATCAACCAGAGCAGATGATACAGTTTTACAAGATTACAGAAAACACAAGTGCCGGATAAAATGGAGAGAATCAGAGTTTAAAGCATGAATTATAGAGCAGCTGAGTGGCTCACAGCTCATAAGGTTTCTGTTCAAAGAACAAAGCAGTGAGGCAGAAAAGTATGTCAGTGATGATAGCCGTTGTTCCGGGTGAGTAGAGCGGCACACTGTGTGTTTGTCAGATGAATCCTGAGCAGAGGAAAACTCCCACTTTGGTGGGATTAAACAGCTGGAAGCTGCTGCTTTCTGCAGCTCCATTAAACATGACAGATATGGAACTGAAGGTGATCCATCAGGAGCTGCAGCCTCTTCATTGATCCACAGGTTCTTCATGCGCAGAAATGTGGAAAAAAGGAGCCTTTTCTGTACACATTTAAAGAAGAACAGGAAGCAGCTGCAGAGATTCACTGAAACATGAACATAAACCCAGAATCTGAGGCAGAACCAGAGTTTTTTCTCAGTTCTCAGCAGCTTTAAAGTGAATCTCTGGTCTGAGCTCCTTTATTCTCCAACACAGCCTGAACCCTCTGAGACCAGCTTTCTGTCATTTCTTTAAGGAGTCTTCAGGAATAGTTCTCCAGGCTTCTTGAAGGACATCCCAAAGCTCTTCTTTGGATGTGGGCTGCCTTTTGTTCCGTTCTCTGTCAGATGATCCCACACTGCTTCAATAATGTTGAGGTCCGGGCTCTGGGGAGGATTCATCCCTCCATAAGACCTGTTGCCACTGATTTTCAGTCCACTTCTTGTGTCCTTTGGCACAGCTCAGCCTTTTCTCCCTGTTTCCCTTCCAGAGACTCTGGGTTCAGAACGCTTGATCAGGACCGTGTTGTTGTTGCTTCTCGCCGATGACGCTTTGACCTTGTTATCTCTCTTCTTCATGTGAATCTATACGTTCATCTGTATGTAGAGTGGGGGGGGGCTCGCTCACTCACTCACTGTCCCTCTGGGGGTCCACACAGTTACCATGGTAATGAGAAGCAGCCCCGTAACCATGTGACCCTCACAATACCTCGGTGCTTATGTCCCTCGCCTGCCCCTCTCGCTCTCTCTGACATCACACTCTGACACTCCTTTACCCTGACAGCAGAGAGAGAGAGAGCGTCACCACAGAAGAAGACCAGACAGGCTGCTGGCTGTTTGTTGTCAGTAGGACCGCTGGCCCGCCTGGGTCCAGGACTTATAGACCAGGAGCAGATGTGGTTCTGATTCTGAACAAAGTCTTTGGGTTTGAGCTTCTTCCTGACTGCAAACCATAATGTTGAACCTTCAGAGACACTTGCTGTGAATCCTTTGCAGTCCTGTTCTGGTCTCGGTCCCTGAGCTTCCTGACGGTTCTGGGCTGAGCAGCTCCCTGCCGGCTGTTGGTTTCCTGGTATACGAACAAAGACTTGATGTTGGACCAGCTGTAGAACCTGAGACATAAAGCCCAACAGCTGCAGGTTCTTTATGGATCTGCTTGACCCCAGTTGTGTTCTTTTTCGTTCAGTCTGGCTCTGAGTCCGGACTAAGGACAGTTGAGATGTTCTGGAAGAATACCGCCTGGTCCTGGGACGATGCTGCAGGTGATGATGATGATGATGGTGGTTTTCTGCTTTCAGCTGACCGCAGAAGGACTCCAGACTCAGATATGGACCCAACCTGTGTCAACAGCACCAGCGCCATCACCACAACCTGCCAGTCCAACGGCATCAACTCCTGCTCAACTGGACCCAAAGCCTGGACCCACCACAGCCGGGCCACCAGTCGGCCCCTCAGCCTTGACTCGGCCAATGCCAACTACTACACGTCCCCGCTGTACGCCAACAACCGGCGCCAGGACAACCAGGCCAGCAGCCCTCAGAGGCTGGCGGTGAGTACATAGAATATTCTCTTTAGACATGTCCGTGATCAGGAAGGAACTCGGCCCAGAAAAACTAGGCAGGAAAAAGATGCTAATTCCCTTTTAGGAGTCAAGGAGAATCTGTCTTTTGTCCCTTTAACCACTTTGTTGGATGGATAGATGACTCCTGAGTCTCTACAAGAAGAAGGCCACCTTATGGGGCCAAGGGGAAGAATTGGGCTCTGGCCTTGGTCTTAGACTCAGACCGACTCGATCTGGAATTGATCTAGATTCGGGATTGACCTGTTTTTACTTTAGGAGTCGTTAAGACTACAGACACCATCGTTGTCCTTCTTTGGTTCTGGTCAGGGTGAACTGCCACTCTGCAGAGTAGCTTTCGACTCTAATGTTAGTATTACAGCTGTCAGAATCTGGACTTTCAGGCTCAGCTTCCTGGTGCCAGGCCTGAAAGTGCTCTGTAACATACTGTAAAGAGCAGAGAGAGTGCTCAATAATACATGCAGCATATGGAGTGATGTGAGTCATGATGCAGCTAACAGTCTAACGTGAAATATTAGGTCAGAAAAAAGTCGTGCTGAATATGAAGAATTTTACAGACTGTCTCACCTTATTTCTGTCATTACAGCAACTGAAGCTTCAACAGTGATTTAATCATCAGTCTGAGTCTCTGGTGGACTTAAAACCACCGAACTTACAATGAAAAGGGTTTTATTGTTAAGATATTAAAGGAAAAACAAACAAACAAATTAAAGGAATCTGTGTTTCACTAATCACCTGTACATTAGAAAAGGAAAAACAGCAATCTATAATAAGAGAAGGGAAACTTTCAGGAGATTAAACAGAACTATGAACTGAACAACCTACAGTAAAGGGACTTTTACAACAGCGAAGCCAAGCACAATGTAACTTTAGCAGAGATCCATAATTGCAACTAGTAATTCAAACAAATACAGATACAGACTCAAGTCTGAATGTCAGAGGTGATGATCGGAGGGATATTTATTACACAAAAGACTACAACATCCTTACATGCACTGCTGGAATAATTTTATGCTATTTTTATGCTAACTGTAATCAGAGAAAAACACCTGCCAAACCAGGTTGGAGAAAATGCAAAGCAGTAAACTGCTTCGAGGCTTCTTATGCAACTTGGTCTCATCAGAAGGCAGAAGCCCTGAAAGGCTTTCTGGTACTTTTACCTTTAGGTCATTTTACGCTACATATCTGAAGGAAATTATGTCCTGGGGCCTCATGTACAAAGGGTACGTACGCACAAAGTGGCGTACACACTTTTTCACGTCAACGATCAGATGTATCAAGAGCGAAATGACTTTTCTACCGCTGCTGATTCTTTGGCGACACTTAGAGGTGATGTCTTTGGACATGAGGCCCCTGCTGTGTACTTTTGCGCGAACCCGAACCATTTAACATCTTATTTGACCGGCATAAGATGACGACGGAAATTAAAAATGCATGAAAGTGACAACATGAAAGCTTAAAATGTGTAAAAATGACGGACCCAAAGCTTAAAATGAATATAAATCAAGTTTGGGTCAGAGGACAGGTTCTGGTTCTGAGACAGGTCCTGGGTGTGTTTGCTGCAGGTTCTCAGAGGCTGTATGGACTCATCAAACATTCAGACGTGATGAATTATAGAGTGAAACAGCTGCTGCGGTCCTTACAGTATCCATAGTTCTGTATGGACCGGACCTGACCCGGCTGCTGTACGGACCAGCCCTGACCCGGCTGCCGTAAGGACCGAGGGGCCTGAACCGGGGGGCAGGCTGGGTTGAGGGGCCTAAAACAGGGGGAAGGCTGGGTTGAGGGGCCTAAAACCGGGGTAAGGCTGGGTCGAGGGGCCTAAAACAGGGGGAAGGCTGGGTCGAGGGGCCTAAAACCGGGGGAAGGCTGGGTCGAGGGGCCTAAAACAGGGGGAAGGCTGGGTCGAGGGGCCTAAAACCGGGGGAAGGCTGGGTCGAGGGGCCTAAAACCGGGGGAAGGCTGGGTCGAGGGGCCTGAACCGGGGGAAGGCTGGGTCGAGGGGCCTAAAACAGGGGGAAGGCTGGGTCGAGGGGCCTAAAACAGGGGGAAGGCTGGGTCGAGGGGCCTAAAACAGGGGGAAGGCTGGGTTGAGGGGCCTGAACCGGGGGAAGGCTGGGTCGAGGGGCCTAAAACAGGGGGAAGGCTGGGTTGAGGGGCCTGAACAGGGGGAAGGCTGGGTCGAGGGGCTTCAGACTCTGTGTATGGGACACCTGCTCAACCCATTGAGTTATCCAGCGTCCCATAAATTATTTTTTATATTCTCATCATTCAGACGGACACAAATCCTAAACAGCAGTCCATCTGATCAGTCCACATCTGGTACTTGATTTTAGACCCACAATGAGAGGAATAAGACCTGTTTTCAGGGTTGGGGTCAGAACCAAGACTTTCCCTGACAAACTCATACCCGGTTTCAGGGTTGGGGGTCAGAACCGGCTCCTGGGAACCTCCTGAGTGTTTGGTCCTCACAATGACGTTAGGACAGAGTGTGTGTGTGTTCAGGAAGTGTGTGTCTTATCGCAGCGACACATCCACTGTTTTTGTTTTCGTGTGTCTGAGTGTGTGTGTGCGTTTCCTCCCATTATCTTGCCTGCTGGTTCCCACACACACATTCAGTCCACCACCGAGCATCCAGAACACACCACTTCTCCTGGACCCAACGGACTGCATTAGACCTGGCTTTTATGCTCTAAATCTTGACCTGGGTTGGTCTGGTGGACCCAGCTTTTACTTCTGTGAGTCCAGACCCAGCCTGTCCCTGGTCCTGATTCTGGTTCGGCTGCCACGGAGGATCAAATGGACGTGTGGTTCTGCAGGACCTGAACGAGCATCTGATCCGCTGCCATGCACACCATCCACCGTCTGTGTCGAGTCTGCATTGGACAGAACCTTCCACAGGTCTGAGAGTCTCTGCTTATCAATGATTCTGATCAGACTAATTGATGAGGGGTGTTTGTGGTGCAGCAGGGTCTGTTCTGAGTTGGTCCACAGGTTTCAGAACCTCAGGACCCAGTGCAGCTGTAGAATAGAGTTTGTAACATCTTAGCTGTGAGGCCATTGAATCAGATACCTTTTAAAATGGATTCTGGTTGGAAGCGCTCTGACAACATTCACACAGATAATGAGGAAACAAAAACAGCAGGAAACAGCCGCCTCCTCTGATTGGCTGTGAGGTGTGATGTCACCGCTGCCTGATTGTCATATCCTGGCGAAACCTCCAGAGTTTCCTCTGTGTGCGCACATGCGTGTGTGTGTGTGTGTGCATGTGTGTGTGTGCATGTGTGTGTGTTATAAATCTTTAATATCTTCATCTTTAAACCAGCTGCTCGTGTGCGTGTGTGTGTGTGTGTGTGCGCGCGTGTGTGTGTGTGTGTGTGTGTGTGTGTGTGCATGTGTGTGTGCATGTGTGTGTGCATGTGTGTGTGTGTTATAAATCTTTAATATCTTCATCTTTAAACCAGCTGCTCGTGTGCGTGTGTGTGTGTGTGTGTGTGTGTGTGTGTGTGTGCGCGCGTGTGTGTGTGTGTGTGTGTGTGTGTGTGTGTGTGTGTGTGCGCGTGTGTGCATGTGTGTGTGTGACGGTCGATCAATAATTCAGACACATTAAAATGACTGAATGATTTCAGAGAGTAACTTAATGTGACAGCAGGTGTGTTTTACTGTATCTATGAGGTCTGAAACTAGAGTCTTGTGTTCTGGTTCTGGTTCTGGTTCTGGTTGGGTATGTTGTGTCTTTTCCACTCTGATGCAATTCAACCAGATCATGTGAAGAGCTCATGAGGTCTGCCGCTCTCTCACACTGACTGATCGCACTGATTGATCACGTTGATCATAAACTGTTGCCTCAGATGAAACTGCAGTGACCATCAAACAGCCCCCTGTGGTGCTGGGACAGTATGTCAGGATGCTGATGCTGCCTTTCAGACTAAACTGAGGAAACACAGGCAAATGCATCAAACAGCAGGTTTAAACCTGAATACAGAGGATACCTGATGGAGTTAGAACTGCCACATTCTGAGATCGTATTCCCCTTTTAGCTGTCTCTGTGAGGACATAAATATACAGGAACTAAAATACTAACAGGAAATATACTGGGATCCAGTTTGAAGCAACTCAATGGTAGAGCAGTAAGAAGCATGTCCAGTGTTCGAGTCCCAACTGTGCTGATCTTTGTTGCATGTTTTTCTCACCTTCCTACATTTTTGTTCCCTTTCCTGTCTCTTTTTCCCGCTTCCTGCCCACCACGGTCCATTTAAGGCAAAAAATAATAAAAAAATAAACTGATGGAGAAGTTTTACCATTACATGTCCTCACAGAGATAGCAAAAAGGGAAATATGATAATAATATGATAATGGTCTGCTTTTAGAATGTCCCTCAGAAACAGTGACAACACACACCTGCACACACACACACCTGCACACACACACCTGCACACACACACACCTGCAGACACACACACACCTGCAGACACACACACACCTGCAGACACACACACACCTGCACACACACACACCTGCACACACACACACCTGCAGACACACACACACCTGCAGACACACACACACCTGCAGACACACACACACCTGCAGACACACACACACCTGCACACACACACACCTGCAGACACACACACACCTGCAGACACACACACACCTGCAGACACACACACCTGCAGACACACACACACACCTGCAGACACACACACACCTGCAGACACACACACACCTGCACACACACACACCTGCAGACACACACACCTGCAGAAACACACACCTGCAGACACACACACCTGCAGACACACACACACCTGCAGACACACACACACCTGCAGACACACACACACCTGCAGACACACACACACACACACACCTGCAGACACACACACACCTGCAGACACACACACCTGCACACACACACACACCTGCAGACACACACACACACACACACCTGCACACACACACACACCTGCAGACACACACACACCTGCAGACACACACACACCTGCAGACACACACACACACACACACCTGCACACACACACACACCTGCAGACACACACACACCTGCACACACACACACCTGCACACACACACACCTGCAGACACACACACACCTGCACACACACACACCTGCAGACACACACACACCTGCAGACACACACACACCTGCAGACACACACACACCTGCAGACACACACACACCTGCACACACACACACCTGCACACACACACACCTGCAGACACACACACACACACCTGCAGACACACACACCTGCACACACACACACCTGCAGACACACACACACCTGCAGACACACACACACCTGCAGACACACACACACCTGCAGACACACACACACCTGCACACACACACACCTGCAGACACACACACACACACCTGCAGACACACACACCTGCAGACACACACACACCTGCAGACACACACACCTGCAGACACACACACCTGCAGACACACACCCTGATGTTAGCTACAAAGAGCTTAATGGAACGGCTCCATCTACTTGAATGCTCTTGCAAAGGCTTCTGTCCCAACTGGGTCCCTCCGTTGGTCCCAGGATTGTCGTCTAGCAGCTCCTACACCACGCCTAAGACAATCCAAACTCTGTTCATGTGTCGTCCCACGATGGTGGAATGACCTACCGAGCGCTACCAGAACAGGGGCGTCCCTGTCTATCTTCAAGAAGCTCCTGAAAACCCAGCTCTTCAGAGAGCATCTCCTATCCCAGCACTTACCTTGTACTTCCCTCCCCCCTCTATCTCTGCACTTTATCTTTCTGCACTTCCTTCTCTGCCTGCACCCTATCTCTACTCTGTCCCCTCTGACAGAGTCGGACTCCTGGGTTCCTTCTATGGAGCTTATTGTTAGCTTATTGTTAGCTTATTGTTAGCTTATTATAAAGCTGTTATATCTTCATTTGTAAGTCTCTTTGGGTAAAAGCTTCTGATAAATACAGAAACAGAAACAGAAACAAGCTGGATGCGCTCAGCGTTACACAAACACCAGAACCAGTCAGGACCCTGCAGATCGACCCCCGTTTTTCACCTGAAGATTCTGGATGGTTCTGATTGGTTCTGGACTAACAGAGGAGTCGGTCTCAGACTGAACACGGTTACAGACTCTGATGGGTACTGAGAGGTCCGCAGGTTTTATAACGGTTGCCAGGTCAGTTTTTATCCACCTTTTGCCCGGTCAGATGCAGGAGCTGCTCTTTCAGCTGCAGGGAAAGACAAACACTGAGTGTGTTCTCATTCATACCTTCTCCTCAGCACCTGGAGACATCCCAGCTGGAGTTTTAATTTCAGCCTGTCAGTCCGAACTCCAGGACATTAAACTTCCTTTGTTGAGAGAAAACTCTCAGGACGTCGACCCTTCCTCGCTGTTTGCAGAGTCATGGAAACAGCTCAGAGACCAGGATCCAGGAAGGCCTCCGGTCTGAACCCGACACAAACACACAATCCATCAAGCCCGAGTCCAATCATTCGGTCTGCAGAGTGATTGGCTGCAATCTTACATCTCTGCAGGACCCGTACGCCTCCAGGCTCAAATACAATCAAATCAAATTCATTAAGCTCCAAATTGTTCCAATTTATACAGAGCCAAAAAAAAGCTGGGAAATAAAACATCCATCCATCCATTTTCTATACCGTCAATCCGTCGGTCGGGTAGCGGGGGGGCGGGAGCCTATCCCAGCAGTCATTGGGGTAGCGGGGGGGCGGGAGCCTATCCCAGCAGTCATTGGGGTAGCGGGGGGGCGGGAGCCTATCCCAGCAGTCATTGGGGTAGCGGGGGGGGGGGGGGGCGGGAGCCTATCCCAGCAGTCATTCAGGTAGCGGGGGGGGCGGGAGCCTATCCCAGCAGTCATTGGGGTAGCGGGCGGCGGGAGCCTATCCCAGCAGTCATTCGGGTAGCGGGGGGGGGGGGGGGGGCGGGAGCCTATCCCAGCAGTCATTCGGGTAGCGGGGGGGGGGGGGGGCGGGAGCCTATCCCAGCAGTCATTCAGGTAGCGGGGGGGGCGGGAGCCTATCCCAGCAGTCATTGGGGTAGCGGGGGGGCGGGAGCCTATCCCAGCAGTCATTCGGGTAGCGGGGGGGGTGGGGGGAGCCTATCCCAGCAGTCATTCGGGTAGCGGGGGGGCGGGAGCCTATCCCAGCAGTCATTCGGGTAGCGGGGGGGGGGGGGGGGGGCGGGAGCCTATCCCAGCAGTCATTCAGGTAGCGGGGGGGGCGGGAGCCTATCCCAGCAGTCATTGGGGTAGCGGGGGGGCGGAGCCTATCCCAGCAGTCATTGGGGTAGCGGGGGGGGCAGGAGCCTATCCCAGCAGTCATTGGGGTAGCGGGGGGGCGGAGCCTATCCCAGCAGTCATTGGGCGAAAGGCGGGGTCACCCTGGACAGGTTGCCAGTCCATCACAGAGATAAACAACCACTCACTCCTACGGACAATTTAGAGTCACCAGTTAACCTGACAGCATGTTTTTGGACGGAAATAAAACGAATAAACAAAAATAAAATCAAAGATTCATTTCATTAAAATTCATTCAAATTAGAGTTTATGTTGAAATGAACTATTGATGTCAGTGGTTCTGGTGTGTGGGGCAGGAAAATGGCCTGAGACAGGAAGCTCACCTGTCCCGACCATCTCAGTCTGTGGCTGACTCCAGGTCAGTCCTGAAGACCCATTTCTTACTCTTTGAATTGTTTCCTGCAGGTCAGCATCATTCGTGGAAAAGATGGTTTTGGATTCACGATCTGTTCTGATTGTCCCGTCAGAGTCCAGGCCATAGATCCAGGTAAGAAACGCTCATATATGACCTTCACACCCCCCTGTTCACATGCTCATGAGCTCTGTTTGGCCCATAAAACTAATGAGAACTGAACTTTAGGACCTCCAGTCCTGACATCTCATTGAATTAAATCCACTTAAGTCAACGGGTCTTTGGTGATTGACTGCAGCATACAGGTGGGTGGACCTGGGGGTCTGGGAGTGATGATGCTTTTTGTGTTTCACATGGTCTACAGTCACTGGGAGACAGGTTTTACAGGGTGTTGTATCTTGGCCCCTCTTTGTCAGGCTGGTTAAAGGGGTTTGGAGTTTGAAGTATGTAAGCTCAAGGCACTTCAAACATACAATCCAGTTGAAGAGATGGGACTCAACGATGAATAATACGAAGAGCTTTCTTATACGTTATTAAACCATCTTTCCAGACTACTGTATTTTTGGGCCATAAGGCGTACTTAAAATCCTTTAATGTGCCTTAAAATGCGGTGCACCTAATGTATGAATTAACTCTCTGTGCTCTCTGACCGGGAACCGATTTTGTGTGGTACACGGCGCTCAGACATCTGTCAGAATGTTTTAGCCTTGGTAAGCTACGAAGCTGCACTGCTTGATGGATTGAGCATTACAGCCACCGTAGTCAGGAGCCTCACGGAATAATACGATCTGTGCTTCAACATTAAGGTGTGAGCACTCATTCATTCATTTTCTATAACGCTGCCCTAAAAATGGCTCCTGTTAAGAGACATGCTTACGAAGCGAATTTCAAACTCAACACTATCAGTCTTCAGTCAATAAGGTTTGACTTATCTGAGTTTTGTTTCATTTAATGCGCTTTATAGCCCGAAAAATACGATTCTAAATTAGAGGAACGCCACTGTCTCTCCAGCTTTCTTCAGTCTGCTTTAAAGCAGCTGTGAATTATACCAAGGAGCCAACCTCTTCTGACTGATTACCTTCCTTTTCAGAGGGGCAACATTGTCCAGTGTTGGACGCATTGAAGCTATAGTGCTGTCAACAAGAGAGTCAAGTTCTACTGGAGTAAAGTTTAGGCAGCCGTCCTCTGTCATATCTGCACATGGCAGTGAAGAAAAGGATGAAATCAACTCTTTAAATCTGGTTACAGCATTCTCTGACAGACACCTCCATCCATCCATTCATCTTCTATACCGGCTTAATCCAGTTTAGGGTTGCGGGGGGGCTGGAGCCTATCGGCTGTCATTGGGTGAGAGGCAGGGTTCACCAGTCCATCACAGGGCCACACAGAGACAAATGAGAGAAATCATGCTCACTCAAAGGGACACAAAGTCGTCCACCAGTGTCCTGTAGTTGTTGTTGTTGGCGGTGAAGACGTCAACAGGAAGTGGCTCTATTAGCGATAGCTGAAATGGGGACAGCGCCACCTATGGTACCGGGGTATGACACGCTTTGTGTCAGTGATTCCATTCATTCACCGCCATATATCCAAGGATAATTACCCTCAGATAAGGACCCAACTGTAGCTGTGATCCAGTTAATCTTATCATGAGACCCACAGTCTCCTCCACCATCCAAGTGCAAGAACACGCAAACCGGAATGGAACCTGAAACCCTCTTGCTGTGAGGCGATGGTGCTAACCACCACACCACCGTTCAGCCTGAATAGACACCAACTATAAATAAATGTTTTGCTCAGATGCTGTATTGTAAAGTAATGTAAACTCAAAGGTTATCAAAAAATGGTCAGATAAGACCAACTGTTCACACACAAGGGTATGATTAAGAGAGAGAGTTTCACCATTTTAAAGGAGGTGACTTGAAATACCAAAGTGAGACTGTGGATTTTGGTAATTGGTATGAGAAAGTTTTTAAAAACTGAATGTGACCAAAAAAAAATAATAATCGAGGTTTGAACTGAATTTAGGAAGAAATAACAGAAATTCTCCCATGAGACCATCAAGGCGCAGTTGATTGAAATTGTTCAGTCATACAATAATCTCCATTTGGGGAAAATGGAGAGCAAACTGTGAAGCTGTTTTTAAAAAGGATTGTTTGAGACCTTCCTTTATTAGCTCCTTAAATATTAGTAAGAAGTTGCTCATATACCCACTGGCCTTCACATGATAAATATCAGGTGACTCCTCAGCCTGGTTTCATTGGTTATTTCTTCTTTGTAGGTGGTCCAGCGTACCAGTCTGGACTCCGCCAGGGAGACTCAGTCCTGCAGCTCAATGGACTTCCTGTAGAAACCTGGAAATGTGTCGACCTCGCCCACACCATCAGGTAACCCCGCCCCGCAGAGTCCGACTCCACACCTGATCGGGTAACCCCGCCCCCGCAGAGTCCGACTCCTCACCTGATCGGGTAACCTCGCCCCCTCAGAGTCCGACTCCTCACCTGATCGGGTAACCTCGCCCCCTCAGAGTCCGACTCCCCACCTGATCGGGTAACCCCGCCCCCGCAGAGTCCGACTCCTCACCTGATCGGGTAACCCCGCCCCCGCAGAGTCCGACTCCTCACCTGATCGGGTAACCCCGCCCCCTCAGAGTCCGACTCCTCACCTGATCGGGTAACCCCGCCTCCGCAGAGTCCGACTCCTCACCTGATCGGGTAACCCCGCCCCCGCAGAGTCCGACTCCTCACCTGATCGGGTAACCCCGCCCCCTCAGAGTGCGACTCCTCACCTGATCGGGTAACCCCGCCCCCGCAGAGTCCGACTCCTCACCTGATCGGGTAACCCCGCCCCCTCAGAGTCCGACTCCCACCTGATCGGGTAACCCCGCCCCCTCAGAGTCCGACTCCCACCTGATCGGGTAACCCCGCCCCCGCAGAGTCCGACTCCACACCTGATCGGGTAACCCCGCCCCCTCAGAGTCCGACTCCTCACCTGATCGGGTAACCCCGCAGAGTCCGACTCCTCACCTGATCGGGTAACCCCGCCCCCTCAGAGTCCGACTCCCACCTGATCGGGTAACCCCGCCCCCGCAGAGTCCGACTCCTCACCTGATCGGGTAACCTCGCCCCCGCAGAGTCCGACTCCTCACCTGATCGGGTAACCCCGCCCCCGCAGAGTCCGACTCCGCACCTGATCGGGTAACCTCCCCCCTCAGAGTCCGACTCCTCACCTGATCGGGTAACCCCACCCCCGCAGAGTCCGACTCCTCACCTGATCGGGTAACCTCTCCCCCGCAGAGTCCGACTCCTCACCTGATCGGGTAACCCCGCCCCCGCAGAGTCCAACTCCTCACCTGATCGGGTAACCCCGCCCCCGCAGAGTCCGACTCCTCACCTGATCGGGTAACCCCGCCCCCGCAGAGTCCGACTCCTCACCTGATCGGGTAACCCTGCAGAGTCCGACTCCACACCTGATTGGGTAACCCCGCCCCCGCAGAGTCCGACTCCCCACCTGATCGGGTAACCCCGCCCCCTCAGAGTGCGACTCCGCACCTGATCGGGTAACCCCGCCCCCGCAGAGTCCGACTCCTCACCTGATCGTGTAACCCCGCCCCCGCAGAGTCCGACTCCTCACCTGATCGGGTAACCCCGCCCCCGCAGAGTCCGACTCCTCACCTGATCGGGTAACCCCGCCCCCTCAGAGTCCGACTCCCACCTGATCGGGTAACCCCGCCCCCGCAGAGTCCGACTCCACACCTGATCGGGTAACCCCGCCCCCTCAGAGTCCGACTCCTCACCTGATCGGGTAACCCCGCAGAGTCCGACTCCTCACCTGATCGAGTAACCTCGCCCCCGCAGAGTCCGACTCCTCACCTGATCGGGTAACCCCGCCCCCGCAGAGTCCGACTCCGCACCTGATCGGGTAACCTCGCCCCCTCAGAGTCCGACTCCTCACCTGATCGGGTAACCCCGCCCCCGCAGAGTCCGACTCCTCACCTGATCGGGTAACCTCTCCCCCGCAGAGTCCGACTCCTCACCTGATCGGGTAACCCCGCCCCCGCAGAGTCCGACTCCTCACCTGATCGGGTAACCCCGCCCCCGCAGAGTCCGACTCCCCACCTGATCGGGTAACCCCGCCCCCGCAGAGTCCGACTCCCCGCCTGATCGGGTAACCCCGCCCCCACAGAGTCCGACTCCTCGCCTGATCGGGTAACCCCGCCCCCGCAGAGTCCGACTCCTCACCTGATCGGGTAACCCCGCAGAGTCCGACTCCACACCCGATCGGGTAACCCCGCCCCCGCAGAGTCCGACTCCTCACCTGATCGGGTAACCCCGCCCCCGCAGAGTCCGACTCCCCACCTGATCGGGTAACCCCGCCCCCTCAGAGTCCGACTCCCCACCTGATCGGGTAACCCCGCCCCCGCAGAGTCCGACTCCTCACCTGATCGGGTAACCCCGCAGAGTCCGACTCCACACCTGATCGGGTAACCCCGCCCCCGCAGAGTCCGACTCCCCACCTGATCGGGTAACCCCGCCCCCTCAGAGTCCGACTCCCCACCTGATCGGGTAACCCCGCCCCCGCAGAGTCAGACTCCTCACCTGATCGGGTAACCCTTCCCCCGCAGAGTCCGACTCCTCACCTGATCGGGTAACCTCTCCCCCGCAGAGTCCGACTCCACACCTGATCGGGTAACCCCGCCCCCGCAGAGTCCGACTCCACACCTGATCGGGTAACCCCGCCCCCGCAGAGTCCGACTCCTCACCTGATCGGGTAACCCCGCCCCCTCAGAGTCCGACTCCCCACCTGATCGGGTAACCCCGCCCCCGCAGAGTCCGACTCCTCACCTGATCGGGTAACCCCGCCCCTGCAGAGTCCGACTCCTCACCTGATCGGGTAACCCCGCCCCCGCAGAGTCCGACTCCTCACCTGATCGGGTAACCCCGCCCCCTCAGAGTCCGACTCCCCACCTGATCGGGTAACCCCGCCCCCGCAGAGTCCGACTCCCACCTGATCGGGTAACCCTTCCCCCGCAGAGTCCGACTCCTCACCTGATCAGACTCACCTGTTGTTGACCTTGATGACTCCAGTGTTTGATCTTATTGTGTCTCCTCAGGAGCTGTCCGTCTCAGATTGTGTTAGTGGTGTGGAGAGGTTCACCTGAGGTTGGGTTAGGATGTGAAACTCTGCTCCGCCCACCAGCTCACAACATGGTGAGACTTTAAGAAAAGTTGAATTTCTCTTTTTGCTGTCATCTTTCTGCTAAGATAACGTTCTCCTGTCTATCAGACCACAGGCAGCAAACTGCTGTCTCACCCCTCTCACAACAAACATGGCCGCAGGTGGGGTCAGGGGCTGGGGGTCCGGTCCAGTTTGGGGGCTCTAGGTTCTCTGTGGAAGGATAAGAAAGAAGACCAGAGGGAGGAGGAGGAAGAGGAAGACCAGGAAGTGTACTCACCTCACACCACCACCACTCTGAGGGGCACCCGTGTGACATCATTAAATGGAGACAATTACATCATTCTGTCACCGGTTAATCAAGAAGAGCAGGTGAGAAGGGGTGTGAATGAGTGTTAACCTGCAGTGCGCATATTCAACCAACCCTTCATTAGACAGAACTCCTTTTCATCTGGTCCAGTACCTTTTACCTGAGCCAGAACTATGTATTACCCGAACAAGCGCCTTATCAATAACCTTTTTTCTGAATCCAGATAGAACTTTGGAACAGAACTGACCTTGGGGGGTGGGTCTACCTCCAGAGGTCTGATCAGAACCTTCAATTCAATTAAGTTTTATTTATTTAGCACCAAATTACAACAATTGTCATCTCAAGGCATTTAAATAATATAGTCCAATTCAAGCCAATGAAATCCAATTAATTAATTTAAAAATAATCCAATTCATTGCACTGTCAGTCCACTTTAAAGCAGCTGTGAATTATACCAAGGAGCCGACCTCTTCTGACTGATTACCTTCCTTTTCAGAGGGGCAACATTGTCCAGTGTTGGACGCATTGAAGCTATAGTGCTGTCAACAAGAGAGTCAAGTTCTACTGGAGTAAAGTTTAGGTAGCCGTCCTCTGTCATATCTGCACATGGCAGTGAAGAAAAGGATGATGAAATCAACTCTTTAGTTATTAAAAAATGGTCAGACAAGACAGAGTTATGAGGGAACACTGTTAACTGTTCACTCTCAATGCCATAAGTCAAAGGTCAAGGGTATGATTAAGGCAGTGAGTAGGTCTGTGAACACTTTGAGAAAATCCAAGAGTCTAATATAGAAGTAAAGTTAATATTTAGGCTGTCATTTTCAACATCTACATGAATATTAAAGTCACCCACTACAATGACTTTATCTGTACTCAGCACTAACTGGGATAAAAACTCTGAGAATTCAGACAGAAACTCAGAATAAGGGCCAGGTGGACGATACACAACAACAAACACAAGAGGTTTCTGTGATTTCCACTTTGGGAAAAACTGAGAATCAGAGATTCAAAAGAGCTGAAACTAATCTTGGGTCTCGGACTGATTAGTAACCCTGATCTGAAGATAGCTGCCACTCTTCCTCCTCTGCCTGTGGTTAGAGGAACATTTAAATAGTCAGAGGGAGTTGATTCATTAATGCTAACATGATCCTCCTGCTGCAGCCAGGTTTCTGTAAAACAAAATATATCAAGATGATGATCACAGATCAAATCATTCACTAACAGAGACTTCAAAGGGAGAGATCTAATATTCAGCAAACCACATTTAATAGTTTATTTTCTCCTCTTGTGTTGATTGATATATTTAATTTGGGTGGTGTGGGAGCAGACAGTCATGATGTGGTTTTTTGGGGGGACAGCATCAGCTGGGAAGCCGCAGAGAAGTGTGTAAGACTACAACTCTGCATCCTGGTCTCAACCCTGGGTTGTCATGTTTCTGGATGACTAATAAATTCGTCCATATTTCTAGAAATGAGAGCCGCTCCTTCCAAAGTGGGATGGATGCCGTCTCTCCTCATCAGACCAGGTTTTCTCCAGAAAGATTGCCAATTATCTATGTAGCCCACGTTGTTTGCTGGACACCATCGAGACAACCAGCGATTGAATGAGGACATGCGGCTAAACATGTCATCACTGGTCAGATTTGGCAGGGGTCCAGAGAAAACTACGGAGTCCGACATTGTTTTGGCAAAATTACACACCGATGCAACATTAATTTTAGTGACCTCCGATTGGCGTAACCGGGTGTCATTACCGCCGACGTGAATAACTATTTTACCGTATTTATCCTTAGCCAGCAGTTTTAAATAGGATTCTATGTCGCCCGCTCTGGCCCCTGGAATACATTTGACTGGTCGCTGGTGTCTCTAATGCCACGTTTCTGACTATAGAGCTGCCAATTACCAGGGTTTTGTCCTCAGCGGGTGTGTCGCTGAGTGGAAAATCTATTTGAAACGTGGGCAGGTTGATGGTGAACCACGGGCTTGACTTTAGGACTATGACTCCTCTTCCTGACAGTCACCCAGCCACTCTTAAGTCCCGGCTGCTCGGGATCTGCTCGGGGACGACTAACAGAGCTAGCTATGCTAGGTGGCTCCGCACTGACTAAAGGGGCCTGGCTCGCTATCGGGTGGTTTTCAACAGTGCAGAGCCGAGCTTCCAATTCAGATAACCTTGCCTCCAAAACTACAAAAAGACTACATTTGTTCCATGTACCATTACCACTAAAGGAGGCAGAGGAGTAACTAAACATCTGACACACGGAGCAGGTGAAAGCAGGAGATGGAGGAAGAGAACTGGTAGCCATGCTAAGCTAGAAAACCCGACACACCGCTAAAAAGTGAAAAATAAAGACTAAAGATCTGTAAGAGTGAGCGTTAGAATATGACAAGTATGGGATAGAGTTAACTATGCAAGATGTGTAAATTATAGGGAGAAATAAGGTGATTATTAGTAGTAGTATTAGTAGCACACACAAAGCAACAGGAAGTGATGTAATACGTCTTACCGCCAAACAAAGCCAACTTCACAGGTTGGTGTACACAGTTTGTCTGAATAGGATCCAAGAAAGTTCTGCTATAACACTGAAATGGTTTTGTTTGGTTCCAGCTGCTGCAGCCCGTTTACCAGGACCAGAGTCGGACAATTGGTACGACTGCTCTCAACTTGATTATCCATTCTGTATTGACTAAGGTATTGATGAAAAACTGATTAAACTTATGGTGGTTCTCAGATCGACAGTATCAAACTCACCCCAGAAGAATTCAGAACCTCCTCCCCAATCCTCGACTCGGCTCATCGCGGGGACTATTCACTAGCCACACCTCCAACCTGCTGCCTCCACCTCCCAAAACCTCCTCACCAGCCCCATCTGGTAACTGTGGCAACTACCAGAACTGCACCATCATCCAATCTCATCTCCCCTGCTCCGGATACGGAGCCTACGTCAGCCTGGCACCCAAAACCCTCATCTTCCCCATCTTTATCCAGGTCAGAATCCAGAACCCAGAACCTGCCCCTGCTGCCCCTCCAGTTACAACCAAAGATCCACTTTCAATTCTTTTAATTTAGTTCAATAAAACTTTATTAATCCCTGAAGGTAAATTATATCCCTGCAGTATTTATTATTATTAAAGATCAGCTGCTGTTACAGAGAACAAAATAAAATATAAATCAGCTGAAGTGCAGCAGAGAGGAAGGTAGAAACCTTCAGAGGTCTCCATCAGTGGGTTGGGCTGTTGTTTCTGTTGCTCAGCAACAGCTCAGCTGATGATGTCACACACAGCGTCAGCAGGTAACTCAGGTGAACTCTCAGCAGACAACATGGACAGAAACTCACAGCCAGCAGTTCAACATCTGGGCTGCAGAGACGCTCCAGGATTCCACCATCTGTTGTTAACCAGCTCTGTGATCCTCCTCCTTTACTGTTAGCGCTCTGTCTGCAGTCTCTGTCTGCCCGGATAGTCTTAAAGCTGAGCAGAGAGCTGTTAGAGCTGTTCCTGCAGCCAGGTCTCCTCTTCAACTCATCTTGATTTGGGGTCTTATTCCAGGCATTACTTGGTCTTTGAAAAGCTCAGTTACCTGCTCCAACGGGTTAACAACTTTCCTGTTGCTGTGGTTACGCATCATTACAAAGTTCCCAGCAGAAGTCTTTCCAGCAGCTCAACATCCAAACCAGCTTAGAAACATGTTTCAGAAATCTGTTTTCACAGACAAAAGTGTAGTAGAAAAACTGAAGAGTGTTCAGAGCTGCTGCAGCTTATAGGCCCAAACATCAGAGTCACCCTGACCCCCGTCTGAGGGTTCAGCTTCAGACCAAGAATCAAGATATCTTTGATTTTTAGGTTGTGTTTTACTGCATGTGATCTGTGGGAGAAAAAAATCAATAAGAACAACAAAGTTGTGTCTTTAATCCTGTAGTAGCTGTTTACTTGTCTGTGTTGTTGTTTCAGCCTCTGGATCTCTGCAGCCCGGACAGAACCCTGCTGATGTCGGAGGAAATGATTCTACACCAAGCCGACCTGCTGCCCATCAAGGTAACAGGAACCAGAACCGGTTCTGTCTCCAATCAGTTACCATGGAAAGAAAATGACGAGCAACAAACCCAGAATATCAAAGTCAAAAAACAAAAACAACACGGGATGTTTTAAATAATTCGGTTTGTTTTCTGCTGGATCTGAATGTCCTCAGACAGCAGATCCAGGATCACAGGATTCAGTTTCACACTAATGGATCGTCCTGATAGTACTACACACACACATCTGTTTCTGGGAATCTGCCTCATTTCAGTTTCATGATTTTGGTAAAAGATGAGATGGCAACTGATGTCAGACTCAAACTGAGGACACCATGGCTGTGTTTGAACTGGTTCTCCTCGGGTCGTGTGATCTTAATCCATGTGGCATTACCTCATCAGAAGCCTCATGCCGTGGGAAGTAACCGATCATGTGATTAACTGTGGTTTATCCAAAGATGTTCTGTGCTGGTGAAGAGGCGTGAACCTTAGAGAAAGTCCGTTCAAAGGCTCAGTGTCACTGAGTTGTTGCTGTTGTGTGTTTTCTGGTGGAAATCATCGTTTGAATGTGTGTGTTTCAGGTGACGGTGCTTATCTACAGCGACCTGCTGCTGTTCACCAGAGAGGACGAAGCCGGGCGCTGTAACGTCCTACAGAGTCCGTTGTACCTGAACAACGTGCAGCTCAGACAGGGTACCACTCTGTTGTTGTTGTCCATCTTCTAATGTGTACAGCCCCCCCCCAGGCTTTAATTTAAAGTTATTTTCCTACATCTCAGCTACACCATGTAGAAATTACAACCCCTTTTATCCACAGCCCCCCTCATTTCAGGCTCCATAGTGTTTGGGACAGGTGGCTTCCAGCTGTGTTTCACTGCTTCATCGGTGCAGGGATAAGATACCTCAGCCTGTTTCTGTAGTTCAACATGAGGAGAGAAGCTGTTAGGAGGCTGAAAGACCATGATCAAATCATCAGAGACAAACCTTAGGATTAACAAAACCCCCTGGTTCCCACGTTACCGAGGGGCAGAGGGATAAAGAACAATGTGACTTTGTCCCAGACATTATGATGGGTGCTGTATACTCATCCATCTCCTACTGCCTCGGCCTCCCTCCCCTCTCTACTCCTTCGGCTCCTCCAGGGTAATGCTGAGGTTGTTATCAGCAAATTTCCTCTCAGTTGGAAAATCCTGAAACACCTAAATTACAAGGCATCAGGTAGATGTCTGATCCTCCTCAACTTCAACTGATTAGATGAGCAGACGCATGAGCAGGGGAACTGGGAGTAACACCTCAGGAGCTAAACACCAGCTGCTGATCCAGAGAAGACATACATCCAGCTCTGATTTACCAAAAAAGCCTACAACTTGGAGCTTTACAGCATTAATAGGACTTGAACTTCCATCAAGAACTCAATGGCACTGTGGAAGACAACCAACTCAGTCAGTTGCACAAGTTGCCACCAAGTACAATATGAACCAAGGAGATGCTGTTGTCCTGACCCCCTCAGCCACATCACCACAAAGAGTGGCTATTGATACAGCTCCAAAGAGGAGCAACCATCAGCCTCCTCCTCCACATGGACGACATCGAGCTGTCGGGCCAGTACTGAGAGACACTGATATCAAAGAGAGAGAAAAGTATAAACTACTGAAGGGTTGAACTACCAGAAGCTAACATGAACAGATGTTCAGCTGCAAATACGTCAGAATCCCACAGGAAGATTAAGTTCACTTCAGTTTTATTTACAAAGCACAAAACCCAACAAATCTCATCCCAGAGTACTACAGTCAAATTCAAGTCAATTAGAGTCCAATTCATTCTAATACAGTCATAATCAATCAAATCCAATTCATTAAATTCCAAATTAGCCCAATTCATACAGAGACAATTAAATAAAGTAGCCTAGCTAAGGAAACCAACAGATTAACTGAAACTTCTCTCTGATCCTGAGCTGCATGAGGCGACTGTGGAGAGAAAAAACTCCTTTTAACAGGAAGAAACCTCCATCAGAACCAGAACCAGGAAGAAGCCTCCATCAGAACCAGAACCAGGAAGGGTCCATCTGCCTGGACCAGCTGGGGCTGAGAGGACAGGAAAGAGGGGACAACAAGCAGCGTAACACCAGGCCAGAGACACCTGCTGAGAGAGAGAAACACAAGTTAATGACAGCAATGATGTCATCTGTACATGGAGGGAGGAGAGGTGCATCATGGGAGCTCCCCCAGCAGGCTGGGCCTATAGCAGCAGAACATGGAGGGAGGAGAGGTGCATCATGGGAGCTCCCCCAGCAGGCTGGGCCTATAGCAGCAGAACATGGAGGGAGGAGAGGTGCATCATGGGAGCTCCCCCAGCAGGCTGGGCCTATAGCAGCAGAACTATGGGATGTTTCAGGCTCACCTGAGCCATCCCTAACTGTAAGCTTTATCAGAAAGGAAAGTTTCAGCCTGATCTTAAAGGTAGAGAGGGTGTCTGCTTCCTGAAGCCAAACTGGCAGCTGGTTCCACAGAGAGGGGCCTGATAACTGAAGGCTCTGCCTCCCATTCTGCTTTTAGGGGCCTGATAACTGAAGGCTCTGCCTCCCATTCTGCTTTTAGGGCCCTGATAACTGAAGGCTCTGCCTCCCATTCTGCTTTTAGGGGCCTGATAACTGAAGGCTCTGCCTCCCATTCTGCTTTTAGGGGCCTGATAACTGAAGGCTCTGCCTCCCATTCTGCTTTTAGGGGCCTGATAACTGAAGGCTCTGCCTCCCATTCTGCTTTTAGAAACTCTGGGAACCACAAGGAAACCTGCAGCCTGAGAGCAAAGTGCTCTGTTGGGGAAATATCCAGCTGTGAGATCTTTAAGATGTGATGGAGCTCGGTCATTCAGAGCTTTTAACTACCTGAGGGATGTTGATGATGGGACAGTCCAGCTCTCCTTACTCCTCCTCTCTGTGGTGTTCCTCTCAGCAGAACTATTGAACTGAACGTTCTTTGGACCTTTCAGCAGAACCAGTTTAGGGCAGCATGGAAACTTACTGGAGATGTTTATAACTGTCAGCAGCTGAAGTTCAGGTGTAGGTCTGACCTGACACCTGCCAGCCAATCAGAGGGCAGGATCTGAGGTGTGTGTGTGTTGTTTCAGTGACATCAGAACCGCTCCACATCTACTTCCTGCAGTGTTCTCAGACTTGCTGGCGCTGTCTCTTCAGTTTGGAGGCATTCAGCATCGAGCAGAAGGTTCGGGTCAGCCTCTGTCTCCATGACAACATACAACTCCAGCTAGTCGCCACGGAGACCGGACATGGCTACCAGGTACGGTGCCGTTCCTGTGGTTTTTTGCAAACTGTACAGGTAGTCTCAGACTTCTTCTCTTAGAACTTCTGTTGGAAGTTTTGTTAAACTAGGTTCAGGTTTGGTGCAGGTCTCTGAAACCAGGGTCAGAACCACACAGCGGACCAGAACCTCAGGGAAGTAACTTTCACTCTGAAAGAAATGGTTCAGATTGTTCAGCTGATGTCAACTTCTTGAGTCAGAACAGAGTCTGTGTCTTATTGTTGGGGTTAGTTAAACCAGATAACCAGCAGATAACCTTTTGGACCTGCTCTGTGCACGTTTACGGCTCTCTGGCCCCACAAATCTCAGGCAGATTTTTAAAGATGTGCTTTCCGTTCTGACCAAAATGTCTGGATCTGCAGATTTATGAGGTCCAGAAGCCAGCCACCTCAGAACTCTATAGAAGGATTTAACTTGATGTAGAACACAAAGATCACTAGAACTGAGGACCTGGACGGAGCCAAAATATTAGAAACCACAGAAACCTTTGATCTGCAGAGACCAGCTGGTGTTGGATCGGTGGATCAGCTCTTCTTCTCGGTTCCTGAAGATGTTTCACCTCTCATCTGAAAGGTTCTTCAGTTCTAAACTAGTTGGTGGGGAGTTTCAGCTGATAAGCAGCCGAGGAACCACCTGAGCAATGATCGGGGGTTCATTCTCACCTGTGAGTCTGAAAAAGCATGAACCACGGTGTGAATGGTTGTGAAACCTCCAGAGAACACCTCCTCTGTTCAGAGATGATCCTCCAGTTTAACATAGATGCTTCTTTGACTCCCCTCTGGAACCAGAATATATACTTTACTGTCCTCGGAGTGTCGCTTCACCTGAGGTTCTGGTTCTCCTGTGAAGCTATTGTTGGGTCTCTCCTATATAAAGGTCCATTATATATGACCCCACTGTGTTTGGTCCCCATTTAATTACTCTCTTTTGTTTATTGGAGTGAGTAGTATTAACATGATTATCCCTTCCTCCCATTTCTCCTCCTCAGCTCCCAGACCTCCCCTCAGATTTCGGCCTCCTCTCTCTCGGACAGTCTGACCTCCTCTACCGTTCCTCCTCTCCTTACTCCTCCCTCTGTGACCCCCGCAAAGCTCCCTCCCCTGCTCCTTACTCTCCTCCCTTCTCCTCCTCCACTCCTCCCCCGTCCTCCTTCTCCTCACCCCCCCCAAGGACTGCCCCCTCCCTGCCTCAGTTATTTTCTCCACCTCCCCCATCCTCCCCTCTGAGGAGTCCTGTCTGGAAGGAGAGGAGGAGGAGCAGACCGGAGGAGGAGGTGGAGGAGCGGCAGCAGGGGGAGGGGGAGAGTGCCTCAGAAACCTCAGAGAATGTGGGAGGAGTCGGGGGGCGGATTCTCATACTGAGCCCCCACCACTTCAGCATGAAGGATGGAGAGGAGGAGAGTGATGAGGAGGAAGGAGGAGGAGCTGAGTTCAGCTTCAGCCACAGAGCTGCAGGTCAGTTCCAGTTTTATAAAGTGCGATGATGTGTTAGTTGTGCTGGTTCTGAGGAGCTGGTGTCGTTCACACTGCAGATACAAACCCGGCGGGTGGTAGGAGTTTAAAAGGACTGTCTGTCCAGCTCCTTCCTGTTCATGTCTACACCCACATTCACCCGTTCACTCATACAGCGAGTGTCGGTCCACAGGAGGCGACTCGGTGGACCCTTCGGTTCAGCGTCTTCACCAACGTGTGACCGAGGGAAGCCGGGAGTTGAACCACAAGTTCCAATTCCTCCTCGTCACTTATCGACTCCATGACCTTTGACCTTTACTGTGTTTAAAATGGAACCGACACAGGAGAAAATATCCAATCATACGAGCTCAGGGGACTCTAAAAGACACGAGAACTTCCCAGAGTTTTAATAAATGTTGTGAAAAGTCCAAAAATATCTGAAGTTTAAGAAGTTAAATGAGTTAAAAATTCAGTTTCAGATGAGCTGAAATGTACCTGAACGGAGGATTCTAAGAGAGAAAGAAAACTTTAACTGTGTAAAGAATCCTCCTTCACCCATTCTGCAAAGCATACCCAGTTCAAAATGACAATCCTCGGTCCTGTAAATATTATCCAGAACCACCTCCAAACCCAAACTGAATATCATCCATCATACTGTATCTGAAGTGACCCACTCCATTCCTGCAGGTTGGTGCATTGGCAACAGTTCATAATCTTTTCCTCCTGAAAAAGGTTAAAGTCAGATGTGGGAAAACTGCTTCAGGACTCAGGAAAAGACTCTCAGCTGTGACTTCCCAGATGTTGAATAAATCTTCTCCAGAAACAGCTGCAGATGCTTCATCTGATCATGTTGCTACAGGAAGGTATCAGAGATAATGTAGAATAACACTTTATTATCCGAGTTTGGAAGTTAAAAATAAAGATATATAAGAAAGAGCTCCTTTCTGTCCTGAAGGACGGTCCGGTGTTTCCTAAAGGAGATCCTTAAGGAAGCGTCGGAGCTCCTTTCTCTCAGGAAGGACGGTCCGGTGTTTCCTAAAGGAGATCCTTAAGGAAGCGTTGGAGCTCCTTTCTCTCAGGAAGCTCCTTTCCTTAGTCTTTGGAGGACTCAGGCAGCTCTGATCATGGCTGCTGCTCACATGCTTCCAGCTCTTTTCACTCAGTCAGGAAGGTTCTGAAAGGTGCTATTGGACGGGGCCTCGAAGGTTCTGAACACACTGTTGGACCGGCCCAGGTGGTTGTTGAACTCTAATTCTGCTGTTTTCTTTCCTAATTATGGGTGCCCCATGCCATAGGCAGGGCACACATATTACTATTGCTCATACTTATTATTCTTCCGTTTCCGCCCGTTTTTCGGCGCGCTACTCGTCCCACAGCGAAGGTCCGACTAAAATAAAAAATACATGGCTGCGTGCGCGCCGATGGGCAGAAGTGTGCTATTACTTTTCTCTCTCATTACTCGACCGGAATAGCGGATAAATGGGAAAAAGCGGGCAAATTGTCAATGGGAAAATGAATGGAGAAGGCCTTAACGAGGCAGTTTTGGGCTCGAAGAGCCCAAAACTGCCTCCCCTTGGAGGCCTCTGAACTCAGCCATACAAGGTCACACACACATCATTCAAAGTTTGTGTGTGACAGGAAAGACTCAGCTTTAACTGGTGTAAAGGGCTTGTTAATAGCTTATACGGCTTTGACACAACGGCAGTTTACGTTTTAGGTGTCCAGAGGAGCTCATTTTGTGGCTCCTCCACTCTACCTCTCACTCTAAAAATCTTTAAAAAATTATTTTTCAAACAAATGCCTCTCACCTCCGAAATATCTGCCTGATCTGGATAAATTATACATCAAAACGTAGGTATTTTAGTTGTCTTTCACCCAATGCGACTGTCATTGAGCTGGGCCTCACAGATTTCTCACAAATCCCCTCTGAGCGCAGAGAGGGAACATTAAATCCCATTATAAAACGGGCGAGGCCTGAAATCAGTCGGAAAAATCATTTTAAAACTGCCATAATAAAGGAGCCCCGGGGGTTAGAAGAATAAAAATTACACCGCTGGCTTCCCCCGTCCCTTCTGGCACTCACGGTGAAAGAATTATTCGGATACGACTTCTACTTTTCGAACAGCGACCGTTTGTTCCAGATTTCTTGCTCAAAATGAAAACCCCATGATTTTAAGGGGACAAAGTGAGGTGCAGATTTGTCAGTGGGCACGTGCAGCTGTTGCCCACAGCAACTAATTAGGAGGCCAGACTCAACGAGCCCCAAACTGTCCTATTTTAGAGGGCAGTAACTCAGCCATACGGTATCACAGAGACATCATTCAAACTTTAAAATGTTCACAAGACATTCAGCTATTATGTGATTATACAGCTTTTTCAAATATTAAGCCAATTCTGAAATATGACAGTTTAAAAAACCATGAACATTTTTGCTCCTTCTTGATTTTTATGAATGAGAAGATTAGAGTGGCAGACTGATCATTTGAACTTTTTCTGATATTCAAACAAATGGCTCTAACTTTCATGCTGTTTAACTCAGACAAACAAATTATACCTTAAAATGTAGGTACACTTGTCCTCTTTCAGCTGATGTAACTACTAAATAGCTCACATTTACAGAATTTCAGCTATGAGCCTTGAAGCGAGAGAAACCTTTCAATTTCTCTCACTAACTCCAATGTAAATTTGGTGGAACGCCAGAGACAGGTTCAACTGTGTTCAACCTGCTGCCGTTTAAATTTTTTTCACTCCATTGAAATAAAAACTACATTGCTGCGTTCCTCCAAGCCTTCTGCTTCTTACGGTCTTCAAATTATTTTCCTCGCTCTTCCGGTTTTCTCACAAGAGGTCATAGTATCCAAAATGCAATTTCTGCAGGTTATACAGGGAGAGAGCTGCAGCTGTTGACAAACATTGCTATCACTGATGACATCACTCTTCCACTCCCTGCTGTATATTACACTTTAACTATTAATCACTTGATTTCTGATAAATTTCCACTAGATTCAGCTTTTTGAGCATGTTCAACTAATCCCATTCAGCTACTTTTCTTTCTTAAAGCTCCAGCTCCTTTCAAAAAGACATTTCAGGCCTTTTGAAACAACATGGCGGCCCTATTGTAAAAGCTTTATGCCAGCCTGTGTTCACTCATGTTTTCCATTATTCAGAACATATTA
The DNA here is from genome assembly GCA_036924055.1 of Leuresthes tenuis. NCBI lineage: Eukaryota > Metazoa > Chordata > Actinopteri > Atheriniformes > Atherinopsidae > Leuresthes > Leuresthes tenuis. Next base: position 177,442 of record JAVGWW010000010.1, on the reverse strand, counting down.
ACAGGTTCATGCCAGCCCCTGATGAGACAAATGCGCGCGATAGCGCGCACTAACTCATGTTTTTCGTTAATCTGAACAGATTAATAGGTTCATGCCAGCCCCTGATGAGACAAATGCGCGCGATAGCGCGCACTAACTCATAAATTTCCATTATTCAGAACATATTAACAGGTTCATGCCAGCCCCTGATGAGACAAATGCGCGCGATAGCGCGCACTAACTCATAAATTTCCATTATTCAGAACATATTAACAGGTTCATGCCAGCCCCTGATGAGACAAATGCGCGCGATAGCGCGCACTAACTCATGTTTTTCATTAATCTGAACAGATTAATAGGTTCATGGCAGCCCCTGACGACACAAATGCGCGCGATAGCGCGCACTAACTCATAAATTTCCATTAATCTGAACAGATTAATAGGTTCATGCCAGCCCCTGATGAGACAAATGCGCGCGATAGCACGCACTAACTCATAAATTTCCATTATTCAGAACATATTAACAGGTTCATGCCAGCCCCTGATGAGACAAATGCGCGCGATAGCGCGCACTAACTCATGTTTTTCATTAATCTGAACAGATTAATAGGTTCATGGCAGCCCCTGACGACACAAATGCGCGCGATAGCGCGCACTAACTCATAAATTTCCATTAATCTGAACAGATTAATAGGTTCATGCCAGCCCCTGATGAGACAAATGCGCGCGATAGCGCGCACTAACTCATAAATTTCCATTATTCAGAACATATTAACAGGTTCATCCCAGCCCCTGATGAGACAAATGCGCGCGATAGCGCGCACTAACTCATGTTTTTCATTAATCTGAACAGATTAATAGGTTCATGGCAGCCCCTGACGATACAAATGCGCGCGATAGCGCGCACTAACTCATAAATTTCCATTAATCTGAACAGATTAATAGGTTCATGCCAGCCCCTGATGAGACAAATGCGCGCGATAGCGCGCACTAACTCATAAATTTCCATTATTCAGAACATATTAACAGGTTCATGCCAGCCCCTGATGAGACAAATGCGCGCGATAGCGCGCACTAACTCATAAATTTCCATTATTCAGAACATATTAACAGGTTCATCCCAGCCCCTGATGAGACAAATGCGCGCGATAGCGCGCACTAACTCATGTTTTTCATTAATCTGAACAGATTAATAGGTTCATGGCAGCCCCTGACGATACAAATGCGCGCGATAGCGCGCACTAACTCATAAATTTCCATTAATCTGAACAGATTAATAGGTTCATGCCAGCCCCTGATGAGACAAATTCGCGCGATAGCGCGCACTAACTCATAAATTTCCATTATTCAGAACATATTAACAGGTTCATGCCAGCCCCTGATGAGACAAATGCGCGCGATAGCGCGCACTAACTCATGTTTTTCATTAATCTGAACAGATTAATAGGTTCATGGCAGCCCCTGACAACACAAATGCGCGCGATAGCGCGCACTAACTCATAAATTTCCATTAATCTGAACAGATTAATAGGTTCATGCCAGCCCCTGATGAGACAAATGCGCGCGATAGCGCGCACTAACTCATAAATTTCCATTATTCAGAACATATTAACAGGTTCATGCCAGCCCCTGATGAGACAAATGCGCGCGATAGCGCGCACTAACTCATATGTTTTCATTAATCTGAACAGATTAACAGGTTCATGGCAGCTGGTGACGAGACAAATGCGTGCGATAGCACGCACTAACTCATGTTTCCATTACTTTCAACACATCAGTTGTGATAATAGGTTCATGCCAGCCGCTGACTCATATGTTTTCCATTATTCTGAACAGATCAACCGGGCCTTATGTATCTAAAGCGGGCAGATTTCACCAGAACAACCCAAAATCTCATTTTTCAGACTGGATTTGAAATATCTGGCAACTACCAGCTTCTCTGTCTCTCTGTGTGTGTGTGTGGACGGGCAGAAGACGGGCAGCAGCTGGGCACCCATCAAAATTTCTTCAGAAATTTTCTAGTTTATACTGATTCTGATTGATCACCTGATTGATCACCTGATTGATCACCTGATTGATCACCTGATTGATACCTTTCAGTTCTGCGCCGCTCGCTCTCTGAGGGTTCCCTGCTTCAGGAACCTCGATCCCCCTGCTTCCTGTCAGACAGCACCATCCACCAGCTCACCTCAACAGGCCCCGCCCCCTTCCCTCCTTCCCCTCAGACCCTGAGGAAACACCTGACCAGGGAAGGAGCGTCTCTGCACCAGTTACTGCTCCTGTTCAACGGCACCAAGGTAGGACCGGCACCAGGACCTGTTCTGACCCACTTCCTGATTCCTACAGGTGGTTCTTCCTGGCTCAGATCAGCTGAATGTTGGAGATGTAATCAGGATTTAAAGCCTTCTAGTTTATCTTACAAAATGAACAATTAAAGGTATTAGTATCGATAGACATCATCTCCAAGCTGCTTATCACCTGTAGAGGTGTACAACTTCCTGTAAATACTTCCTGCTTGGTAGAATGAACTACTGCAGCCCAGAGGCAGTTAAAGAGAAAACCCATTTTCTTTAAAAAGAAACTGTCGAATGAATCCATAAATTAATTAATTTTTTACCAGGTCTAGTCGGAGCTGAAACCTAGTTAATTGGGTCTGGTTTAAAGATCCATGAACACCATCAGAATCTGAATAGAACTCTGTGTAATAGTTTGTTTTGTTTGTTCAGGGGAGAGAGTCCAGGAAACGTCAGCAGACCAAGAAGATGACCAAGAGTTTGTACGTTAACGTGAACAATTTGTTCAAACAATGTCTTGGGTTTTATTTTCATGTTTGTCTGTTTTTCATGTTTGTTTGTTTTGATGTTTGTCTGTTTTTGATGTTTGTCTGTTTTTATGTTTGTCTGTTTTTGATGTTTGTCTGTTTTTATGTTTGTTTGTTTTTGATGTTTGTTTGTTTTGATGTTTGTTTGTTTTGATGTTTGTCTGTTTTTGATGTTTGTCTGTTTTTATGTTTGTCTGTTTTTGATGTTTGTTTGTTTTTATGTTTGGCTGTTTTTTTGTTTGTCTGTTTTTGATGTTTGTCTGTTTTGATGTTTGTTTGTTTTGATGTTTGTCTGTTTTTGATGTTTGTCTGTTTTTGATGTTTGTCTGTTTTTTATGTTTGTTTGTTTTGATGTTTGTCTGTTTTTGATGTTTGTCTGTTTTTTATGTTTGTTTGTTTTTATGTTTGTATGTTTTTTATGTTTGTTTGTTTTGATGTTTGTCTGTTTTTGATGTTTGTCTGTTTTTGATGTTTGTCTGTTTTTTATGTTTGTCTGTTTTTGATGTTTGTTTGTTTTTATGTTTGGCTGTTTTTATGTTTGTCTGTTTTTGATGTTTGTTTGTTTTTGATGTTTGTATGTTTTTGATGTTTGTATGTTTTTATGTTTGTTTGTTTTTCATGTTTGTTTGTTTTGATGTTTGTTTGTTTTTGATGTTTGTCTGTTTTTATGTTTGTTTGTTTTTGATGTTTGTTTGTTTTTATGTTTGTTTGTTTTTATGTTTGTTTGTTTTTGATGTTTGTCTGTTTTATGTTTGTTTGTTTTTGATGTTTGTTTGTTTTTGATGTTTGTTTGTTTTTATGTTTGTTTGTTTTCGATGTTTGTTTGTTTTCGATGTTTGTCTGTTTTTTTGTGGTTGTTTGTTTTTATGTTTGGCTGTTTTGATGTTTGTATGTTTATGTTTGTTTGTTTTGATGTTTGTCTGTTTTTTATGTTTGTCTGTTTTTTATGTTTGTTTGTTTTGATGTTTGTCTGTTTTTGATGTTTGTTTGTTTTTTATGTTTGTTTGTTTTTGATGTCTGTATGTTTTTGTTGTTTGTTTGTTTTGATGTTTGTCTGTTTTTGATGTTTGTCTGTTTTTGATGTTTGTTTGTTTTTTATGTTTGTTTGTTTTTGATGTCTGTATGTTTTTGTTGTTTGTTTGTTTTGATGTTTGTCTGTTTTTGATGTTTGTCTGTTTTTGATGTTTGTCTGTTTTTGATGTTTGTCTGTTTTTTTTATGTTTGTTTGTTTCGATGTTTGTCTGTTTTTGATGTTTGTCTGTTTTTGATGTTTGTTTGTTTTGATGTTTGTCTGTTTTTGATGTTTGTCTGTTTTTTATGTTTGTTTGTTTTTTGTTTGTCTGTTTTTTATGTTTGTCTGTTTTTGATGTTTGTTTGTTTTGATGTTTGTCTGTTTTTGATGTTTGTCTGTTTTTGATGTTTGTTTGTTTTTTGTTTGTCTGTTTTCCATGTTTGTCTGTTTTTGATGTTTGTCTGTTTTTGATGTTTGTTTGTTTTGATGTTTGTCTGTTTTTGATGTTTGTCTGTTTTTTATGTTTGTTTGTTTTTTGTTTGTCTGTTTTTCATGTTTGTCTGTTTTTGATGTTTGTCTGTTTTTTATGTTTGTCTGTTTTTGATGTTTGTTTGTTTTTGATGTTTTTGATGTTTGTCTGTTTTTGATGTTTGTTTGTTTTTGATGTTTGTTTGTTTTTGATGTTTGTTTGTTTTTATGTTTGTCTGTTCTTGATGTTTGTTTGTTTTTGATGTTTGTTTGTTTTTATGTTTGTCTGTTCTTGATGTTTGTTTGTTTTTATGTTTGTCTGTTTTTTATGTTTGTCTGTTTTTTGTTTGTCTGTTTTTTATGTTTGTTTGTTTTTTGTTTGTCTGTTTTTCATGTTTGTCTGTTTTTCATGTTTGTCTGTTTTTTGTTTGTCTGTTTTTTATGTTTGTCTGTTTTTGATGTTTGTTTGTTTTTGATGTTTGTCTGTTTTTGATGTTTGTTTGTTTTGATGTTTGTCTGTTTTTGATGTTTGTCTGTGTTTTTGATGTTTGTCTGTTTTTTTTATGTTTGTTTGTTTTTGATGTTTGTCTGTTTTTGATGTTTGTTTGTTTTTTGTTTGTCTGTTTTTGATGTTTGTTTGTTTTGATGTTTGTCTGTTTTTGATGTTTGTCTGTTTTTTATGTTTGTCTGTTTTTCATGTTTGTCTGTTTTTGATGTTTGTCTGTTTTTTGTTTGTCTGTTTTTTATGTTTGTCTGTTTTTTATGTTTGTCTGTTTTTGATGTTTTTGATGTTTGTCTGTTTTTGATGTTTGTTTGTTTTTGATGTTTGTTTGTTTTTATGTTTGTCTGTTCTTGATGTTTGTTTGTTTTTATGTTTGTCTGTTTTTGATGTTTGTCTGTTTTCATCTTTTCTTTCTCTCTGATTCGTCCTCACGCCTCTGCAGAGCTGCTGATGTTCGAAGCCGCCTGACTTTTCTGCAGAGATGTAAAAATGTTACTGGCAACAGTTTGGAAAAGGCTCTAAGAAACAACAGGTGGGAAAAGCCTCCAACCTTTTCTGAACAGAACCGAAACCCAGTTCTAACCTGGGTCCGTGTCACACAGTCCAGTTGATTACAACTCGCTCTGAAAACTGTTTGGATCTGTCTGACTCCTGCTAATTCTGTTCGGCTTCTGCTGGTTCATTTAAATATCTGCTGGTTCTGTTTGGTTCCTGCTGGTTTTGCTCAGTTTCTGCTGGCTCAGTTCGGTTCCTGCTGGTTCTGTTAGTTTTTGCTGGTTCTGTTCATCTCCTGATAGTTTTTGCTGGTTCTGTTAGTTTGTGGTGGTTTTGTTCAGTTTCTACAGGTTCTTTTTGGTTCCTGTTGGTTCTGTTCGGTTAAATGGTAAATGGACTGTACTTATATGGCGCTTCTAACTAACCACTCAAAGCGCTTTTAACACTACTGGTCCCTACTGGTTCTGTCTGTTTGCTGCTGGTTCTGTAAATTATTTTGGTTTTGTTCTGTTTCTGCTGGTTCTGTTAGTTTTTGCTGCGTTTGTTCCTACTGGTTCTTATTGTTTCTTTCTGCTTGTTATTATTGGTTCCTGCTGGTTCTGTTAGTTTCTGCTGGTTTTGTTTGGTTCCTACTGGTTCTTATTGTTTCTTTCTGCTTGTTAATATTGGTTCCTACTGGTTCTTATTGTTTCTTTCTGCTTGTTATTATTGGTTCCTACTGGTTCTTATTGTTTCTTTCTGCTTGTTATTATTGGTTCCTGCTAGTTCTGTTAGTTTCTGCTGGTTCTGTTAGTTTCTGCTGGTTCTGTTAGGTTCCTACTGGTTCTTATTGTTTCTTTCTGCTTGTTATTATTGGTTCCTACTGGTTCTTATTGTTTCTTTCTGCTTGTTATTATTGGTTCCTGCTGGTTCTGTTAGTTTCTGCTGGTTCTGTTAGGTTCCTACTGGTTCTTATTGTTTCTTTCTGCTTGTTATTATTGGTTCCTGCTGGTTCTGTTAGTTTCTGCTGGTTTTGTTTGGTTCCTACTGGTTCTTATTGTTTCTTTCTGCTTGTTATTATTGGTTCCTGCTGGTTCTGTTAGTTTCTGCTGGTTCTGTTAGTTTCTGCTGGTTCTGTTAGGTTCCTACTGGTTCTTATTGTTTCTTTCTGCTTGTTATTATTGGTTCCTACTGGTTCTTATTGTTTCTTTCTGCTTGTTATTATTGGTTCCTGCTGGTTCTGTTAGTTTCTGCTGGTTTTGTTTGGTTCCTACTGGTTCTTATTGTTTCTTTCTGCTTGTTATTATTGGTTCCTACTGGTTCTTATTGTTTCTTTCTGCTTGTTATTATTGGTTCCTACTGGTTCTTATTGTTTCTTTCTGCTTGTTATTATTGGTTCCTACTGGTTCTTATTGTTTCTTTCTGCTTGTTATTATTGGTTCCTGCTGGTTCTGTTAGTTTCTGCTGGTTCTGTTAGTTTCTGCTGGTTCTGTTAGGTTCCTACTGGTTCTTATTGTTTCATTCTGCTTGTTATTATTGGTTCCTACTGGTTCTTATTGTTTCTTTCTGCTTGTTATTATTGGTTCCTACTGGTTCTTATTGTTTCTTTCTGCTTGTTATTATTGGTTCCTACTGGTTCTTATTGTTTCTTTCTGCTGGTTTTGTTTGGTTCCTACTGGTTCTTATTGTTTCTTTCTGCTTGTTATTATTGGTTCCTACTGGTTCTTATTGTTTCTTTCTGCTTGTTATTATTGGTTCCTACTGGTTCTTATTGTTTCTTTCTGCTTGTTATTATTGGTTCCTACTGGTTCTTATTGTTTCTTTCTGCTTGTTATTATTGGTTCCTGCTGGTTCTTATTGTTTCTTTCTGCTTGTTATTATTGGTTCCTACTGGTTCTTATTGTTTCTTTCTGCTTGTTATTATTAGTTCCTGCTGGCTCTGTTAGTTTCTGGTGGTTCTTTTTAGTTCCTTTTGTTTCTGTTTGGTTCCTGCTGGTTCTGTTAGTTTCTGCTGGTTCTGTTAGGTTCCTACTGGTTCTGTTAGGTTCCTACTGGTTCTTATTGTTTCTTTCTGCTTGTTATTATTGGTTCCTGCTGGCTCTGTTAGTTTCTGGTGGTTCGTTTTAGTTCCTTTTGTTTCTGTTTGGTTCCTGCTGGTTCTGTTAGTTTCTGCTGGTTCTGTTAGGTTCCTACTGGTTCTGTTAGGTTCCTACTGGTTCTTATTGTTTCTTTCTGCTTGTTATTATTAGTTCCTGCTGGCTCTGTTAGTTTCTGCTGGTTCTGTTAGTTTCTGCTGCTTTTGTTTGATTCCTGCTGGTTCTGTTTGGTTCTTTCTGCTTGTTATTATTGGTTCCTACTGGTTCTTATTGTTTCTTTCTGCTTGTTATTATTGGTTCCTACTGGTTCTTATTGTTTCTTTCTGCTTGTTATTATTGGTTCCTTCTGGTTCTGTTAGTTTCTGCTGGTTTTGTTTGGTTCCTACTGGTTCTGTTAGTTTCTTTCTGCTTGTTATTATTGGTTCCTGCTGGCTCTGTTAGTTTCTGGTGGTTCTTTTTAGTTCCTTTTGTTTCTGTTTGGTTCCTGCTGGTTCTGTTAGTTCCTGCTGGTTCTGTTAGTTTCTGCTGGTTCTGTTAGGTTCCTACTGGTTCTTATTGTTTCTTTCTGCTTGTTATTATTGGTTCCTGCTGGTTCTGTTAGTTTCTGCTGGTTTTGTTTGGTTCCTACTGGTTCTTATTGTTTCTTTCTGCTTGTTATTATTGGTTTCTGCTGGTTCTGTTAGTTTCTGCTGGTTCTGTTAGGTTCCTACTGGTTCTTATTGTTTCTTTCTGCTTGTTATTATTGGTTCCTACTGGTTCTTATTGTTTCTTTCTGCTTGTTATTATTGGTTCCTGCTGGTTCTGTTAGTTTCTGCTGGTTTTGTTTGGTTCCTACTGGTTCTTATTGTTTCTTTCTGCTTGTTATTATTGGTTCCTACTGGTTCTTATTGTTTCTTTCTGCTTGTTATTATTGGTTCCTGCTGGTTCTGTTAGTTTCTGCTGGCTCTGTTAGTTTCTGATGGTTCTTTTTAGTTCCTTTTGTTTCTGTTTGGTTCCTGCTGGTTCTGTTAGTTTCTACTGGTTCTGTTAGTTTCTGCTGGTTCTGTTAGGTTCCTACTGGTTCTTATTGTTTCTTTCTGCTTGTTATTATTGGTTCCTACTGGTTCTTATTGTTTCTTTCTGCTTGTTATTATTGGTTCCTTCTGGTTCTGTTAGTTTCTGCTGGTTTTGTTTGGTTCCTACTGGTTCTGTTAGTTTCTTTCTGCTTGTTATTATTGGTTCCTGCTGGCTCTGTTAATTTCTGGTGGTTCTTTTTAGTTCCTTTTGTTTCTGTTTGGTTCCTGCTGGTTCTGTTAGTTCCTGCTGGTTCTGTTAGTTTCTGCTGGTTCTGTTAGGTTCCTACTGGTTCTTATTGTTTCTTTCTGCTTGTTTTTATTGGTTCCTGCTGGTTCTGTTAGTTTCTGCTGGTTTTGTTTGGTTCCTACTGGTTCTTATTGTTTCTTTCTGCTTGTTATTATTGGTTCCTGCTGGTTCTGTTAGTTTCTGCTGGTTCTGTTAGGTTCCTACTGGTTCTTATTGTTTCTTTCTGCTTGTTATTATTGGTTCCTACTGGTTCTTATTGTTTCTTTCTGCTTGTTATTATTGGTTCCTACTGGTTCTTATTGTTTCTTTCTGCTTGTTATTATTGGTTCCTGCTGGTTCTGTTAGTTTCTGCTGGTTCTGTTAGGTTCCTACTGGTTCTTATTGTTTCTTTCTGCTTGTTATTATTGGTTCCTACTGGTTCTTATTGTTTCTTTCTGCTTGTTATTATTGGTTCCTACTGGTTCTTATTGTTTCTTTCTGCTTGTTATTATTGGTTCCTTCTGGTTCTGTTAGTTTCTGCTGGTTTTGTTTGGTTCCTACTGGTTCTGTTAGTTTCTTTCTGCTTGTTATTATTGGTTCCTGCTGGCTCTGTTAGTTTCTGGTGGTTCTTTTTAGTTCCTTTTGTTTCTGTTTGGTTCCTGCTGGTTCTGTTAGTTTCTGCTGGTTCTGTTAGGTTCCTACTGGTTCTTATTGTTTCTTTCTGTTTGTTTTTATTGGTTCCTGCTGGTTCTGTTAGTTTCTGCTGGTTTTGTTTGGTTCCTACTGGTTCTTATTGTTTCTTTCTGCTTGTTATTATTGGTTCCTGCTGGTTCTGTTAGTTTCTGCTGGTTCTGTTAGTTTCTGCTGGTTCTGTTAGGTTCCTACTGGTTCTTATTGTTTCTTTCTGCTTGTTATTATTGGTTCCTACTGGTTCTTATTGTTTCTTTCTGCTTGTTATTATTGGTTCCTACTGGTTCTTATTGTTTCTTTCTGCTTGTTATTATTGGTTCCTACTGGTTCTTATTGTTTCTTTCTGCTTGTTATTATTGGTTCCTACTGGTTCTTATTGTTTCTTTCTGCTTGTTATTATTGGTTCCTGCTGGTTCTGTTAGTTTCTGCTGGTTCTGTTAGTTTCTGCTGGTTCTGTTAGGTTCCTACTGGTTCTTATTGTTTCTTTCTGCTTGTTATTATTGGTTCCTACTGGTTCTTATTGTTTCTTTCTGCTTGTTATTATTGGTTCCTACTGGTTCTTATTGTTTCTTTCTGCTTGTTATTATTGGTTCCTACTGGTTCTTATTGTTTCTTTCTGCTTGTTATTATTAGTTCCTGCTGGCTCTGTTAGTTTCTGGTGGTTCTTTTTAGTTCCTTTTGTTTCTGTTTGGTTCCTGCTGGTTCTGTTAGTTTCTGCTGGTTCTGTTAGGTTCCTACTGGTTCTTATTGTTTCTTTCTGCTTGTTATTATTAGTTCCTGCTGGCTCTGTTAGTTTCTGCTGGTTCTGTTAGTTTCTGCTGCTTTTGTTTGATTCCTGCTGGTTCTGTTTGGTTCTGAGATTTGTTTGTTCTGTTTTTCAGGCCACCTGCAGACGAGGTGCTGAAATGGGCGGAGTCTTTGGACGCCCTGCTGACCAATCAGTGTAAGAGGCAGTTCTTCCTCTTTGAACCAATCAGCTGTGGGGGGAAGAGCCTGAGTGCAGTCTGTCCCTATTGGCTTAAAGTCTTTCTCCCTCTCGTTCTGATTGGTTAGATGGTCTGACGGTGTTCCGTCACTTCCTGAGGATGGAGTTCAGTGAGGAGAACCTGGACTTCTGGTTAGCAGTGGAGAGATTTAAGAGGACACACCCCTTCAGTAAGATGGCTGCCAGTGCGGTGAAAATCTATGACGAGTTCATTTCTACCAACGCTGCGAGACAGGTAACCTCTCTATCAGTCTGTCCTCTGATTGGTCCAACATCTGGTCATGTGACTCAGCTGCTCTCTGTCACAGGTCAACGTGGACTCGTCTGTGAGGCAGTCGACCAATCAGAGCCTGCGTCTTGGTGTTTGTCCCAACTCCTTTCAGCTGGCCCAGGATCAGATTTTCAGTCTCATGGAGACGGACAGTTACCCACGATTCCTCAAGTCCCGTCTTTACGCCCAGCTGGCCAATCACAGCACAGACGCAGCCTCAGAGCCAGCCAATCAGAGCAGATCTGTCAGCCAATCATGAGGGGAGGAGGAAAATCAAGTTCATTAGAGGACAGATCTATCGGACTGATCAGAGTCTCTGATTGGCTGGCTGTTGGCCCTTCAGGCAACCACTGAGAGGCCCAGTTGCATTATGGGAAATGTAGTATTTGTAGTGTTGGAGGCTCGTGTGTGAACTTGTCTCTCAGATGATTTTTTTTCTGTATATTCTCTCACTAAATAACATGAGTATTGTTTTAATGATAAGTTATCTATGAGTCAGATGTTTATTAGAACTGGAATGCTTTGAATGTGTCCGATTTATTGAAGTTTAACCGTCTAACAGGAATCAGCATTAACTGAGCACTCAGACCTGAAGATGTTTGTTGTTGTTGACTTTAACAGATGATGTTTAACCTGTTGGTGTCCTGATGGAGGAGTCAGATCTGGTGATAATGTGTCCAGCTCATCGGCTTTGACTGGTCACCGCTTGATGTGAATAATCTGATCTAAGATGGTGAAACACAAGCTCTTTGTTTGATTTAAGATGCACAAAGAAGAATCGACCGGAAGCTGTGACATTTAACACACGACTGTTTGGTTTTGTAATTTTTTTTAAAAGTTTCAACAAATCTAATGAAGTATATGTTTTGTTATTAGAGTCGACTGAGTTGTTACTGTAACAGAAGGTTATGGATCGCCTGCTTTACATTAAAAGAGAACTGTGTTGGACCTCCGGCTTCTTCCTCTGTGGTTATATATATCTCACTGCCACTAGTTATTTTTCAACAGAGAAACTAAAGCCAGCAGGTGATGTATTGAACAGGTGAGATGTGTTCTTACAAAGGATCACAGGTTCCAAAGTGTTACTCCACCACTTTGTTCTCCAGGTGGTAAAATAAAAAGCTGAAATGTGTAAACTCATCTGCTCTTGTATGGAAGTCCTGAAAGGCAAACAGAGAAATAAACGGTTTGTTTCTGTAATCCTTTTTTCTGCCACCAGAGGGAGTCGGACTCAATCCATTTTCTATACCTGCTTAATCCAAATCGGGGTCGTGGGGAGGCTGGAATTTATTCCAGCTGTCCTTGGTGCACCTGGACAGGTCACCTGTCTATCAAAGGGCCACACAGAGACAAACAAGACACACACTCACTCCTCGGGACAATTTAGAGTCACCAATTACCCTAACGTATGCTTTTGGATGGTGGGAGGAAGCCAGAGAACCGGGAGAGAACCCAGGCATACACAGGGTGAACCAGCCGGGATTCAAACCTGTAACCCTCTGCTGCGAGGTGACGTGTTAACCCCCACACCACAGCAGCACTAACTGAACCACTGCCTTTAAATGACATCTGAAGGGTAGAAAGGTCTGGACCCAGAAACCATCACACCATGATGATGTCAGCAGGTTGTGTAACAGCACTTTTGACTTTGACTATGGACTGTTTGTGCTGGTGAGAGCAAAGGCTCAGGGGAACATCTTCCAGTCAGCAGTTTAGTAAGGCTGCAGGTGGGTTTAGTTTGGACTCTGATTGTTATAAACGTCTGATGAGGCTTTCACCATTTCCATGACCAGATGAACTGTTTTCCCAGAACACTGTCTGTACTAATATTTTAACGATCTAGATCATCTCTAGATCGTTAAAATGTTAGAACAGACATACATGCATACATTAGTTGACCATACATATATATATATATATATATGTATATATATATGTATATGGTCAACTATGGTCAACTTTCCTTGAGACTTCTTTTGTTGATCTGTGAAGAGCTGAGAGTTTTAAAACTTCTCAAACAACCTGATCGTGAAGAGTTCGGACACACAGGAAGCTTTTAGAGTCAGAAAATGACCACATCTGCGAGGTTGAGCGTAAACATCAGAGTTAATTGTATTTGTCTGACACAAAGTCACTGCTGTAAACCCTACATTTAAATGTCTTAAAGAGTAATAAATGTGTCTCTGGTGTGACATCAGAGTGATGTCACAATCAGCTGCTCAGGTAGCTGAGCTGCTGAGAGGTGAACAGTGACACCCTGTGGCTCTTTTAAGTCCTGCAGAGGATATTCACTGTGGTGATTTATGGTGTTTCCCTGTCAGAATACAGTTTTCTCTGCATCCCTCATTACTGTTATCAGTGAATCAGATAACCTCAAAGAGTGGATGATTTCAGGAGAAACTGAGGGTCAGATGAGACGGTTCAGGACTCAGATGGCTTTCATAATCACAGTAATGTCTTAAAACACTGTTTTAATGCTTTTTATTTCATTCTGACATTAAGCTTTCTTCAAATGAGTGAGAAGGAAACACCATCTGTGTTTCTGTCTTTTAGGATCTTTTGCTCTTTGTTTTCTTCACTTCCTGTTTAATTTCAACCAGTTTCCTCTGAGCAATCAGTCATTTTGTTGTTTGTTTGCTCCTCACCTGTCCATCAAGTAATCTCTAACTTTTGCCATTTTTATCATTTCTAACCTTCACTTGTTTTGTTTCTTTTCATGTCTCCTCCTGTGGTGTTATGGTTAAACATCTTTAAAGAGAAGAAGCCCTCCTGTGGTGTTATGGTTAAGCATCTTTAAAGAGAAGAAGTCCTCCTGTGGTGTTATGGTTAAACATCTTTAAAGAGAAGAAGCCCTCCTGTGGTGTTATGGTTAAACATCTTTAAAGAGAAGAAGCCCTCCTGTGGTGTTATGGTTAAACATCTTTAAAGAGAAGAAGCCCTCCTGTGGTGTTATGGTTAAACATCTTTAAAGAGAAGAAGCCCTCCTGTGGTGTTATGGTTAAACATCTTTAAAGAGAAGAAGCCCTCCTGTGGTGTTATGGTTAAACATCTTTAAAGAGAAGAAGCCCTCCTGTGGTGTTATGGTTAAACATCTTTAAAGAGAAGAAGCCCTCCTGTGGTGTTATGGTTAAAGCATCTTTAAAGAGAAGAAGCCCTCCTGTGGTGTTATGGTTAAACATCTTTAAAGAGAAGAAGCCCTCCTGTGGTGTTATGGTTAAACATCTTTAAAGAGAAGAAGCCCTCCTGTGGTGTTATGGTTAAACATCTTTAAAGAGAAGAAGCCCTCCTGTGGTGTTATGGTTAAACATCTTTAAAGAGAAGAAGCCCTCCTGTGGTGTTATGGTTAAACATCTTTAAAGAGAAGAAGCCCTCCTGTGGTGTTATGGTTAAACATCTTTAAAGAGAAGAAGCCCTCCTGTGGTGTTATGGTTAAACATCTTTAAAGAGAAGAAGCCCTCCTGTGGTGTTATGGTTAAAGCATCTTTAAAGAGAAGAAGCCCTCCTGTGGTGTTATGGTTAAACATCTTTAAAGAGAAGAAGCCCTCCTGTGGTGTTATGGTTAAACATCTTTAAAGAGAAGAAGCCCTCCTGTGGTGTTATGGTTAAAGCATCTTTAAAGAGAAGAAGCCCTTGAACTGGACTGTTAAAGGGTCTAATGGGTGAGCCACAGCTTCTCCCAGCGTTTCTGAACCACAGGCAGCTGCAGCATTGAGCTGAATCCATTTCAAATGATTACTCCCATCCTTTGTTCAGGGATTTGAAGCTTCTTCTTCCAGCTTGATGAAGGTTTTCAGTCCCTAAAAACGTTTAGTTCCTGCTGCTATCACTGACCTGAGCAAGCTGCATATTAAGCTGTTTTATTTAGTTTGGAATCAGGTTTTAATCGGAGAGATTATTGATCTGATGTCTGTTTATCTGTCCTGATCTGTGGAACCGGTTTTGTTTGAACAGATTTAATGTTGTTGTGGCTGTAAAATGGATCTACCTGCAGATAAAGTCACCTAATTCTGAGGTGCTGTCATTATCATTTTTACAGTTTTATTCTTTTATCCCATTCTCAGGACTTATTGTCATTATCATTATTTATTTGTTCAATGTTTCTGCATTCAGCAGACGCTTTTATCCAAAGCGACTTACAGGTGGGGGTCTTGCCTAAGGACCCTGACTGGAGACAGAACCTTTCATGCAGGGGATTTGAACCCAGGTCTTCCACGCCAAAGATGGCAATCTCACCACTACACTATCCAGTCCTTCGTATTTCTTTTTTATTTGTATGTTTATGGTGGATTGTTTTTTACTGTTCAGATGAGGCATTTTTTCATTTTGTTGGCAGAACAGAGATGATAAAGGCTTCTAATCTGTTTGTATGTGCTGTTCTGTTGGATTCGTGTCAGCTGTGGTATTAAAGTCAGTTCCTGCATGGCTCCCACAAAAAGGTTTAAATGTGCTAAAAAATGCTGCTAAAAAAAGGTTTTAACTCTGTGATCTGCTCTGTCCTGAAACACAGAGATTCTCTGACTGAGGTGTGAATATTTTTCTGTTTCAGTGAAAGTTTTAACATTTTCTTTGTTCAGAACTGAAACAAACATCAAAACAGCAGTTTGGCTTGTTTTTTAACAGCTGAATCAATGATCCGTTTGTGTTGTTCATGTCAGAGGGTGAATAAAACTTCAGAGAGGGAACACTGAGGCGTTTTTATTAGAGAACCCAACATAAACAGCAGCAGACCGGTTCCTACCCGGCCAGGATGTGTTTGACAAACTCGGTGTAGTTGATGTGTCCGTTGGCGTCCTCCTGTCCCATCATGAGACGGTCCACCTCGTTCTCCGTCATCTTCTCTCCCAGCGTGGCGAGCACGTGGCGGAGCTCTGCCCCCATCACCGTGCCGTTGCCCTCCTTGTCGAAGACCCTCAGCCCCTCTACAAAGTCCTCGAAGTTGCCCTGCTCCTTGGAGCGCGCCACGTGCTGCAGCATGGGCAGGAAGCTGTCGAAGTCCAGCAGCTTGGCGTGCAGCTCCTCTGCCTTCGGGCGCCCCAGCAGCTTCAGCACCTCCTCGTTGGTGGGGTTGTGTCCCAGCGCTCGCATGACATCACCGCACTGGGCGTAAGTGATCTTCATCTCCCCCAGGGGGGTCTCATCAAACAGCGAGAAGGCGTCCCTAAACTCATCCACTTGGTCGGCGGTGAACTCCACCACGATGCTCTTCAGGTCCACCTCTGGTGGTTTGGGCTCCGGCTCCGCAGGTTTGGCCGGGGGAGGTGGTTCCTCTTTCTTGGCTTCCACTTTCTTCACCTCGGGCTTCTTGGGTTCCACCTTCTTTGGCGCCATGCTGCAGACGGAGACGGAGGTTGTCTCCTGTGGTGTTTTATAGCTGCTGAGGCGGAGCGAGCAGTGCAAGAGAGGAGAGAGCAGCTGACCAAAAATGGAAGAAAACAGGAATAGAAGCTCAGCCGATAACAGACGGCAGATAAGAAGCTTCCAGAAGCTGCTGAGAGCTCGATAACAGGTTGTTTCACTTCAAGTGCACGTCAGTGACATCACAGTGGCAGCAGAAAACAGATCACACCCAGCTGCAGGAGAAAGAGCTGCTCCTCTTCCTCTGAAGGGTCCGGCCAGCTGTGTCCATCTGAAGTATCATGTTCAGATTTACTGTTTTTATCGTGTGCTTTGAAATCACCTGCAGACTGATCTCAGAATGAGCTCCTTTCTCTCCTAAAGGACGGTCCGGGCTTCCTAAAGGAGATCCTTAAGGAAGCGTCGGAGCTCCTTTCTCTCCTAAAGGACGGTCCGGGCTTCCTAAAGGAGATCCTTAAGGAAGCGTCGGAGCTCCTTTCTCTCATGAAGGACGGTCCGGTGTTTCCTAAAGGAGATCCTTAAGGAAGCGTCGGAGCTCCTTTCTCTCCTAAAGGACGGTCCGGGCTTCCTAAAGGAGATCCTTAAGGAAGCGTCGGAGCTCCTTTCTCTCAGGAAGGACGGTCCGGTGTTTCCTAAAGGAGATCCTTAAGGAAGCGTCGGAGCTCCTTTCTCTCATGAAGGACGGTCCGGTGTTTCCTAAAGGAGATCCTTAAGGAAGCGTCGGAGCTCCTTTCTCTCCTGAAGGACGGTCCGGTGTTTCCTAAAGGAGATCCTTAAGGAAGCGTCGGAGCTCCTTTCTCTCCTAAAGGACGGTCCGGGCTTCCTAAAGGAGATCCTTAAGGAAGCGTCGGAGCTCCTTTCTCTCATGAAGGACGGTCCGGTGTTTCCTAAAGGAGATCCTTAAGGAAGCGTCGGAGCTCCTTTCTCTCCTAAAGGACGGTCCGGGCTTCCTAAAGGAGATCCTTAAGGAAGCGTCGGAGCTCCTTTCTCTCATGAAGGACGGTCCGGTGTTTCCTAAAGGAGATCCTTAAGGAAGCGTCGGAGCTCCTTTCTCTCAGGAAGGACGGTCCGGTGTTTCCTAAAGGAGATCCTTAAGGAAGCGTCGGAGCTCCTTTCTCTCATGAAGGACGGTCCGGTGTTTCCTAAAGGAGATCCTTAAGGAAGCGTCGGAGCTCCTTTCTCTCCTGAAGGACGGTCCGGTGTTTCCTAAAGGAGATCCTTAAGGAAGCGTCGGAGCTCCTTTCTCTCATGAAGGACGGTCCGGTGTTTCCTAAAGGAGATCCTTAAGGAAGCGTCGGAGCTCCTTTCTCTCATGAAGGACGGTCCGGGCTTCCTAAAGGAGATCCTTAAGGAAGCGTCGGAGCTCCTTTCTCTCATCAAGGACGGTCCGGGCTTCCTAAAGGAGATCCTTAAGGAAGCGTCGGAGCTCCTTTCTCTCAGGAAGGACGGTCCGGTGTTTCCTAAAGGAGATCCTTAAGGAAGCGTCGGAGCTCCTTTCTCTCATGAAGGACGGTCCGGGCTTCCTAAAGGAGATCCTTAAGGAAGCGTCGGAGCTCCTTTCTCTCATGAAGGACGGTCCGGTGTTTCCTAAAGGAGATCCTTAAGGAAGCGTCGGAGCTCCTTTCTCTCAGGAAGGACGGTCCGGTGTTTCCTAAAGGAGATCCTTAAGGAAGCGTCGGAGCTCCTTTCTCTCAGGAAGGACGGTCCGGTGTTTCCTAAAGGAGATCCTTAAGGAAGCGTCGGAGCTCCTTTCTTTCATGAAGGACGGTCCGGTGTTTCCTAAAGGAGATCCTTAAGGAAGCGTCGGAGCTCCTTTCTCTCCTGAAGGACGGTCCGGTGTTTCCTAAAGGAGATCCTTAAGGAAGCGTCGGAGCTCCTTTCTCTCCTGAAGGACGGTCCGGTGTTTCCTATAGGAGATCCTTAAGGAAGCGTCGGAGCTCCTTTCTCTCCTGAAGGACGGTCCGGTGTTTCCTAAAGGAGATCCTTAAGGAAGCGTCGGAGCTCCTTTCTCTCCTAAAGGACGGTCCGGGCTTCCTAAAGGAGATCATTAAGGAAGCGTCGGAGCTCCTTTCTCTCCTGAAGGACGGTCCGGTGTTTCCTAAAGGAGATCCTTAAGGAAGCGTCGGAGCTCCTTTCTCTCAGGAAGGACGGTCCGGTGTTTCCTAAAGGAGATCCTTAAGGAAGCGTCGGAGCTCCTTTCTCTCAGGAAGGACGGTCCGGTGTTTCCTAAAGGAGATCCTTAAGGAAGCGTCGGAGCTCCTTTCTCTCAGGAAGGACGGTACGGTGTTTCCTAAAGGAGATCCTTAAGGAAGCGTCGGAGCTCCTTTCTTTCATGAAGGACGGTCCGGTGTTTCCTAAAGGAGATCCTTAAGGAAGCGTCGGAGCTCCTTTCTCTCCTGAAGGACGGTCCGGTGTTTCCTAAAGGAGATCCTTAAGGAAGCGTCGGAGCTCCTTTCTCTCAGGAAGGACGGTCCGGTGTTTCCTAAAGGAGATCCTTAAGGAAGCGTCGGAGCTCCTTTCTCTCATGAAGGACGGTCCGGTGTTTCCTAAAGGAGATCCTTAAGGAAGCGTCGGAGCTCCTTTCTCTCCTAAAGGACGGTCCGGTGTTTCCTAAAGGAGATCCTTAAGGAAGCGTCGGAGCTCCTTTCTCTCATCAAGGACGGTCCGGGCTTCCTAAAGGAGATCCTTAAGGAAGCGTCGGAGCTCCTTTCTCTCAGGAAGGACGGTCCGGTGTTTCCTAAAGGAGATCCTTAAGGAAGCGTCGGAGCTCCTTTCTCTCATCAAGGACGGTCCGGGCTTCCTAAAGGAGATCCTTAAGGAAGCGTCGGAGCTCCTTTCTCTCATGAAGGACGGTCCGGTGTTTCCTAAAGGAGATCCTTAAGGAAGCGTCGGAGCTCCTTTCTCTCAGGAAGGACGGTCCGGTGTTTCCTAAAGGAGATCCTTAAGGAAGCGTCGGAGCTCCTTTCTCTCAGGAAGGACGGTCCGGTGTTTCCTAAAGGAGATCCTTAAGGAAGCGTCGGAGCTCCTTTCTCTCCTGAAGGACGGTCCGGTGTTTCCTAAAGGAGATCCTTAAGGAAGCGTCGGAGCTCCTTTCTCTCCTGAAGGACGGTCCGGTGTTTCCTAAAGGAGATCCTTAAGGAAGCGTCGGAGCTCCTTTCTCTCCTGAAGGACGGTCCGGTGTTTCCTAAAGGAGATCCTTAAGGAAGCGTCGGAGCTCCTTTCTCTCCTGAAGGACGGTCCGGTGTTTCCTAAAGGAGATCCTTAAGGAAGCGTCGGAGCTCCTTTCTCTCCTGAAGGACGGTCCGGTGTTTCCTAAAGGAGATCCTTAAGGAAGCGTCGGAGCTCCTTTCTCTCCTGAAGGACGGTCCGGTGTTTCCTAAAGGAGATCCTTAAGGAAGCGTCGGAGCTCCTTTCTCTCAGGAAGGACGGTCCGGTGTTTCCTAAAGGAGATCCTTAAGGAAGCGTCGGAGCTCCTTTCTCTCCTAAAGGACGGTCCGGTGTTTCCTAAAGGAGATCCTTAAGGAAGCGTCGGAGCTCCTTTCTCTCAGGAAGGTCCGGTGTTTCCTAAAGGAGATCATTAAGGAAGCGTCGGAGCTCCTTTCTCTCAGGAAGGACGGTCCGGTGTTTCCTAAAGGAGATCCTTAAGGAAGCGTCGGAGCTCCTTTCTCTCAGGAAGGACGGTCCGGTGTTTCCTAAAGGAGATCCTTAAGGAAGCGTCGGAGCTCCTTTCTCTCATGAAGGACGGTCCGGTGTTTCCTAAAGGAGATCCTTAAGGAAGCGTCGGAGCTCCTTTCTCTCAGGAAGGACGGTCCGGTGTTTCCTAAAGGAGATCCTTAAGGAAGCGTCGGAGCTCCTTTCTCTCCTGAAGGACGGTCCGGTGTTTCCTAAAGGAGATCCTTAAGGAAGCGTCGGAGCTCCTTTCTTTCATGAAGGACGGTCCGGTGTTTCCTAAAGGAGATCCTTAAGGAAGCGTCGGAGCTCCTTTCTCTCCTGAAGGACGGTCCGGTGTTTCCTAAAGGAGATCCTTAAGGAAGCGTCGGAGCTCCTTTCTCTCCTAAAGGACGGTCCGGGCTTCCTAAAGGAGATCATTAAGGAAGCGTCGGAGCTCCTTTCTCTCAGGAAGGACGGTCCGGTGTTTCCTAAAGGAGATCCTTAAGGAAGCGTCGGAGCTCCTTTCTCTCCTGAAGGACGGTCCGGTGTTTCCTAAAGGAGATCCTTAAGGAAGCGTCGGAGCTCCTTTCTCTCCTGAAGGACGGTCCGGTGTTTCCTAAAGGAGATCCTTAAGGAAGCGTCGGAGCTCCTTTCTTTCATGAAGGACGGTCCGGTGTTTCCTAAAGGAGATCCTTAAGGAAGCGTCGGAGCTCCTTTCTCTCCTGAAGGACGGTCCGGTGTTTCCTAAAGGAGATCCTTAAGGAAGCGTCGGAGCTCCTTTCTCTCAGGAAGGACGGTCCGGTGTTTCCTAAAGGAGATCCTTAAGGAAGCGTCGGAGCTCCTTTCTCTCATGAAGGACGGTCCGGTGTTTCCTAAAGGAGATCCTTAAGGAAGCGTCGGAGCTCCTTTCCTTAGTGTTTGGAGGATTCAGACAGCTCTGGTCATGGCTGCTGCTCACATGCTTCCAGCTCATTCCACTCAGTCAGGAAGGTTCTGAACACACCGTTGGACCGGGCCCTGGAGGTCGTGCATTCACCGGCACATCAACAGCAACTGCAACACCCTAACCTGTCAGCTTCTTCAGTCTATTTCAGTCTCATTATCCCCTTAGGGATTAGGTCACATGTGGAGACCACGTCATTAACATTCCAGCTGTGATAAGGAAAGTGATAACTCATGATGCTCTCTGAGCTACTCTGGCTGCAGCTCCGCTCTCTCTGCTTTAATGGAAACCTTTTTTATTTGATCTTTTTGGAGATTATCTTTTAATTTAATCTTATAGAGAAACTTAAAATTAGGTCCTTAAAGTTAGTCATAAATCCAGAAACTTAAAAGGATAAACTTTAAGGATGAAACATCAGCGACATCACAGTTCCACCAATAAGAAGATCTAATGGAGTTTTAACATTTCTATGATCACAACATCACTGCTAACTCACAGTTTCACTCACTTTGGTGATAAACAGCTGAAACGTTCGCTGATCTTATGGTGTGTAACCTGTAGTTTTACACATTACCTCAGTCCTCCACTACTGTGGGACATTTACAACACTAGGCTACCACCTGTTTCAAGAGTAAACTCCTGAGACCCTTTTGAACATTCATATATCACTTTCCTGGGTTTTTGGAATTTTGAAGCGACAATATAAAAACTAGTAGAACTTTACAGCTAATTACACACTCACAGTCTTACACAAGTCAGGTAAAACACTTAACCACCACCTTCACAAATAACAGCTAATAATAAACACACATTTACAACATATTGACCTAATTGAACCACTATTTTCCCTTTTGGCACCATTTTGCAGGACATTTCCAGGCTTCACAACAGTTCGCTTTTATCAGAATTGCAGGATGTCTTATTTGACCACGGTTCCAGCACGAAGCTCTCAGAACAATCTTCTTAACTCTGCTAGTATGTTGAAGGCGATCCATAACTACATTTCAGGGTAATTTCAGTTAAAATGTTTCACTATTATAAGGGGATCAAGATTTTTTACACATGTGGGATAACTGAGTCATTACACTGGCAGATATTAGTTAATAATATTATTATGAGACATTAGGATATATTATTCTCCAATTTCCCCCACTGGGGAATGAAGAGAGCATTTTTCTATTCTATCAGGAATCGGAGCAGTTACTTTCATGGTCATTAAATCACCCGATTTATCTTTTACAAACTGTATTAACCATTAAGAGCCCTGCACAAATCACACGGAGTCAGCACCTAGATACCAGGAAAATGTGTTTACTCGTTACAACACAGCAACCATTACAGGGGACTTTTTGACCTATGGGGACATGACGGTCCGGGGGTCACACAGCCACATAGTTTGGTGGCCGTTCATGATGTTGTGTCGCCATATTATTCTCTATTTTCTACAAATGGGGATTATGCCCTATCATCAGCACTGTACTATTCCCTCATTTGCTCCGCAGGGGGTTATAATCTTCCTAGACAGAATGAACCTCCACAGATGCCATTATTTAGGCAGGTTCATTTTGGGCCACTTTTCCAATACCCAGCTCTCTGAACAACCTGGATATCTCACCTAATTCCTAGAATACACTCCTGGATTACCGCCTAGTGTAATTGTAGTTTGGATAGTTGACCTTTACAAGATCACTGGGACTTTTTACACTAGTTTATCAATCGAGTTATTACTCGTGAGATTAGTGAAAAGCCATACATGGCTTTATGTGAACTCACAGCCCAACGGTTCTTGGATAACAAGACTCTAATTTGACAATTGGATAAACTGGCTTAATGATCAATGGTATTTCTGAATAATGTCGGCAAAATGTCTATGAATGCATTACTTCATCCCAAACAGGAACCCCATGCCCTCTTCCCTTGTCCTTCACTTCCCATCGTGCCTAAACTTAAGGTCACAGGACCATAGCCCCAACCATAAGTCCCCCTCCATGCAAAAATGTGAGAAATCAATTTTGTTCAGTTTTAATAACTTTTCCGAAATTAATATTTTTTTACCCCAAATTGAACCACCTACTCCTCATCTGTATGCCTCTTCCTTCCATTTACCCTAACCCTAAGGTCACAGGATCATAGCCCTAACCTTAAGTCCCTCCCCCTGGCTCCACCACAGGAAAATTAATTTTCATAATTTTAACAATTTTCCCAAAAATGAACTTTTTCACCCTAAATTTGACCACCTGCTCGCCATTTTTTATGTCCTCCCCTCCCATTTACCCTAACCCTAAGGTCACAGGACCATAGCCCTAACACCTACGTCTCCCACACACATTTCTGATACACTTCCTACCTCATTTCTTTCCAACCTCTCTCTCCTTCTCAAACCCCCCCACTTCCTCCACATACATAAGCCAAGGGTCTTGAGTCCATTGCATACATCCCATAATCAAACACCTGCACCACTCACCTCAAGGGAAATTCAATTTCCTATCGCACCTGCAGCAGACACACCTCAAGAACATAACCCCCCCTCCCTCCTAGCAGCACATAACACACACCATAAGGACCCTGAGTCTGTCGCACCCACAATGCTACACAGCTCAAATTGCACGGAGTTTCCCAGGGTCTCCTGAGTTACTCCAAGACCATGGCACTACACGCAGCAGCTCCCAGCCAGATCACGAGTTGAGCGTGCACCCCCTTGGTTTCTACACCAAACTCCATGGTAACCAGCTGGTTGCATAGGAGGGAGACCACTGAGTAAAAACTCCTCAAACCTAACCCCCCATTTGTCCTGGTTAACATAGAGACACATACATACCATAAAGACAAACATCTCTGACTAGATCTCCAGATGACACGTCACACACAACAGACACAAAAAACAAACACACACGGCAGGAATCAGACCCATCAAATATTTCACATCAAAGATCCAGAGAAGGGAACTTAATGGAGGCAAAATCAGCACTGTTGCATTCTGGGATACTGGCAGCATCTGGATGGACAGGAAACAACCAATCACAGTCACACAGCAAACCAGGTAACAGGTAAAACAGGTAAGAAAAACACCAATCGATAATCAATCAATACCTGACTGATCCCTCAGAAACAGCTTCTGTCTGATGACTGAGCTCAGGTCAGCAAACACAGCATCTTCGTCCCTATTTCCATCCACCTACAAACAAATCAATGCACAAACAAGAGGACACACAATGGAACAAAGACACAAACAAACACTAAAGTAAACAAGCAAGCAAATTTACAAATAAACAAGAAAACAGATAAGGCTAACCAAAAAAAGCTTTGGAGGAAGCTCGAGAGGGAAGATGTGATCCTTTCCATTCACTCTTTTTTGCATCTTGACCTTTTTTTCTGCTTTCCTGCTGTTCTCCTCTTTCCCACGTTATCAAACTTTACACATTAATGATGACATCACTGCTTGGGTCCAATGGTCTTCCTGCTTCCTTTCTCACTTAGCCAAACAGACTCTCTCGGTTGTTTTAAACCGGTTCTTTTAGAACATCTATATAAATGCATCCCACCTCCTCCCCAACAACACTGTCTCCACTTTCCCAAGTTGTACCCTCAGCAGATACCACCACCAGCATCTGGTCTCCCGTCATCTATCATGTCACATTCCACCTAAATGAAGGACGGGAGTCTAAACACCAAACATTACTCCAATAAAAATGTCATCACGATTAGTTGTACACCCAGTCTCCCATGACCAATTGGTCTCAGGGGAGGTGTTAGAGTAAGAGTGATTCAAAGACCTTGATCAAGTGGCACCAGTGTACAAAAGTTCTCCCACCTATAAAAGGGTAACCGGGGGGCCCTCTGAAGCCAGCCCTGACAGATAGACCTGGTAAGCCCAAACAGGTAGTGAGGCCGAACTGGGTATGTCTGGTGTATTTCTCTCATCTACCGGGGGTAGTTGGGGTCATGACATCTGATTAGACCATGTTCAGGACCTCCATTGTGGATGCGGCTTTCAAGAGTTGTGGCCTGAAGGTTGTCAGTGCCCGTGGTTGTGGTAACTAGAGGACCCACTGGTGAGGTTGTGCTTGACCTGTGTGGAGAACTGCTGACCCGAACTGAGTATATTGTCAGCCGGTGTAAGGATCACTGCAAGGATCTCATTAATGTGTTTATGTTTATGTTAAAGCATTTAGCAGATGCTTTTATCCAACGTGACTTACAGATGAAGATATAACAGCTCTATAAAAAGCTAACAATAAGCTACATAGAAGGAACCCAGGAGTCCGACTCTGTCAGAGGGGACAGAGTAGAGATAGGGTGCAGGCATAGAAGGAAGTGCAGAAAGATAAAGTGCAGAGATAGAGGGGGGAGGGAAGTACAAGGTAAGTGCTGGGATAGGAGATGCTCTCTGAAGAGCTGGGTTTTCAGGAGCTTCTTGAAGATAGACAGGGACGCCCCTGTTCTGGTAGCGCTCGGTAGGTCATTCCACCATCGTGGGACGACACATGAACAGAGTTTGGATTGTCTTAGGCGTGGTGTAGGAGCTGCTAGACGACAATCCTGGGACCAACGGAGGGACCCAGTTGGGACAGAAGCCTTTGCTAGAGCATTCAAGTAGATGGAGCCGTTCCATTAAGCTCTTTGTAGCTAACATCAGGGACTTGAATCTGATGCGGGCGGCTAAGGGCAGCCAGAGGAGCTCAATGAACAGAGGGGGGGCGTGTTCTTTTAGGCTGATCCAAGACCAGACGCACCGCCGCGTTCTGGACCATCTGCAGAGGTTTCACAGGCTGGAGACCAGTTAGGAAACCGGTTAGGAAACCAGTTAGGAGAGTGTTGCAGTAGTCAAGGCAGGAGATGACCATGGCCTGCACCAGGAGCTGGGGGGCATGTTGGGTTAGGTATGGTCTGATCTTTCTTATGTTTAACAATGCAAAGCAACAAGCTGTCTCTCTGACATATCAGCCTGGATGAAAGCCCATCACCTCCAACTTAACCTCCCAAAAACTGAACCGCTGGTCTTCCCAGCCAAACCAACCACACACCACAGCATCTGCATCCAAACCGAATCCCTATCTCTGGCTCCATCAAAGGTTGCTAGAAACTTGGGTGTCATGATTGATGACCAACTAACCTTTAAAGATCACGTTACCTCGGTTGCTCGTTCAGCCGCTTTGCATTACTAAACATGAGAAAGATCAGACCATACCTAACCCAACATGCCCCCCGGCTCCTGGTGCAGGCCATGGTCATCTCCTGCCTTGACGACCGCGGCACTCTCCTAACTCCTAACCCTCTCCTAGCCTGTGCTGTGAAACCACAGCAGATGATCCCGAACACAGCAACGCATCTGGTCTTTGATCAGCTGAAAACTAGCTACGCTTAGCTACCCGCATCAAATTCAACAGAGTCTAACCCTAACCCCTTTCTCTTTCTGTACTTCCTTCTATCTCTACACTGTCACTCCTGTCACCTAGGACAGAGTATGACTAGTGGTTCTTCTATGTAGCTTACTGTTAGCTTTAATGTTAGCTGTAATGTTATCTTCTCATTTGTAAGTTGCTTTGGATAACAGTGTCTGTTAAATGCATACCCACATAAACCATAGGTTCAGGAGGAGCAGTGTGGTTTTCTCCCAGGTCATAGAACAGTGGAGCAGATCTTTACACTCACAGAGTTCCTGAGGGGAGACGGGAGTTTGACCATCCCATTTACATATGTTTTGCAGACTTGGCTTATGGTTGTTTTCCCTGATGGACTCTGTGTGTCAGCCTTTCCAAATCCGAGGCCATGGTTCTCAACCTGAAAAAGGTGGAGTGCTCCCTCAGGGTCAGGGATAAGTCTGTGCCTCAGGCGGAGAAGTTTTTCTGGATCTTGTTGTCAGTGATGGTGAGTTGGAGTTAGAAATGGATGGACGGATGGGAACTTTGTCAGCAGTAATGAGGGCGTTGCTCCGCTCCGTTGAGGTAAATGAGCTCAAACAAACAAACAACATGTACCGAAGATGTGTTTCTTTTTCATTAATTATGAAAACAACAACAAAACACAAAGCTATATCAGCAGGTGAGTGAGCAGGTGTCTCAGAAGGTGCTGTACCTGTGTGAGCAGGTGTAGCTGTTTGTAGTATCTGCTGATGGAGATGATGTCCCTCTGAAACCTGTCCAGGTGTCTCTGGAGGGCTTGGCTACTGTCTCCTAGGAGACCGAGTCCAGTGGCTCGCCGCTGCAGGCGACAGCGCAGTGTCTCATTCGAGCAGAGCAGCATAACGACCAGGTCAGGTGAGCCAACCTGTTGATAGAGGGCAGAGAGTTGCTGTCTGTGGGGAAGCACACAGTGTCACCTGTCACTCAGGTAGAAGGTGTTTATCCTCCTGAGCTTCAAACTTCTCTGTGATTGGTCATTACCTGCTCCTGGAAGCTCAGAGCCTGATGGACATCTCGGGGGAAGCCATCGACAACGAACCCTACGACCCACGGCTGACCAATCAGCTGCTGCCTCAGCTCAGGAACAACATCTTCCTAAAATCAGACACTGTGTTTATATACGGAAGGGTCCGGTTCTAGGTCAGAGTCCGGTTCTGGGTCAGAGTCTGGCTTTGGGTCAGTCTGGTTCTGGTTTCAATTGAGGGTCAGGTTCTGATTCTGGGTCAGAGTTTGGTTCTGGGCTTCTCTGTCAGGTTCTGACCTGTGGGCCCAGCTCTCTGTGACTCATCATGTGTGAGATAATCTCCCACTTCCTGCAGGCGGAGGCGTTGCTGAGGAGCTGCCTCCTGAGCAGCTCATCCAATGAGACACTTTGTAGACCAAACAGGTGAGTTAGTCTCGCTGTCTGACGTCCCTTCCCGCTTCCTGGCCCACCTAGAGGAAATGCATGCTGTTACCTGGACAGCATCAGGTTTTTGTTAGTGAATACGAACATGAAAGGTTTTTCAGTTTTTCCTGTGTTTCTCCTGAAAACGTCTCCAACCACCTATTTAAAAGTCTGAGGAAGATGGGTTTTACAGATTCTCTCACCGAGGATGAAGATGATCAGGGGGCGTGGCCTCAGGCGTGGGAGAAGGCTGAGCTCCTGCTGGAGTCCAGAACTCTCGGTCATGTCGGAGTCTGAATCAATGGAGAGCTGGGAGCCAAGAGCAGGAGGCTGAGCTGTGGGGATAACAGGAAGCACCTTTGAAGTCAGAGTGGTGACCTCTGATTGGTTGGCTTAAGCATGTGATCTCAGCTACCTGTCCTTACGTTCATTCACACTTTATCTGTTACTAATGAAGACTTCAGGAACTGTATCCAGACACATGAGGACCCTATGACCTGTTACCTAGACTACATGTTCAGCTGATGACAGCAGATCTGAAAGGAGTTCAGAAAGGACTTTTCTACCAAACTTTCTGACCGCACTCACCATCTTTGCTGAGGATCTTTGTGTGTTCAGTGGTCACCTCAGCTGTCAGGGTTGATCCAGGAGGAGTAGGTGGAGCTGGGGAGAGGACTTTGGGTTCAACTGGGGGCATCAGGGGGGAGGGGACAGAAGATTTAAACCTAACAGGGGGCAGTTGGAGTCCAAAATGCACTGGGGAGGGTAGAGGGGATTGTTCTGGTGGTAATGTTGGAGGACTTATGGGGGTCAGGAGGGTTCCTGTTTGGGGCTTTGTTTGGGAAGGTGTAGGCTCCCTCTGGTTTTCTCCCTGGTGGATGAAGGTGTCCCAGGTGAGGGTCCCAGGACCCCCCCTCAGCCGGGTGCAGGTGAGGCAGCTCTGCAGGAAGCTGATGGGGTCGTCAGGACGATGAAACAGAAGACCTGTCAACAGATTCTGAGCCACAGATCACATATCAGTCAAACAGCTGATCCGGGCCAATTTATATCTGCTGTTACCATGGTAACTGACCACCATCACACACATACATAGTTTGTGATGGTTTTTTTGTATAAGTTGTATAGCATAACTTCCTGTTTACCTCACATGTGCAGCCACTGCCTCCTCTGGCTTCCTTCTGCTCGGTGTGTCGGGTGTTTGGCTACCCTACGTTAGCAATAACATTAACAAACGTAGTCTGTTTGGAGTTTTGGAGGCGAGGCTCTGAATTGGAAGCTTTGCAAGTCAGATCTCTTTTACCTATCTCCTTTAGCTAATCCTATTAACCATCCTGCAGAGCTGGACCTCAGGTTGGGTTCATGATTGTTCAAAGGAGGCATAGCCCTAAACTCAAGCCTGGTTCACCATCAACCTGTTCATGTTTCTAATAGTTTCCCCGCTCAGCGACACACCCGCTGAGGACAAAACCCTGGTAATTGGCAGCTCTATAGTCAGAAACGTGGCATTAGCGACACCAGTGACCACAGTCAAATGCATTCCAGGGGCCAGAGCGGGCGAAATAGAATCCTATTTAAAACTGCTGGCTAAGGATAAACGTAAATACGGTAAAATAGTTATTCACGTCGGCGGTAATGACACCCGGTTACGCCAATCGGAGGTCACTAAAATTAATGTTGCATCGGTGTGTAATTTTGCCAAAACAATGTGGGACTCCGTAGTTTTCTCTGGACCCCTGCCAAATCTGACCAGTGATGACATGTTCAGCCGCATGTCCTCATTCAATCGCTGGTTGTCTAGATGGTGTCCAGCAAACAACGTGGGCTACAGAGATAATTGGCAATCTTTCTGGAGAAAACCTGGTCTGATGAGGAGAGACGGCATCCATCCCACTTTGGAAGGAGCGGCTCTCATTTCTACAAATATGGACGAATTTATTAGTCATCCAGAAACATGACAACCCAGGGTTGAGACCAGGATGCAGAGTTGTAGTCTAACACACTTGCTTGGACCGATTCTTTACACTTTATACATTAGGTAACATTATCAGACAGCATGGCATAAAGTTCCATTGCTATGCTGATGATACTCAGCTGTACTTATCTATGAAACCAGATGAAACCAACAGGTTGGTCAGACTACAAGCCTGTCTTAAAGACATAAAGACCTGGATGACTCAGAACTGTCTGCTTTTAAACTCAGACAAACTGAAGTTGTTCTCTTTGGACCTGAGCGCTTCAGGGAGAAACTGTCCTGTTATATAGTTACTCTAGATGGTATTTCCTTGGCTTCTAGTTCTATAGTGAGGAACCTTGGAGTTATTTCTGACCAGGATCTGTCCTTTAACCCACATATAAAACAGGTTTCTGCCTTCTTTCACCTTCGTAATATCATTAAAATCAGGACCATCCTGTCTCAGGGTGATGCAGAGAAGCTGCTCCATGCATCGGTTCCTTCAGGACTGAACTACTGTAATTCCTTATTATTGTTCTATCCCACAGATTCTCTGAAAAGCCTCCAGCTGATCCAAAACCCTGCAGCCAGAGTTCTGCTGAGATCTAACAGCAGAGATCATGTTTCTCCAGTTTTAGCTTCTCTTCATTGGCTCCCTGTTAGATTCAGAATAGAATTTAAGATTCTTCTCCTCACATATAAAGCTCTTAATGACCGAGCTCCATCACATCTTAAAGATCTCACAGTTGGATATTTCCCCAACAGAGCACTTTGCTCTCAGGCTGCAGGTTTCCTTGTGGTTCCTTGGGTTAGGTGTGTTCAGGTAAACATGTTCAGATGAGGTTTGTTGGAAACACACCTGAGTCGCATTTCATGGTACGAATAAACAACAGATGGTTACTTCAGGGAATCAGTCTGATCAAACCAAACCTGCTCCCTGTTGACTCAGTGATTGATTAATGTCTCAGCTTTCATCAGATTTAGTACAGAGGACTATGACATCACACTCTGTTTTTACACAGCTGTATTCAGAGTACTTTACTGCTCTGATGCTTCTATTTTGGGCTTAGCAGAAACAAAACTATTGATCTGTAATAAATAAAACTTAAATCTACAGAAA
This sequence comes from Leuresthes tenuis, assembly GCA_036924055.1. NCBI lineage: Eukaryota > Metazoa > Chordata > Actinopteri > Atheriniformes > Atherinopsidae > Leuresthes > Leuresthes tenuis. The sequence continues at coordinate 147,054 of JAVGWW010000010.1, read as the reverse complement.
TTTTGTTCACCTCCAGCAGTTGTCCGACACGATGGCGACCCAGATACTCCTTCATCTCTCTCCCACTCATCCTCCTCTTCTTCACTTCTCTGACAGAATCCTGAGAGATTCCTCCGTCATCTATCTATCTATCTATCTATCTATCTATCTATCTATCTATCTATCTATCTATCTATCTATCTATCTATCTATCTATCTATCTATCTATCTATCTATCTATCTATCTATCTATCTATCTATCTATCTATCTATCTATCTATCTATCTATCTATCTATCTATCTATCTATCTATCTATCTATCTATCTATCTATCTGTGTGTCTGTCTGTCCTCACAGAGGTGATGTCTCATTGTTTGATAATTGACACCAGCATCAGGTGGCAGCAGCTGTTACTATGGTAACGTCTGTTTGAGCCAGGGGCTCACAATGTGACATCATCACAGCAGAGAGCTGCACACTTAGTCCTAGTTTATACTCCATAATGTTGCCCGCGGCGACGTGACGTCGTCACTGAGCATTCGAAGTTCTGCGTCGAGGGAACACGCTGCTCTGCAGTTCACCTCCATGCCAGTAGGGAGGTGTGGCTGTGTGTTTGTGTGGTTTCAGGGGTTACAGCCGAATCCTTGCTTTTTCTTCTGGTCAGAGTTAACAACAGTAACCAATGGCAACCGAGGTGGAGCAGCTGTATTTGCAGCTGGAGCTCATCGATACTGAAGAACAAATGCTAATATTGCAAATGTTGAAGCAGGCGACAGAGAAGACGTTCTCGGGGGTGGTCTGCACGACCGGCCGAGGCTGGGAACCGGTGAATTTACAACCTGGATGAACAAAAGCACTTTAGATAATTTCGAATGTCAACGAACTTCTTCGCCGCGCGCAGCCGTGAAGACCAGAAAAGGCAACTGCCGGAAATTACGTTCTGAGCGGTGTCACGTTTAGGTGACACTGCTCTCTCAGGGGTGGTGGGGGGGAGCACATGACTCTGATTACCCCCAAGGTAAATACCTGTGTGTTTGTGTAACTCACAACAAGCGTGTTCATACAGTAATCAGTGCAGAACTGCGCCGGGGAAAAGGTGAGGCTGATTAAGACATTTCACACTTTATTAATGTGGTTATTAATATTTGCATAACATAACATAAGTGGCTGATGAGCCAGTCGCCATCACACCAGGAAATCCTCTCAGTCTCTGAACACACGCTCTCTCCTTATTGCCCCATTGGCAAAGTCTTCTAATACCGCTAAAGCAGTCATTATTTTTATTTCTGCATTGCACCACTTTGCGCATGGGTTAGGGTTAGGCCATTTATATCCACCCGTGTAATTTCAGACACATGGGTGTGTTAATTGTTCATCAGTATGAATTGTTGTGTGTTTCAAATGTGCCTGAGAACTAATTGTTTTCACATTTATTTATTATAACAGTTTCCCAACATCACCTCGAAGTGTCGCCAAAGAATCAACAGCTTTAGAAAAGTGTGTACACCAGCCCTGAAGTTGGCATGAGGCACCGTACATTTCCACGGTCATTTGCTCCTGATACATCTGATCATTGACGTGAAAAAGAGTGTACGCCACTTTTCTGTGGGCATGCACCCTTTGTACATGAGGCCCCAGGTGAAGAACCACTGAAGGACTGTTTCCCATCCCTTTGGGGGCAGAGAAGGTTTCGCTAAAACCAGTTTTAGTGGCTCCAATGATCTGTTTATCCATTTGAAGACTATTCCCACATTTATGAGCTCATCATCACAACAAGGATCTGAATTAATCTACCCAGGAAGAAGAGTTTGTTATATCATCACATTACCTCAGTCGTGTTTACTTTGAATCAACTTGCTGTTCAGGGAGGACTTAGCAGTAGAAACATATGAAAGGAAAAAGCTGAGGTATGTGGAGATAGGGACAGAAGCAGAGCAGCGAGGATGGAAAGTTAGGATCTGTCCAGTGGAAGCAGGATGTAGAGGATCTGTTGCAAAGTCTGTTGTCTCATTGTTGAGGGAGTTGGGTGAAAGTGGACAGAGTGTGAGGAAAATAGTGAAGGAAGTGTCAGATGAGGCAGTAAAGTCCAGTCAGTGGATTTGGATTACAAGAAGCAATAGAAGCTGGTAAACAGACTCTTGGAAGAAGCAAGGAAGAAATCCAGGATGTATTTAAGTGGAGGGTGTGGCCCATGTGAGCCTTTTGAAACCAGGCGGCCATTTTAGGTGAGTTTGTCTGCTGAATCTGCTGGTGTGTCTTGTCCTGCCTCCACCTCTGACTCCCTCTTTACTTTGGGTCCCCCCTACCCGAGCCAGGGTCTGTATCCCCACCCCGCTATGACTGGTTTGCAGTTGGTGAGAGGCTGGGTAGCTGATAATAATGCTGCCTCCTGGAGGAGTCGTGGGCCCAACTAGACAAAACCCTGATGAAAGGAGGTTCCCACCTGATGACCCCAATGACCTGTTGGTCAGCTCTGCTCACTGGTCTATAGGGATTATAGGGAGCTATTCACTGAGGCATTTTGTTTTTAGTTTCTTGTGTTTACAGCCAGGTGGAGCTCAGCGGGCTGCTGAACCAAGATGTTCTGTTTGTTTGGGCCCGGTCCAGCTGGGAGAAGCTCCTCAGCTGCCTCAACTGGAGGAGGATCAGACATTCCTCTCTGTTGGACTCATGCTGGTTCTAATCGAGTTCTGGTCCAGTGTGCAGCTCCAGGCTCATCATGCTGGTTCTAATCGAGTTCTGGTCCAGTGTGCAGCTCCAGGCTCATCATGCTGGTTCTAATCGAGTTCTGGTCCAGTGTGCAGCTCCAGGCTCATCATGCTGGTTCTAATCGAGTTCTGGTCCAGTGTGCAGCTCCAGGCTCATCATGCTGGTTCTAATCGAGTTCTGGTCCAGTGTGCAGCTCCAGGCTCATCATGCTATTTTTATAAAGCTATATTTCACAAAACTGGACCAACAGAACTTCTTCAGGTACTTTTTGCTGTTTGTGTGCACATTCTTATTCAGAACACCTGATTTCTTGGTAAAAGTTGCTGTTGGACCGTCCAGAAACGTTCAGTGTGTCGAGTGATTAGAGGCCCACAGATGAAAAGAACAGGAATGTGTGTGAGTGCAGGATTTGGAAGCCTCTCTTTGGTTTCCGTAGAAACCGTGATGTAAGCCCAGGCTGGGGGGACCCCCTCTTTCATTGTGTTTATGTGTGTGTGTGTGTGTCACTGTGCACGTTACAGGGTGTGTGTGTGTGTGTGTGTGTGTGTGTGTGTGTGTGTGTGTGTGTGTCACTGTGTGCATGTTACAGGGTGTGTGTGTGTGTGTGTGTGTCACTGTGTGCACGTTACAGGGTGTGTGTGTGTGTGTGTGTGTGTGTGTGTGTGTCACTGTGCACGTTACAGGGTGTGTGTCGGGGGCAGAGGGAGATCTCAGTTGATGGAGGAACGAGACGACGGAGAGGTTGAGAAACGGGAGAAAACAGAAGAAAAGGAGGAAGAGGAGGAAAAGGAGGAAGAGGAGGAAGAGGAGGAAGAGGAGGAAGAGGAGGAAGAGGAGGAAGAGGAGGAAGAGGAGGAAGAGGAGGAAGAGGAGGAAGAGGAGGAAGAGGAGGAAGAGGAGGAAGAGGAGCGTGAGCCTGGAGGACGAAACATTGGAAGAACTTTGTGGTGTTCAGGTGACAGAAAACTTTGATTGTTCAGACTAATCTAAGTCTAAGTCTCTGTCAGAATTTCTTATTCTCCTCTAAGTTTTTGTGGAAGGAGGTTTGATCCTCAGCTCTGCTTTAAACTGTAAGAAGTCAAACTTAAAGTTAAACAGTTTTCTGGAAAAAATGTTTGAAAGTTCAAACTTCCATTTGTGCAGGTTTGAGTTGTATGGGTGTTGTTCCCCCTGACAGCCACCGAGTGGAGCCAAAGACTCTGGTCAGTCATGCATTCCTTTGTGTTGTAAATGGGATGTTGCTGACCTACTTCTGCTGAGTGGAAGCAGAAACACTCCTTTTCTGGGTTAGGTTTTGTTTGTATGGACCATCAACCTAAATCAGAGCAGTTCTGTAAAGTTACAACCAAAGATCCACTTTCAATTAAGTTCATTTTAGTTGAATAAAACTTTATTAATCCCTGAAGGTAAATTATATCCCTGCAGCATTAATTATTATTAAAGATCAGCTGTTGTTACAGAGAACAAAATAAAACATAAACCAGCTGAAGTGCAGCAGAGAGGAAGGTAGAAACCTTCAGAGGTCTCCATCAGTGGGTTGGGCTGTTGTTTCTGTTGCTTAGCAACAGCTCAGCTGATGATGTCACACACAGCGTCAGCAGGTAACTCAGGTGAACTCTCCCAGGATTCCACCATCTGTTGTTAACCAGCCCTGTGATCCTCCTCCTTTACTGTTAGCGCTCTGTCTGCAGTCTCTGTCTGTCCGGATAGTCTTAAAGCTGAGCAGAGAGCTGTTAGAGTTGTTCCTGCAGCCAGGTCCAGGATTCCACCATCTGTTGTTAACCAGCTCTGTGATCCTCCTCCTTTACTGTTAGCGCTCTGTCTGCAGTCTCTGTCTGCCCGGATAGTCTTAAAGCTGAGCAGAGAGCTGTTAGAGTTGTTCCTGCAGCCAGGTCCAGGATTCCACCATCTGTTGTTAACCAGCTCTGTGATCCTCCTCCTTTACTGTTAGCGCTCTGTCTGCAGTCTCTGTCTGCCGGATAGTCTTAAAGCTGAGCAGAGAGCTGTTAGAGTTGTTCCTGCAGCCAGGTCCAGGATTCCACCATCTGTTGTTAACCAGCTCTGTGATCCTCCTCCTTTACTGTTAGCGCTCTGTCTGCAGTCTCTGTCTGCCTGGATAGTCTTAAAGCTGAGCAGAGAGCTGTTAGAGTTGTTCCTGCAGCCAGGTCCAGAATTCCACCATCTGTTGTTAACCAGCTCTGTGATCCTCCTCCTTTACTGTTAGCGCTCTGTCTGCAGTCTCTGTCTGCCCGGATAGTCTTAAAGCTGAGCAGAGAGCTGTTAGAGTTGTTCCTGCAGCCAGGTCCAGGATTCCACCATCTGTTGTTAACCAGCTCTGTGATCCTCCTCCTTTACTGTTAGCGCTCTGTCTGCAGTCTCTGTCTGCCCGGATAGTCTTAAAGCTGAGCAGAGAGCTGTTAGAGTTGTTCCTGCAGCCAGGTCCAGGATTCCACCATCTGTTGTTAACCAGCTCTGTGATCCTCCTCCTTTACTGTTAGCGCTCTGTCTGCAGTCTCTGTCTGCCCGGATAGTCTTAAAGCTGAGCAGAGAGCTGTTAGAGTTGTTCCTGCAGCCAGGTCCAGGATTCCACCATCTGTTGTTAACCAGCTCTGTGATCCTCCTCCTTTACTGTTAGCGCTCTGTCTGCAGTCTCTGTCTGCCGGATAGTCTTAAAGCTGAGCAGAGAGCTGTTAGAGTTGTTCCTGCAGCCAGGTCCAGGATTCCACCATCTGTTGTTAACCAGCTCTGTGATCCTCCTCCTTTACTGTTAGCGCTCTGTCTGCAGTCTCTGTCTGCCTGGATAGTCTTAAAGCTGAGCAGAGAGCTGTTAGAGTTGTTCCTGCAGCCAGGTCCAGGATTCCACCATCTGTTGTTAACCAGCTCTGTGATCCTCCTCCTTTACTGTTAGCGCTCTGTCTGCAGTCTCTGTCTGCCCGGATAGTCTTAAAGCTGAGCAGAGAGCTGTTAGAGCTGTTCCTGCAGCCAGGTCCAGGATTCCACCATCTGTTGTTAACCAGCTCTGTGATCCTCCTCCTTTACTGTTAGCGCTCTGTCTGCAGTCTCTGTCTGCCCGGATAGTCTTAAAGCTGAGCAGAGAGCTGTTAGAGTTGTTCCTGCAGCCAGGTCCAGGATTCCACCATCTGTTGTTAACCAGCTCTGTGATCCTCCTCCTTTACTGTTAGCGCTCTGTCTGCAGTCTCTGTCTGCCCGGATAGTCTTAAAGCTGAGCAGAGAGCTGTTAGAGTTGTTCCTGCAGCCAGGTCCAGGATTCCACCATCTGTTGTTAACCAGCTCTGTGATCCTCCTCCTTTACTGTTAGCGCTCTGTCTGCAGTCTCTGTCTGCCCGGATAGTCTTAAAGCTGAGCAGAGAGCTGTTAGAGCTGTTCCTGCAGCCAGGTCCAGGATTCCACCATCTGTTGTTAACCAGCTCTGTGATCCTCCTCCTTTACTGTTAGCGCTCTGTCTGCAGTCTCTGTCTGCCCGGATAGTCTTAAAGCTGAGCAGAGAGCTGTTAGAGTTGTTCCTGCAGCCAGGTCCAGGATTCCACCATCTGTTGTTAACCAGCTCTGTGATCCTCCTCCTTTACTGTTAGCGCTCTGTCTGCAGTCTCTGTCTGCCCGGATAGTCTTAAAGCTGAGCAGAGAGCTGTTAGAGTTGTTCCTGCAGCCAGGTCCAGGATTCCACCATCTGTTGTTAACCAGCTCTGTGATCCTCCTCCTTTACTGTTAGCGCTCTGTCTGCAGTCTCTGTCTGCCGGATAGTCTTAAAGCTGAGCAGAGAGCTGTTAGAGCTGCTCCTGCAGCCAGGTCCAGGATTCCACCATCTGTTGTTAACCAGCTCTGTGATCCTCCTCCTTTACTGTTAGCGCTCTGTCTGCAGTCTCTGTCTGCCGGATAGTCTTAAAGCTGAGCAGAGAGCTGTTAGAGCTGCTCCTGCAGCCAGGTCTCCTCTTCAACTCATCTTGTTTGGTATCTTATTCCAGGCATTACTTAGGGTTTGAAAAGCTCAGTTAGCTGCTCCAACAGGTTTACAGTTTTCCTGTTGCCATGGTTACACATAATAACAGATGTAAAAGCTGCCAGAGTTCCCAGCAGAAGTTCTTCCAGCAGCACAGCAGTCAAACCAGCTCAGAGACATGTTTCAGAAGTCTGTTTTCACAGAAAAAAGCTCAGTAGAAAATCCTATATAGAGAGAGTCCAGAGTGTCTGCAGCAGGCTGCCACCAGGGCGGCGTTGTTCTGCTGCCTGTCTATTATGCCGTAGCAACTGTGCTTCCTGACAATCCTATGGCTTCATTGTGGGCATGTTGCACTCTGGAAGCTTCTAAAGATGGCGATATGTCGTGATTTAGCAGACAGAGATTGATCCCAGCTCAGAGACCTGCAGGATGAAAGTTCAACCAAGAAAGGATCATCTCAAGGCTGGATGAAGTTAAAACTAACACGAATCGATTGGTCAGTCGTTCATCTCATCATATAAGACACTCACAGCTACACTTACCTGATCTCCAGTTGTGAAGCACGTATAATCCAGGTGTGATCCAGGTGTGATCAAAGTGAGTTTCCGGGGTGATACATATCTCAGGTGCAATCCAAGTATGAATCAGATGTGGGCCAGGTTTAACTCAGGTGTTATGCAGATGAGATCCAGGTGCGATCCAAGTGGGACTGAGGGAAATACCTGTCTGTCCATGTCTTCAGTCTGTCCAGGTGTCCAGCCTCCTGATGACATCACCATTCTCAGCCCCACCATGGCTGACATGAACCCATCCGGTTCGTCCTCCCTTTCTTCATCCACTCACCCCATTGGGAGGCTCAGGGTGTCTGAACCCAAACAATCTCCAACCCCAGAACAAAATGCCCACCTCAGACTAGAACCAAGTCCTCATGGTCGTAGAAACCCTGCACCCATCAGCAGGAGTGCGGTTTCCACCTCACCCCTCAAGACCCTCCAGACTCTCAGAGGCCACATGATGTCTGCAGATGGCTCCGGCCTCGGCAGCGCCCTGAGCTCTCGGACCAGAACCACCACCTCAAAGAGCAAGGTAATCTTTACCTGCAGGTCCCAGACTGATTCAGAAAACAGGAAACTGAATAGTGCAGTAGCAGGTTGAGGCTCTGTGACGCATCCTGTTCTACTTCTTGTAGCCACGGCATTTTAACCCACTCATGCTGTGACGGGTAGAGTTTCAAAGTTAAAGAAAGGGCAGATCCTCCTTCAGGGTTCTTTATACCTGCTGTTTGATGCTTTAATGACCCACCTGTTGTCCCTGTAGCTCCACAGCAGCCAGAAGGAGGAACCAGAGGCCCTACTGGACCTGATTCTGGAGTCTCAGTGTCAGAGGCTGGAGGACCAGAGAGCTAGCCTCAGCCTGCTGCCTGACCCAGGACAAGCTTCCTTCTGTGGGGCCTGCAGTCTGGACCAGACCCCAGTGCCAAGTCTGGACTTCTACTACATGCTAATTCACTATCAGGTACCAGCTCCTGCTCACTACCGGGCTCCAAAATCGACCCAAAAGGTGTACCTAGAGGGTCAAGTCTGAGCTGAGAGAAGAGCCACAAACACTGGGGTAATGTGTACCAGGTGCAAAGGGCGCCTGGGGTCTATGAGTCCAAACAGAAAAGGTAGAAACAGATGAGGTGGTGCAAAGGGAACAGAGACGTGGTCAGACTGGGAAGAGGTCAGGTCCGAAGGGCGGGATATGGGAACAAAGGGCAGGTGAGCCAGGACACCACTCCTCATGGGTCTTTCTGTCTTTAGTCCAACAGGATGGAGGATCAGAGGTGCTTGCTTCCTGATCTGGACGATGTGGTCGGTCTGGTTCCTGAGGGTCAAGAGGACTTCTTCAGCCTGGTTCAGAGGGTCCAGTCCAGGAGGATGGATGAGCAGAGAGCCTCGATGCTGGTGAGAAACAACGAGGATGAGCCTGGCTCTGCCCCCCATCAGCATCACCACTGATCAAGAGGAGACGTGGAGAACCTGTTTTTCCTCCAGAATCCACTCCCTCAGGAGTCTGGTTCGGTTCTGTTAGATTTCTTTCTTTGTCTTGTCACCTGCAGGATCACCTGACTGAGAATCGCATGATTTCTGCGGTCTCTGTGTTGAACCTGAGAGAACCTCAGCTGTTCACTCAGCTTATGGTCGGAACAACCCTGTGGACACAAAAGATTCCCAGAATGCATTTCAGCCACAAACTGGGCCATCTCCAGGTTTAGTGCTCAGCAGGTGGATAATGTAGTCCTCAGAAACTCCAAAAGGTGACATACATTGATGGGTTTCTAGTGTAAAATATTAGACATGTGAGACACCTGGGGGCACATCCTCAATTTCTTTTGATAAAAACTCAACTTTTAAACTCAGTTTCAGAGCTCTGACATGTCGGAAATGTCACCTGACAACATTTCTAAAGGATCTCACCTGGTTGTTAATGTTGCTTTTTACAATATCAGCATCATGGTGGTAAAGTTCATGTAGCTGAGCTCAAAATTTGAAAACAAATGTTCTTTTACACCGACTGTGAGCGTATAGGAGTTGGCATAGTTACAACGCTGCTTCCATCGTCATAATACAGAGAAAAGGACAAGAATCAGTTAGAAAAGTCTTCAAGTGAGTAACTCTGTGGTCAGATACACTATTCAAAGGACCAGCACACAGTTATATATATAGATATATATATAACAAGACTTTAAGTCTTGTAACAACCTTACAACATATATGTAGATATGTCATGACAACAGATAAACCAGGAAGTCAGCCTGACTTTCCTCTGCTCCAATCAAAATGTATCAGTTTCCAGGGGCCTAATCAATAAAGATTTTATGTTGATGCATTTCGCAGACGCTTTCATCCAAAGCAACTTACACTGTCCTGCACTAGAGGCAGGTGAGCTAAGGGGGTCTTGGCTAAGGCCCTTTTCATGCAGGGGAAGGTCTTACCTCTACACCATCCACACCCACATGGATTTCCCACTGAAACATGGCGTGAAAGCCTCCTATGCACAGAAATATCCAGATGCATGAATCTGTGCGTATGCATGAATCCAAGCATCCTTCCTTTGTACATCCCAATCAACATCGGATTGAGCGCACATGTCGGAGTACCCGACTCCTCCCTGCCCCTAATTAAACATGCACATCATGTTTAAATGAGCCCTTCACCTGCGATTCCCCTCTCTGCAGATCAGAAAATAAAGAAAAGAGAATGAGTGAGACGGGAAAAAAGAAGAACTTCACGGAAAGTGAGATGGAGGGGCTCCTTTCTGAAGTGGAGGCTCTTTGGCACTGGGGTTACACTCGGGGTTATAAAGGGGGGGGGGGGCAGAATATAATATCAGGACAATTACAGGAATAAAGTTACTCACCATGAAGCCACCCATCGGGCACAGAGCAGCTTGTCTGCTCCAACATTTCTGTTACTGAGGCAGTGCATCACATATGATCTGAGAGACGTGGTCAGACCGGGAAAAGGATATGGGAACAAAGGGCAGGGGAGCCAGGAGTAATGTTTCCTGTTGATTCATCATGTGTTGGGCTTTTACAGCAATGTGTGTGCAGTTCATAGCTCCGATTACAGCAGGAAAACCGGCTCTCGCTTCAAATGTCGCTTTAATGTTGGCCTGTTAAATTGTGGGACTTTGACCCGGCTGAGATGCAGATAATTCCCACTCAGCTGGCATGGTTCGGCTCAGTTTGGACTGGCACAGTCCCAAACGATTGGCCAGCTCCCTCTGGATGCCCCGGTTGCTTAAACCCCAGCGTGCACGAGCAGTGCACGGCTCCTCGCTGTGTTGCACCGGCTGCAGCTCTGTGCACGGCTCCAGGAGGATCCTCAAACACAAACATAACTTCCTGAATGTCTTCTAATACTGTTTTTAATGGAATGCTTTGCACATGCTTTTATATCCGCTCTGCAGACACATGGGAGCCTTAATTATTCATCTGCCTTAATTATTCATCTGTTCTCAGAGCCCAGAAATCATCAGTTAGGAGGAGGGACAGCAGCTCAGTGGGCTCAGCATCTGTCACATCTCTGTCTCCCCCTAAAGGCCAACAGGCTCATCAAACTCTGCCCCCCCCCACTCATTCAGAGACACCCAGTTTACTGCTGACACACTGGTTTCCACTGGACCCCCATCTACCTCCACCTTTTCCCAGCCATTAGACACTTCCTGTTAGGAGCTGATACAGCGTTTTATTCCATTCACCTTAATTCAGGGGATCGTTCAGATAAAACATGTCTGTTATCTCGTGGTGTAAACAAGACTCGATGTTAATGTGGGACTTTCAGTCTGTTTTATTCTGGGGGTTAAAGGTCAAACTAAATGACGTTTGGAGGCTTTTATCTGATCCTCCTCCCTGATGATCAGGGTTACTGTCTCACGGGGAGCTGCGCTCATTCCTCCTTTATTGGCAGCAGTTTGTGTGGAAGAAGAGGTGTGCACGTGGTTCTGGTTTGTGCGCATCATTGATGTTTAACCCGTCTGACTGTGAATCTGAGCTGTATCAGGTCCAAATGGAGTTCTGAACCACGAACAGCTGCAGGTCGTGTGACCTGGAAGAGGAGGAGCTTCCATGATGATTAGAACCATGAAAAGGTTCTGGGTCTGAAAGCTTTGTGAGCAGCTCTCTCACCTCTGGGCCTCAGCAGCAGAACTGGACCGGATTGGACTCAGCATCATGTGTCCCAGTCTGACTGTCTAAAAACTCTTGTTTAACAGTTTAATCTGAAATAAACTCACAGCATTAATATAGAGAATAATTCTCTCAGTCTCAGTCTTTGAATTTTAAAAAACAATTAATTCCTTTCACTGATCGATCAATCAAATGTCCATCCATCCATTTCCTTAATCCAGTCTAGGGTTGTGTGTTGAGATCTAACGACACATTCAAACTTTATTCGTACAGCACTTCTCATACAACTCTGAAGCTCAAAGTGTTTTATAGATCAGTACGAAGCCTGTAATAATGTCCCTGAGAGAGAAACTGTATTTTGGTGATATTCTTAAAGGCGATAAAAAGCAGTTCCGACATGTTGCTCAGAACTAAGATCTGGGTCTAATATGACACCTTTTACAGGGATTTATTGCCAGTAAATATAGATTTTCTGACAGTTTTTCTCTCTGGGCTTCAGCACCAAGAATGAACACGTCTGTTTTGTCATGGCTGAGCTGTTCAAAGAAAGTCTACAGGTTGTGTCAATTCAGTTTTATTTATAAAGCACCCAATCTCAACAAATGTCATCTCAAGGCTCTGCATAGCCATAGGTGTGCACCAGCAAATACTGGGTGTGCCAAATTTATTTTCAACAGTGTTACACCTCAGGAAAGTTCAAAAGAATGTCTCCAATCCAACATTATTAACACAAAACAAGTGTGTGCTTCTCAGCAAGAATCAGCAGTAGTTCAAAGCAGGTCTAAACATTCACACGTTCTCAAACATATCAATAACAAAGTAATACAAAAAGCACACTTTGTGTTTTCAAAAAAACGACACACGCGCACAGAGATTGTGTCCAATGACATGAACATAGTGAAATATAACACTCTCACAGAGCCATAACGTATCCACAGTACGCATGCTCAACAGAGCTGTTCAACCATCTGAACACAACTGCTGGGCTGAGCAGCAGAGTGAAGGACACTGCATGCTGCTGCTACCTGCGCGCACTGCAAAGCGCTCAGTTTAAAGGGCAAAACGGCGTTTTGCATTTATTATTTCATCAGAGCCCAGTTTCTCCGCGAGCTCTTTTTCAAACACGAGCAACGACATTCTGTTTCATCGCTATTGGCAGCAATGCTGGCTGGGTGAGGGGTCAGCTGCCTCTTTGGGTGGCACCGACACATCCTGGCACACCTGTGGCTACGCCATTGCTTCAGAGATGCAGTCCAATTCATTGTAATCATTATCCAATCCAGTTAATTAAATTCAAAATTAAAGCCAATTGAAAAACAATGGTTTTCCATCAAGGTTAAAGACCATTTTGTTCCTTTCTAGTTCTGTGGGTGTTCGCGGGATCTACACTTTCTGTCGGAGTGAGACCTCTTGTCTCTACTCTCTGCTGCTGCTTATTGCGCACGCGCTGTAGCCACACAGGAAGTAAAGAAGAAGCATGCCTCCTTCCAGCCGCGAGCAGCAACAGCAGGGAGCGTGAGACTGTGAGAGTTCAACTTTTGTTGTTTCGGAGTCCAGTCCGACCCATCTCAGGTCAGAACCAGCAAGTCTGAATCCGGTTGGTTCCGTAGTGCGGAACAGCACGAGTTTAATTTTGTTCTGGTTTTGTCAGCTGATCAGTGGTCAATGATTGTAGCGCGAGACCCGGATCAGAACAAAGATGGCGGCCGGCCTGGGTCTGAACCGGGTATAGAACCAGTTGATCGGATTAGCACAGCTGTGGGTTGGTGTTCATTTTTGACCCAACATGCGGCTCGTTCTGCTTGTGAGCTTTGTCAAGCGACTATGACGTCATCACAGTGTGTCTCACCTGTACTGCAGGTGACACCAGACCCTCCTCTGTTTGATGTTGAAGAGAAACAGTTTGGACCTGAGCGGCTGGTTCTGAGATCATCAGAACATAAAAACCGTTCCTCAGCAGGTGTTAAAATCACACCTGAGATGGTCACATGACCTATTGCGTCATTATTTATAGAACAGAAACTGAGAAAAAACACAGAAGCAGTGTGTGAAAAACTAAGTGAACCTTTTACTGCTTCCACAGGCACTAAGTGGGTAAGTAGCAGCCAGCTTCTGCTGATCAATGCTCTGATTAATTGATCATCAGTCAGTGTGAGCAGCTCCATAAAAGTCTGTCAGTCTGTCAAAGGCCATCTGTCCCACAGCTAAAGCTGGGCTGAAACTGGCTCATCAGCAGGACAAAGATCCCAAACACAGCAGCAGATCTACAGCAGAATGTGGGAAAAAGAAAAGAATCAAGGTGTTGCAATGGTCCAGTCAGAGTCCAGACCTCAGCCTGACTGAGATGCTGTGGTGGGACCTTAAGAGAGCTGTGCAGAAACCAATGCTGCAAACCTCAAAGAGCTGAAGCAGCGCTGGAGAGAAGAGGGCCGAGATTCCTCCAGAACCAGGAGAGAGACTGATAACGTCCCACAGGAAACCATCACTGCAGCTCACTGCTGCTGAAGCTGCTGGATCAGGGGTTCACTTAGTTTTACTCACTGCTGCTGAAGCTGCTGGATCAGGGGTTCACTTAGTTTCTCACTCACTGCTGCTGAAGCTGCTGGATCAGGGGTTCACTTAGTTTTACTCACTGCTGCTGAAGCTGCTGGATCAGGGGTTCACTTAGTTTTACACTCACTGCTTCTTTGTTTTGTTCCATAAATAATGAGACGTCATGTGACCGTCTCAGGTGGGATTTGAACTCTTGCTTAAGGAGTTTTGTCTTTCAGTCTCTTTCATCTTCAGCTGATGAAACAAACAAGTCTTAAAAGATCCAGATTTTAATATTTTTGTCTCTGCTGTTGCAGTCTGTGACTCCGCCTCCATCACCTGTTACCATGGAGAATCCAGAGCTTTCCTCAGAGTCTCCTCAGAGAATGAAGAGGAAGTCGGAAGAAGAACTTCTCGGTCCTGTTGACATTGATACTCCTGAGAGGAGGAGGAGGAGGAAGAAGAAGAAGAAGAAGAAGACGGAGGAGGAGGAAGTCAGCCCTCCTCCCACGGTGCATCAACAGACCACCAAGAAAGCGAAGAAGGTGAAGGATGAGGTGGAGCCGAGCCCTGTTGTCATAGAAACCGGTGAGACTGATAAGAAGAAAAAAAGAAAACAGAGTGAGGAACAAGCATCTGAGGTTACCATGGAAACTACTCATATCAAGAAGAAGAAGAAGAAGAAGAGGGAGGAGGAGAGTGTTCCCATAGCAACAGGCATCAATGGGGAGCAGGATTCAGAGGTTACCATGGAAACTACTCATGTCGAGAAAAAGAAGAAGAAGAAGAGGGAGGAGGAGAGCGTTTCCATAGCAACAGGCAGCAGTTGGAACCAGGATTCAGAGGTTACCATGGAAACTACTCATATCAAGAAGAAAGACCGGCACGAGTCACAGAAACGAGTGAAGCGGAAAGAAGAAATGGAGAAGAACACGAAACAGTGAGTTGTACCGATCGTTTCATTGTGATGTCAGAGATCATGTGACCGAACGGAAGAAGAAGAAAATGTTCCCAAACACGCCGTCATTAGTGTTGGGGAACATTTCATGTCAGAAACTTCAACCCTAACCTAAACACGGGACCGGTTCTTAAGGATGGAACGGTTCTGCTGGGCCGGATCACCAGGCCCTCTGATTGGTCAGTGAGTCAAACGGAGCCCGTCCATTGGCCGTTCACTGAGGCGTGTAAAAGGCGTTAAGCTTTGCACCTCCGTGCCGTAAAAACCAGTAAACTTAATATGTGCATGTGACGCAAATCAGTCCGACCAGAACCGGACTCATAAAACATGTGAGTCAGGCTGAAACCGGACCAGCAGACCCAGATAATCCAGCTGTGTTTGAATCCCTCACTCAGATGGTCCAGCTGCTCTGTTCATGCTCCAAACTTCCATCTTTCTGCATCTTTTAGTAAAAACGGTAAAGTTTAAGTGGTTAGACGGAGCGGTCCAGAACTGAGCTGAAACTGGTGTTGGCTCTGACATAATGAAGGTGGGTTCAGTTTAACCAGAGTTACAGGTGCTCCCGGGTTGGTTCAGGTCGGTTCTGCCGTCCATGGGACTGAATGTCCGGACCTGAGTGCATCCGCAGCGGTCCGAACCGACCCACTCAGTCCTCTGGGCGGTTGACTGGTGACGGCGAGGAGCCGAGGCCAACGTGGTTCCGTTCTTTAAAAGTTCTGAATTGGTGATGTGCTTTCAGGTTGGACTGGGTGCTGGTGGAGGAGCTGGAGGAGTTTATTCCTGGGGTGAAGAACAAGTCTGTGGGTCAGATAGACCGACTTCTGCGATATGACCTAAAACGCTTCAGGAACTTCAAACGCCAAGGTACAGGTCAGAGCCCTGTGGGACACCGTTTCATTCCCGCTGCCGCTGCCTCTCAGTCGGTTCTGCTGACAGAAAGTCGGTTCTGCTGATAAAAAGTCGGTACTGCTGACAGAAAGTCGGTTTTTCTGACATAAAGTCGGTTCTGCTGACATAAAGTCGGTTCTGCTGACATAAAGTCGGTTCTGCTGAAATAAAGTCGGTTCTGCTGACAGAAAGTCGGTTCTGCTGATAGAAAGTCGGTTCTGCTGATAGAAAGTCGGTTCTGCTGATAGAAAGTCGGTTCTGCTGACAGAAAGTCGGTTCTTCTGACAGAAAGTCGGTACTGCTGACAGAAAGTCGGTTTTTCTGACATAAAGTCGGTTCTTCTGACAGAAAGTCGGTACTGCTGACAGAAAGTCGGTTTTTCTGACATAAAGTCGGTTCTGTTGACAGAAAGTCGGTTCTGCTGACATAAAGTCGGTTCTGCTGACATAAAGTCGGTTCTGCTGACAGAAAGTCGGTTCTGCTGACAGAAAGTCGGTTCTGCTGAAATAAAGTCGGTTCTTCTGACAGAAAGTCTGTTTTTCTGACATAAAGTCGGTTCTGCTGACATAAAGTCGGTTTTTCTGACAGAAAGTCGGTTCTTCTGACAGAAAGTCGGTTTTTCTGACAGAAAGTCGGTTCTGCTGACATAAAGTCGGTTCTGCTGACAGAAAGTCGGTTCTGCTGACAGAAAGTCGGTTCTGCTGACAGAAAGTCGGTTTTTCTGACATAAAGTCGGTTCTGCTGACAGAAAGTCGGTTCTGCTGACATAAAGTCGGTTCTGCTGACATAAAGTCGGTTCTTCTGACAGAAAGTCGGTTCTTCTGACATAAAGTCGGTTCTGCTGACATAAAGTCGGTTCTTCTGACATAAAGTCGGTTCTTCTGACATAAAGTCGGTTCTTCTGACATAAAGTCGGTTCTTCTGACATAAAGTCGGTTCTGCTGACAGAAAGTCGGTTCTGCTGATATAAAGTCGGTTTTTCTGACATAAAGTCGGTTCTGCTGACATAAAGTTGGTTCTGCTGAAATAAAGTCGGTTCTGCTGAAATAAAGTCGGTTCTGCTGACAGAAAGTCTGTTCTGCTGACATAAAGTCTGTTCTGCTGACATAAAGTCTGTTCTGCTGACATAAAGTCTGTTCTGCTGACATAAAGTCTGTTCTGCTGACATAAAGTCTGTTCTGCTGACAGAAAGTCTGTTCTGCTGACAGAAAGTCGGTTCTGCTGACAAAGTCGGTTCTTCTGACAGAAAGTCGGTTCTGCTGACAGAAAGTCGGTTCTGCTGATATAAAGTCGGTTCTGCTGACAGAAAGTCGGTTCTGCTGATAGAAAGTCGTTTCTGCTGACAGAAAGTCGGTTCTTCTGACAGAAAGTCGGTTCTGCTGATATAAAGTCGGTTCTGCTGACAGAAAGTCGGTTCTGCTGATAGAAAGTCGTTTCTGCTGACAGAAAGTCGGTTTTTCTGACATAAAGTCTGTTCTGCTGACATAAAGTCGGTTCTGCTGAAATAAAGTCGGTTCTGCTGACAGAAAGTCGGTTCTGCTGACAGAAAGTCTGTTCTGCTGACATAAAGTCGGTTCTGCTGACATAAAGTCGGTTCTTCTGACAGAAAGTCGGTTCTGCTGACAGAAAGTCGGTTCTGCTGACAGAAAGTCGGTTCTTCTGACATAAAGTCGGTTCTGCTGACAGAAAGTCGGTTCTGCTGACAGAAAGTCGGTTCTGCTGACAGAAAGTCGGTTCTGCTGACCCATATAAAGGCTAAAATAAGTTAACGAGTCTGATAGAGCTGAGCTGGATATTCGGCTGAAACGAGTCCTCGGTTCGGATGGATAAAGCACTTTTATACGAGTCGTATCTGTGCTCGGACTGAAGGAACACGGCGCCCCTCCCAGGGTTGGGGGGTTACACACAGCTCTGTCTCTCAGGGGTCTTTTCTGTTAACATTCAGGGTTTCTTCAGCTTCCAGTTTGCTTTTACTTGGGTTTGTAGTTACTTCTAACCTGCAGAGTTAAGGTGGGGTCGCTCAGACGTGGCGCTCGGGTTCGGGTTTGGGTTCGGGTTCGGGTTTGGTTGAGTCTGAGAGTCGGACACTGAGGTCTTCAGATGTCTGGAAGGAACCGATCTGGTTATTTTACTGGTGGCGGTGAGTCCTCCGCTGGGACCAAATGTTCTGAATGATTTATTTTGCACCTGTGGATGAAATTAGGGATATTTTTAATTTGTTAATTATATTTTCAATTAGGCTGTGCCATTTATTTATTAGATCGTTGTTTTGACTTTAACTTATTAAACTTTCATCAAACACCCCTTTAGTTACGCCGTCTCCTGCATCAGGGAAAGTGCATTTTTGGAGTGAGGAAGGTTGCAGTCCTGTACATTATATAAAGGTGTTGCTGTTTCAGTTCTTCCACACAGAAACACGCTGCAACAACGTTTGCTCCAGTCTATCGAAAACAACACGGCCGACTAGCAGCGATTAATCTATTCCAAATGTACAATCACTAACCCTGAACATGTTCCAGGTGTGGCTCTGCGGTTTGGGCGCTGCTCTGAGCAGGAGAATCAGCAAATCAGAAGAAACGTTGCAGACTTCCTGGCTCTGACAGGGATCAGCTCAGCCAGCCAGCTTCTGTTTCCTAAAAGGTTCAAAGAACAAATGGTGGAGATCAAGAGGCTGAGAGCACAGCATCACTTCCTGGAGAGCATCGGTGCGTATTCCTGGTCACCTGACTGATGACATCAGGTGTTGGTGTAAACGTCCTGTCTGACCCGTCTGTCTCCACTTGTCTGCAGCTGAGGGCATCCCTCGGACATGTGAGCAGGTTAGCATCAGAGCCAAGAAGATGTTTGACAGCGGGAACCACAGGGGAAGGTCAGACCTCATAGCAGAACCCTGTAGAACCTTAAAGAACCCGGTAGAACCTTGTATAACATGGTGTGTTCCTTCAGGTTCTCAGAGGAAGAGGTCCATTCCCTGACGAAGCTGCAGACTCTTCACGGTAACAACTGGAAAATGATTTCAGAGAAGATGGACCGCAGCATTTACGCAGTTGAGAAACGCTTCGCCTGCATCGGTAAGGCCCCATCCTGACCCGCTGACTCCAGAACCTTCAGAACCGGAACTCAGGTGTGACCCATTCGTTTATGTCCAGTGACAGGTCGCGGCCCGTGGAGCAGTGAAGAAGAAATTAGACTGAAAGACGCTATCCAGACTCATCTGCAAACTCAAGTTCAGCAGAGTCCGGCAGGTTCTGGTCTGACCCGAGACCAGCTGAGTAAAAACCTGCCCTGGAAGGAGATCAGCCAGAAGGTGGAGACCAGGTCCTGGGTACAGTGTCGCCTGAAGTGGTCAGTATTCCTGCTGTTCTAGGCCTGAGGTTCTGATACCACAGAACCAGAACTTTGTTTGTGGGACTTTTGGACCTGGTGTGGGATTAAGTGTAGCCTCATCCGAAATTACATCCACTTTATCAGCTGTTTCCTTAAAATGGAATCAGTCAGTTCAGTTCGGTTTTATTTATAAAGCACTAAATCACAACAAATGTCCTCTGAGGACACTTCAAAGATTCAGTCCAATTTAGGCCAATTTCAATAAAGTTCATTAAATTCTAAATTAGTCCACTTATAGCACAGAGCACTACATACAAAACAGTTTCCCAGCTGAGAAAACCAACAGATTAACTGAAACTTCTCTCTGATCCTGAGCTGCACGAGGAGACTGTGGAGAGAAAAACTCCCTTTAACAGGAAGAAACCTCCATCAGAACCAGAACCAGGAAGAAACCTCCATCAGAACCAGAACCAGGAAGGGTCCATCTGCCTGGACCAGCTGGGGCTGAGAGGACAGGAAAGAGGGGACAACAAGCAGCGTAACACCAGGCCAGAGACACCTGCTGAGAGAGAGAAACACAAGTTAATGACAGCAATGATGTCATCTGTACATGGAGGGAGGAGAGGTGCATCATGGGAGCTCCCCCAGCAGGCTGGGCCTATAGCAGCAGAACTATGGGATGTTTCAGGCTCACCTGAGCCATCCCTAACTATAAGCTTTATCAGAAAGGAAAGTTTCAGCCTGATCTTAAAGGTAGAGAGGGGGTCTGCTTCCTGAAGCCAAACTGGCAGCTGGTTCCACAGAGAGGGGCCTGATAACTGAAGGCTCTGCCTCCCATTCTGCTTTTAGGGGCCTGATAACTGAAGGCTCTGCCTCCCATTCTGCTTTTAGGGGCCTGATAACTGAAGGCTCTGCCTCCCATTCTGCTTTTAGGGGCCTGATAACTGAAGGCTCTACCTCTCATTCTGCTTTTAGGGGCCTGATAACTGAAGGCTCTGCCTCCCATTCTGCTTTTAGGGGCCTGATAACTGAAGGCTCTGCCTCCCATTCTGCTTCTAGGGGCCTGATAACTGAAGGCTCTGCCTCCCATTCTGCTTTTAGGGGCCTGATAACTGAAGGCTCTGCCTCCCATTCTGCTTCTAGGGGCCTGATAACTGAAGGCTCTGCCTCCCATTCTGCTTCTAGGGGCCTGATAACTGAAGGCTCTGCCTCCCATTCTGCTTTTAGGGGCCTGATAACTGAAGGCTCTGCCTCCCATTCTACTTTTAGGGGCCTGATAACTGAAGGCTCTGCCTCCCATTCTACTTTTAGGGGCCTGATAACTGAAGGCTCTGCCTCCCATTCTGCTTTTAGGGGCCTGATAACTGAAGGCTCTGCCTCCCATTCTGCTTTTAGGGGCCTGATAACTGAAGGCTCTGCCTCCCATTCTGCTTTTAGGGGCCTGATAACTGAAGGCTCTGCCTCCCATTCTGCTTTTAGGGGCCTGATAACTGAAGGCTCTGCCTCCCATTCTGCTTTTAGGGGCCTGATAACTGAAGGCTCTGCCTCCCATTCTGCTTTTAGGGGCCTGATAACTGAAGGCTCTGCCTCCCATTCTACTTTTAGGGGCCTGATAACTGAAGGCTCTGCCTCCCATTCTGCTTCTAGGGGCCTGATAACTGAAGGCTCTGCCTCCCATTCTGCTTTTAGGGGCCTGATAACTGAAGGCTCTGCCTCCCATTCTGCTTTTAGGGGCCTGATAACTGAAGGCTCTGCCTCCCATTCTGCTTTTAGGGGCCTGATAACTGAAGGCTCTGCCTCCCGTTCTGCTTTTAGGGGCCTGATAACTGAAGGCTCTGCCTCCCATTCTACTTTTAGGGGCCTGATAACTGAAGGCTCTGCCTCCCATTCTGCTTTTAGGGGCCTGATAACTGAAGGCTCTGCCTCCCGTTCTGCTTTTAGGGGCCTGATAACTGAAGGCTCTGCCTCCCATTCTGCTTTTAGGGGCCTGATAACTGAAGGCTCTGCCTCCCGTTCTGCTTTTAGGGGCCTGATAACTGAAGGCTCTGCCTCCCATTCTACTTTTAGGGGCCTGATAACTGAAGGCTCTGCCTCCCATTCTGCTTTTAGGGGCCTGATAACTGAAGGCTCTGCCTCCCATTCTGCTTTTAGGGGCCTGATAACTGAAGGCTCTGCCTCCCGTTCTGCTTTTAGGGGCCTGATAACTGAAGGCTCTGCCTCCCATTCTACTTTTAGGGGCCTGATAACTGAAGGCTCTGCCTCCCATTCTGCTTCTAGGGGCCTGATAACTGAAGGCTCTGCCTCCCATTCTGCTTTTAGGGGCCTGATAACTGAAGGCTCTGCCTCCCATTCTGCTTTTAGGGGCCTGATAACTGAAGGCTCTGCCTCCCATTCTGCTTTTAGGGGCCTGATAACTGAAGGCTCTGCCTCCCGTTCTGCTTTTAGGGGCCTGATAACTGAAGGCTCTGCCTCCCATTCTACTTTTAGGGGCCTGATAACTGAAGGCTCTGCCTCCCATTCTGCTTTTAGGGGCCTGATAACTGAAGGCTCTGCCTCCCATTCTGCTTTTAGGGGCCTGATAACTGAAGGCTCTGCCTCCCATTCTGCTTTTAGGGGCCTGATAACTGAAGGCTCTGCCTCCCATTCTGCTTTTAGAAACTCTGGGAACCACAAGGAAACCTGCAGCCTGAGAGCAAAGTGCTCTGTTGGGGAAATATCCAACTGTGAGATCTTTAAGATGTGATGGAGCTCGGTCATTCAGAGCTTTATATGTGAGGAGAAGAATCTTAAATTCTATTCTGAATTTAACAGGGAGCCAATGAAGAGAAGCTAAAACTGGAGAAACATGATCTCTGCTGTTAGATCTCATCAGAACTCTGGCTGCAGGGTTTTGGATCAGCTGGAGGCTTTTCAGAGAATCTGTGGGACAGAACAATAATAAGGAATTACAGTAGTTCAGTCCTGAAGGAACAGATGCATGGAGCAGTTTCTCTGCATCACCCTGAGACAGGATGGTCCTGATTTTAATGATATTACGAAGGTGAAAGAAGGCAGAAACCTGTTTTATATGTGAGTCAAATGATAAATTCTGGTCAGAAATAACTCCAAGGTTCCTCACTGTAGAACTAGAAGCCAAGGAAATACCATCTAGAGTAACTATATAACAGGACAATTTCTCCCTGAAGCGCTCAGGTCCAAAGAGAACAACTTCAGTTTTGTCTGAATTTAAAAGCAGAAAGTTCTGAGTCATCCAGGTCTTTAAGACAGGCTTGTAGTCTGACCAACCTGTTGGTTTCATCTGGTTTCATAGATAAGTACAGCTGAGTATCATCAGCATAGCAATGGAACTTTATGCCATGCTGTCTGATAATGTTACCTAATGGAAGCATGAATGAAGTAAAAATAATCGGTCCAAGCACAGAACCCTGAGGAACTCCATGACTTACTCTGGTGTGTGAGGAAGATTCTTCATTTACAAGAACAAACTGGAATCTATCAGATAAATATGACTTAAACCAGCCTAATGCAGTTCCTTTAATCCCAATAACATGTTCAAGTCTCTGTAACAGAATGCTGTGATCGATCGTATCAAATGCAGCACTGAGATCCAACAGGACAAGAAACAAGTCCGCTATCAGAGGCTAAGAGGAGATCATTGGTAACTTTCACCAGTGCTGTTTCTGTGCTATGATGCACTCTGAATCCTGACTGAAACTCTTCAAACAGATTATTTCTGTGGAAATGATCACAAAGTTGAACTTTAGACAAAAAAGGGAGATTGGATATAGGTCAATAATTAGCCAACACTTCTGAATCAAGAGTAGGTTTTTTAAGTAAAGGTTATATTACAGCAACCTTAAAAGTCTGAGGCACATATCCTGTCAACAAAGACCGATTGATCAAATCCAATATGGAAGTATTGATTAAGGGGAAAACCTCCTTGAACAGTCTGGTTGGGATTGGGTCTAACATACAAGTTGATGGTTTAGAAGAGACTATTGCTGTTGTTAGCTCAGAGAGATCAACTGGGCAGAAGCTGTCTAAATACAGTTCAGGTTCTAAAGATACTTCTAAAGCTGCTCTACTTGATGATACATCAGTGATAATAATGGGAAGGATTCCATCAATCTTCTCTCTGATAGAAACAATTTTATTGATGAAGAATCTCATGAAATCATCACTGCTGAGAGTAGTTCTGTCATTCTGCTCAATCAGACTTCAAAGTAAACCATGTGAACAACTCATAAATCCAGTTATTTTATTTTCACTTGGAGTTGTAGTGAAGTCGCCCCCTGCTGGTCATCAGGGACAACAACAGTTTTAGCTTGTTGTTGGGCTGGGGAGGATGTCCATCTCTGATATTCAGCCTGCGGTTCTTCAGGGTGACGGTACCACTGATCACACCAAAGTAAATACCAGAGAAACTAGGATTTAATTAGTTTGTTTTGGCACAGAGTTTAGTTAGGGTTGAAACCCTAACCCTAACCCTTCTGTTGGAGGTACAACCCCGACAGTCCTGTGGTCTGAAACAGCTTGGTTACATCATCAAATCCAGCCGTCTGAAATATCCACTGAGGGATCAGAAGTTCTGCAGACGTCTGGAAGCCTGAGAACGTCACAAGTTTCAAGTGTGATGTTTACTCTGTTTCAGGTTCAGCATCCTGCAGAGAAGACTGACTTCAAGCAGCGAGATCCTCAGTCGAGGAGCTGAAGCAATTCAGGCTAAAATCTGCCTCATCAACATGTAAGATCACATGACAAAAGTCCAATATGTCAGACCTGCTGTGAGTCTCCTTCCTGATACCAGAACCCACAAATAGTCATTTTTGATCATTGCAAACCAAACTCCATTAATGAAATCTAAACATTTTTACCAGCCGAGACAATTTCAGAACAACAAACCTGCAAACATAAAACCAGAACCAGAACTCTCGGGTTGGCAGCAGTGTTGGTTCATGATAGCCAGACAGTTCAATTAAATTCAATTCAGTTTATTTACGTAGCGCCAAATCACAACAAATGTAATTTCAAGATACTTCAGTATACACAGAGACAGTCAAATTTAAGCCAATTAGAGTCCAATTCATACAGAACCAATTACAAAAGTAGCCTGCTAAGGAAACCAGATTGGATCAGAACTTGTCCTTAGCGTGCACAAGGTGACGGTGGAAGGAGAGGTGCATCATGGGAGCTCTCCCAGCAGTTTAGGCCAATAGCAGCATAACTATGGGATGTTTCAGAGTCAATACAAATCACTTGATACATCAGTGATGATAGTGGGAAGGATTCCATTAATCTTCTCTCTGATAGAAACAATTTTATTGTTGAAGAATCTCATGAAATCATCACTGCTGAGAGTTAAAGGAATACATGGCTCAACAGAGCTCGGACTCTTTGTCAGCCTGGCAACAGCGCTGAAAAGAAACCTGGGATTATTCTTATTCTCTTCTATCAATAATGAATAATAAGCAGTTCTAGCTTTACGAAGGGCTTTCTTATACGTTATTAAACTATCTTTCCAGACTAATTGAGACTCTTCTAAATTAGAGGAACGCCACTGTCTCTCCAGCTTTCTTCAGTCTGCTTTAAAGCAGCTGTGAATTATACCAAGGAGCCGACCTCTTCTGACTGATTACCTTCCTTTTCAGAGGGGCAACATTGTCCAGTGTTGGACGCATTGAAGCTATAGTGCTGTCAACAAGAGAGTAAAGTTCTACTGGAGTAAAATTTAGGTAGCCGTCCTCTGTCATATCTGCACATGGCAGTGAAGAAAAGGATGATGAAATCAACTCTTTAAATCTGGTTACAGCATTCTCTGACAGACACCTTCTATATGTAGAATTCTTCTCAGAAGCCGTAAAGTCAAGTAATGTAAATTCAAAAGTTATTAAAAAATGGTCAGACAAGACAGAGTTATGAGGGAACACTGTTAACTGTTCACTCTCAATGCCATAAGTCAAAGGTCAAGGGTATGATTAAGGCAGTGAGTAGGTCTGTGAACACTTTGAGAAAATCCAATAGAGTCTAATATAGAATTAAAGTTAATATTTAGGCTGTCATTTTCAACATCTACATGAATATTAAAGTCACCCACTACAATGACTTTATCTGTACTCAGCACTAACTGGGATAAAAACTCTGAGAATTCAGACAGAAACTCAGAATAAGGGCCAGGTGGACGATACACAACAACAAACACAAGAGGTTTTTGTGATTTCCACTTTGGGAAAAACTGAGAATCAGAGATTCAAAAGAGCTGAAACTAATCTTGGGTCTAGGACTGATTAGTAACCCTGATCTGAAGATAGCTGCCACTCCTCCTCCTCTGCCTGTGGTTGGAGGAACATGAACATTTAAATAGTCAGAGGGAGTTGATTCATTAATGCTAACATGATCCTCCTGCTGCAGCCAGGTTTCTGTAAGACAAAATATATCAATATGATGATCACAGATCAAATCATTCACTAACAGAGACTTCGAAGGGAGAGAACTAATATTCAGCAAACCACATTTAATAGTTTGATGTTTTTGTTCAGTTAAAGTTTTTGTTTTAAATTTTTTTTGCACAAGAGGATTTGCTCCTTTTGTGTTTTTTGATTGAGGGGGGGGCAGCATTAGGTGGGAAGCCGCAGAGAAGTGTGTAAGACTACAACTCTGCATCCTGGTCTCAACCCTGGGTTGTCATGTTTTTGGATGACTAATAAATTCGTCCATATTTCTAGAAATGAGAGCCGCTCCTTCCAAAGTGGGATGGATGCCGTCTCTCCTCATCAGACCAGGTTTTCTCCAGAAAGACTGCCAATTATCTATGTAGCCCACTTTGTTTGCTGGACACCATCTAGACAACCAGCGATAGAATGAGGACATGCGGCTAAACATGTCATCACTGGTCAGATTTGGCAGGGGTCCAGAGAAAACTACGGAGTCCCACATTGTTTTGGCAAAATTACACACCGATGCAACATTAATTTTAGTGACCTCCGATTGGCGTAACCGGGTGTCATTACCGCCGACGTGAATAACTATTTTACCGTATTTCCGCTTATCCTTAGCCAGCAGTTTTAAATAGGATTCTATGTCGCCCGCTCTGGCCCCTGGAATGCATTTGACTGGTCGCTGGTGTCTCTAATGCCACGTTTCTGACTATAGAGCTGCCAATTACCAGGGTTTTGATCATTTTCTGCTGATCAACTTCAGTGCTGATGTTAAACCTGCTCATGAAAGCCACTGACCACAGTACTGTGTGCACGTGTGTGTGCACGTGTGTGCGGGTGTGTGTGCACGTGTGTGCGGGTGTGTTATAGGTTGTACCAAAAGTCTGTGGACGACATCGCAGACATGGAGTGGGATGAAGTTTCTCAGGCGCTAGGGTAAGGTCATCTGACAGTATTACCACAGTACTACTACAGTACTACTACAGTACTACCACAGTACTACCACAGTATTACCACAGTACTACTACAGTACTACTACAGTATTACTACAGTATTACTACAGTATTACCACAGTATTACCACAGTACTACCACAGTATTACTTACGGACTGACTGTGGTTGTGTTGCAGTAAAATGACCCGCGTTTCTGCTCAGAAGATGTTTCACAGACTGAAAGTTTCCAAAGTTCCACACTGGAACAGTTTGTCCTATGGAGGTAAGTACAGTACTACAGAGTATTACAGAGTATTACAGAGTGTTACGGAGTGTTACAGAGTGCCACAGAGTATTAGAGTATGCCATTAACCTGTCGACCAATCAGAAGGTGTCGTACAGGTGTCTCAGGTTCTGACACGCCCCTCTCTTCCTCAGAGATCATCGACTTCCTGCACAGACATGTGGTTCCTGCCCTGGAGGTGAAGCTGAGCAGGCACAGGGAGAGGGTGGAGCATCAGGTGCAGCAAGTGGAGGACAGGTATCACCTGTCTGACCTCTTCTCAGACACCAACTGCGATGATGAAGTAGACAACAGCTGACTGTCAGCCAATCAGGACGCAGGAGCACAGCTGCTTCAAAGACTAACAGACGTTTGTTCTTAGGGGCTCTGATTTATTGATCAGTCATTGTTTGTAAATCTATGTTTTAAACTTTTTTTTACATTTTCAGTCTGAGCTGCTTCTGTAACACCTGCACACTGATTTCTCTCAAACTAATAATTACCAAATCCATTAATGACAGTTTCATTCACTAATTTCTGAGGTGAATCAAACTGTGGAACAATAATAAGAAACAATACTCAGTTGTGAAAAATCGATATTTAGTCATCAATCATTTATTAGTTCAACACTGAACAGATCAGGCATCCTGAGGTGATCAATAACGTTTACAGGTAACCTGCAGCTATTGACCAGATAAAAACAGCCCTGATCCCTCGGCCCGTCGCTGTAGGGCATTGTGGGTACTGTAGTTCATTTGTTGCTTATGGTGCGAAGGTTGCCCGACCTCTTCAGGATGTTGGGGACGAACAGGAACCCCGACGCCCGTTCAATGGTTTCTATGGGAACCAGGAAACGCTCTAGAGGAATCTTGTCATCAACCGGTTCATTTGGTAATACATACGAGCGAAGCTCCACCCCCCGGCCGTCTGCCTGCTCCAGGATCAGCACCTGAGGAGACAGACAGGTGGACTCAGCTGACAGACATCTGTCAGCGATGACATAATCAGACAGGTGAGGTCTACCTTGAAGAAGTGTGTCGGCACGGCAACGTGGTTTTTTCCAATAACCTGATATCGAACGAAGAGTTTCCCATCAGCCTCGGGTCTGAAATACAAACACACCTTATGATGTCATCCTTTGGTCTCGTCCCTGATCACTGAGAGGAAAACTCACCTGGGCAGGTAGAGTGGGCCAGAGGAAAACTCACCTGGGCAGGTAGAGTGGGCCAGTGCAAACATAGACATTGAGGTATTGTTTAGTGAGAGAGCGGCAGAGCTTCTCCAGATTGTTCCAGGAGTTCTGGTTTAGGTGAGGGTTCTGGACACAGACACACACTGTTCAGGCAGCAGAACCCATCAGCCGCTGTGACACACACCTGGAGTTAAAGCTGCTGTGTGAACATCACCTGTGGAGCCACATTGCTCAGGTAAAAGGTGTCCTCCATGGCCTGCTGACTCCACTTGTGATTGGCTGCAGCAGCCAGGTGACCTCGGTCGAAGCCACTCCCCCTGTAATCAGCATTCGTGGCCCGGTGGAAAACATGCACGCTGCCAAAGAAAAAGATCAACAGAACCACCTCTGAGTGGAGATTCTGGCTTTGTTGGGCTGATTCTGACCGACAGAAATACACCTGTCAGGTGGAAACTTCACCTGTTGTCTTCTTTGAAGTCGCAGTACTTCCTGTCTGAGGCGCCCGTCAGGGACGCAGGGTTCAGCCTCTCTATTACCCATGATGCAGTGCGGGTGCGGGGATCGTATGACGTGACGTAGGACTCTCTCGTCTTGATGTTGGCCAGTGAGGGGAAACCGTATTTCATCACAGCTCCAGAACTACCTGGACTCACCTGGAGGAGGAGACGCATCAACTGATCAGTCAACTGATCGATCAAGGTTGTGAGATGAAGAGACGGAGCAGAACATTTGGTTCTGAAACAATGTTGACTGTGAAACCCCGCCTAGTCTCTCCTAAAGTCCACCTCGTCCCTCTGACTCTCCTCTTTCTCCATAAACTGAATTTATCTGAGGTCAGAACTTGCAGATTGGGTCTGAAGATGGAACAAAAGAGCATCTAAGAGGTTCTTTAACTTGCTGAATTGGAGCTGGGGGGGTGTCAAAAATGACTACTAACCTGTTGCCTGTAAATATTGATTAAGTCTAAAAAAGACTTCTCTAAATTTTTTGTCAGAAGTGGGAGCTTGAAACTGGTCTGCAGTTATTTCTGTCTTATTAATCTAAGTTGGGGTTTTAATGGGAGGTTCATGGTTACAACAGGGTGAAACAGCTCGACTAATAAGACTGATATTAATGATAAGAGCAATAAATGATGCTGCAGAACAAGAGAAAACCAGACAGGGATTGTAAGGAGGTAAGAAATCCTCACAGCTCAGGACAGAGAGGGAGAGCTGGAAGGAAAACTGATATAGCTTTCAAATATCTGGTATGAAACCTGAACCATGAATATTGTTGGACCCAATCATACATTTATTGATGTCACTGTTGCTTTTACTGGTCAGTGTGTAGCGAAGGAATCTGCTATGTTCGGCTGGTGATGCACGTCACATTAAAGTTGAAGCCAAATCCATCCGTTCGTTCTCACCTTTTATAACCGAGCATGAAAATTAATATACAGAGATTTGTGAAGAAGAAATTCAGTCATCATCCTTTCTGGTAGCAGTAATTAGCTAGCTCCTTAGCTAGCTCCAGCTAATTAGTCCACATGATGGAGGTCAGAGACTTTGGTTAAGAACTTTCTGGAATCAGGGTACAAGTGTGGAAGCCGTCTGTCTTTATTTCCAGAATAATAATTTTGTGAAGATATGAAGAGTTTGGGTTATACAAAAGAAAAATACAAACAGTTTCTCTTTTTCCGCATCGAGTCCTTACCGTAGTGTTGGTTAGCAAACTCCTCTCTGAGGAGTTTCCATGTTCTCCCGCTGGTGATTCTAACCTGACCCAAACAGACTGAGTGTAGAAGATGGACAGGGGTTAGGGTTAGGGTAACCCCTAACCCTAACCCCTGTCCATCTAACCCTAACCCTTATCTAACAGAAAGTGGACTTACATTTGGTATTTGGCTACTGTAATCCAACATTTAGCGTGTGTCATTGGTAACTCTCCCTGCCCCACACAGGTTTGATGTCTTTACAAGAACATTGGAATAACATTTTTCATCAGAAGATTATATGACCCCCCCTCCAGCTGACAGGGGCAGAACCCCATCTGTCCACCTTAGACTCCCTGCCTGTCTCCTGTCTCAGTGTTCGGCAGCTGAGTTCTGGTACTGCTTTTCCTGGTCTCACAGGAGCCACAAAGTCCAGCAGGTGTCCTTGGGTTGGACTGATCTTAGCCCAGGTGTCAGCATGAAGGAGGTGGAGACTCACCCCCATCAGGTCACAGTCAAAGGGAACTTTACTATCATCTCAACCATATAAAAAGAGACGAAACAGCACAGCTCCACAGTTTAACAACTTGTAGTGCATATATGTTAGAGTAATAACAGTAAATAAGATAATAAAAATATATCAGTGCAAAGCCAATACAATGATATATGATAATGAATTTATAATGCAGCATAGTGGCTGCAGGATTAGTAATATCCTGACCCGGTATATCCAACCCCACCTGGACCGGGACCAGGTCTGAGTCATCAGACGGTAAGGTGTCCTCAAAAGTACAAACGGACACGAATACAGGCGCGCGCACACTCTCACCGTTAACTCGGAGGCCTGGACCGTCGGAACTTCCGGTACCGGGAGGACCGGCACATGGCTTAGAAGGCCGGGCCTCTTCTCCTCTTGCCGGCCTCTGTCGCTTAGCAAGCGGGTCGCCAAGGATCCGAGTCCCGCTCCCAACACCAAGGTCGCTCCTGTCTGACACAGCCGCCTCATGCTGCTGGTGGATCAGCTGCTGCTGGCGCACGGTGATGACGTCAGAGGAGCCGCTAACATAGATATGAGCCGCTAACAGCTGCGTTCTCCTCGGTGGTAATACAGTAGAAAACAGAAATGATGTGGCGCACACTTATTTTCATTCATTCCTCTGAATGAGACTATGCTGAGTCTGCTCATCCAGGTTCTGGCTCCGTTGGTTCTTTCCAGTTCCGTTTCACAGAGAAGTAAATCAGATTGTTGGTAAAATGTTTTTTTTTAGGTGAGACTGAGTTGTACATATGTGGAGAGGTAATTGTTCCACCATCAACTCGCTGTTTTCAGTTAGTTCTTGGGAAGTCTCAGAGCATCTGGTTTGTTTGACATCAGACCTCTGCTGAACTAAGCCGGAACAACTTTTTCAGCTCTTTTGGGGATGAAATAAGGTTTCACCTCTGCAATAACTGTCACTTATCAAAAATAGTTTAATTGGCTGCACTGATCTGTTTCTCCATTTTAAAATTATTTCCAGATTTCTTAACACAGACTTAACAGACGACAACAAGGAGCCATATAATACCTTCATGTAAGCCTTTCCACCTCCTCTCTCTTAACTGCTCAGACACTGATGTTCTTGCAGTTTGTCAGCAGGTGGAGCTGTTTCTTCCACCCTCATACCCACCTGCTGCTCCACCTTCCTTTGAATCTTCATTCTTACATACTCCACAAACCATCAACGGTTCAAATAACCCTGTCTTCCTCCACCAGTCACACAGTGGTCCACCGTTTTCAAACCTTGTCCGCGTGAACACTCCCACAGCTGCTGTAAGATCTCCTCCTTCTAAAATCCTACAAGGAAAAATCTTGTCACTGATCATCAAATAGATCCATTTAACTGAAAATTGGTGACATCGTGACGATTACATCACTGAATTCACCTACACCCCCTGCTCATACAGATTTCCAAACGGCCCCAAACACTGGCAGAGGAGAACTGGGAGCCATGGCCAATTCTAACCTTCCAGTAAATCCAAATATTTGCTGAGATATGACAGTAAGAAACAGTTAAAGCCATTGGAATGCCTTGTTCTGTCTTCACACTCTAGTCTCAGACATCACCTCTGTGTTGGATTGAATTTTCCACCTGGCCTCTGTTCAGAGTTTTCTGTTATTCTTTATCTGAGCTAGAGCTCAGTGCCAAAAAGATCATTGTTGTTGGTCATTTAAATATCCATGTTAATGTTAAGAGCAACTTTCTCTGTATGACTTTTCATTCCCTGTTGGATTCAACAGTTTATGGGATCTTTCTCGTCAGATTTAAACCCTCAACGACCATGTCTTATCTCAAAGAGCTCATTGTTCCCTGCTGCCCCACCACAGCTCTCCGCTCTCTGACAGCAGCCCTAATTGTGGTTGTCAGGGTTTCCAGGTTTCCTGAATTTGGCTCGGTTTACTTTCACACTATCACTTTTGACAGTGAAATGTGCACAAGGATGAAACCCAGCTCATTGATTGATCAGGACATCTAGTGAAGACTTTCATTTTAAGCTTCAAACTGAAAAATGTCGCACCCGCTGTTTGAGTCAGTTACAGGAGCGACATTCATGAAAAACACCTGACAGGTGGATCAACCTGATGACATCACAGTGTGATGTCAGACTTCAACAGAAAGTCAGCTGAGTTCAGTTGAAAGAAACGACAAACAAACTTTTCTTCAGGGTTATTTTGTTTTTAATTACATCCATCTGTGGTGGGCATGGCTTAGTGTTGGGGGGCAGATTCAGCTAAAGGTGGAGGTCACCAGGCTGATAGTCAGCAGGTAAACGTGTAATGTCAGCATGGAGGAGGAGTTCAGGGCATCATCTCGGCAACCACTCTTCTTCAGACAGACACTCCGCTCACAGAACTGACCTGCAGACACATGACATAATCGATCAGAGCTGTTAGACCTCCAGGCCCCGCCCACACCCCCTGAGCAGGTGTGCGTTTACCTGTGAAGGTATCTGGACAGAGACAGCGCTGGAAGTCACTGCAGGTTCCTCCATTCTGACAAATCAAACGCTCTGTGTCGCACATGTTCTCTTGGGGAGGAACAAAGGAGGTATTGATTATAGATCATGTTTCACATCGGGAAAGAGCTACGGAAGTATCATTGCCTTTTGTACCTGTGCAGCCAGTTCCAGCTCCTCTCCAGGTGTATCCTGGTAGACAGGTGTTGCAGCGCCTCCCTGTGGCTCCATTCTTACAGGGACAGAGACCGGAGGCAGAGCAGTGAGGAGATGCGCTGCCGTCTGCATCACAATCGCACTCTGAGGACACACACATTCATTATCTTCATCCTGAGTTTTCATCCAGCTGACATGTTAGTGTGACCTTTGACCCCAGATATGTTAGCTTTCAGCTCGACACTAAGAGCTCTGAGACATTTTCTTTTCAATCACATAATCACATCTACCTATTTTCATGACACAAACTGGACAAATGAGGCTTGTCTGTAAAAACAGACAGAAACATTCTCAGCAGGAGTTTCTGCTTGTCTCTGATACACAAAGCTA
The DNA here is from genome assembly GCA_036924055.1 of Leuresthes tenuis. Lineage (NCBI taxonomy): Eukaryota > Metazoa > Chordata > Actinopteri > Atheriniformes > Atherinopsidae > Leuresthes > Leuresthes tenuis. The sequence goes on along the minus strand of JAVGWW010000010.1, from coordinate 113,959 downwards.
TCAGTGTAACCACTGTCTGGTCTGTCAGGTTTCTTCAGCTTAATCAATCCATCCATCATTTGCTGCTTCTCCGGGGGTCGCGGGGGCAGCATCTTGAGCAGAGAAACCCAGACGTCCCTGTCCCCGGCCACTTCCTCCAGCTCTTCCCGGGGGGACCCCGAGGCGTTCCCAGGCCATCTGGAGATAGAACACCTCCCCAGGGAGGCGTCCAGGGGGCATCCTAACCAGATGCCCAAACCACCTCATCTGACTCCTCTTGATGCGGAGGAGCAGCGGTTCTACTCCGAGCCCCTCCCGGATGACTGAGCTTCTCACCCTATCTCTAAGGGAGGCCCAGACACCCTGCGGAGGAAACCCATTTCGGCCGCTTGTATTCGCGATCTCGTTCTTTCGGTCTCTCCCCACAGCTCATGACCATAAGTGAGGGTAGGAACGTAGATTGACAGGTAAATCGAGAGCTTTGCTTTCTGGCTCAGCTCCTTCTTCACCATGACGGGTCGGTGCAGAGCAACACTGCAGATGTTGCACCAATCCGTCTATCAATCTCCCGCTCCATTCGTCCCTCACTGTGAACAAGACCCTGAGATACTTGAACTCCACCACTTGGGGAAGGATCTCATTCCCAACCCAGAGAGAGCATTCCACCCTTTTCCGGCTGAGGACCAAGGTCTCAGATTTGGAGGTGCTGATTCTCATCCCAGCTGCTTCACACTCAGCTGCGAACCACTCCAGTGAGAGCTGAAGGTCACGGCCAGATGATGCTAACAGAACCACATCATCCGCAAAAAGCAGAGACCCGATTCTGAGGTCGCCAAACCAGACCCTTCCACGCCCTGGCAGCAGCAAGAAATGTCCATAAAAATTATGAACAGAATCGGTGACAAAGGGCAGCCCTGACGGAGTCCAACCCTCACCGGAAACGTATCCGACTTACTGCTGGCAATGCGGACCAAACTCTGACATGGGTTATACAGAGACCGAACTGCCCCTATCAAAGGGTCCAGCACTCCATACTCACGGAATCCCAGGTGGACACAGTCGAATGACTTCTCCAAGTCAAACACATGTAGACTGGTTGTACGAACTCCCATGCACCTTCCAGGACCCTGCTGAGGGTGTAGAGGTGCTCCACTGTTCCACGGCCAGGATGAAAACCACACTGCACCTCCTGCATCCAATATTCGACTATCCGACGGATCCTCCTCTCCAGTACCCCCGAATAGACCTTACCAGAGAGGCTGAGGAGTGTGATCCCCCTGTAGTTGGAACACACCCTCCAGTCCACCTTTTTAAAGAGGGGGACCACCACCTTGATCTGCCAGTCCAGAGGCACTGTCCACTCGATGTTGCACAGGCGTGACCAAGACAGCCCTACAACACCCAGAGCCTTAAAGGACTCTGGATGGACCCCATCCACCCCTGGGGCCTTGCCACCAAGGAGCTTTTTGACCACCTCGGTAACTTCAGCCACTTGGCTGTATATGAAGCCTCTACAAGAATCATCTACCTGAGGCCTTTACCTGAAGTCTGCACTAGAAGAATCCACTTGAAGCCTCTATATGAAGTCTTTATCTGAAGGTTCTTCCCGAAGCCTCTACTTGGAGCCTTTACCCATAGCCTCTACCTGAGGCCTGCACCTGAAGCCTCTATCTGAAGCCGCCTCCCAAATCCTTTACCTGAAGCATCTACTTGAAGCTTTTACCTGAAGCCTATACCTAAAGTATCTACTTGTGTTTTCAGCATGAGTGATACTCACCGACACAGATCTTCTCGTCTTCTAGTGGCAACGAAGTGTCTCTATAGTAACCGAGGCGACAGTACTGACAGTTCTGCCCCCGGGTGTTGTGTTTACAGCTCACACATGTAACCACGTTGATGAAGTCAATGTAGCTGCAGCGGTTGGAGTGACCGTTACACTCGCAGTCTAACAGAGACAGACGCACAGTTATGAATTGAACTTAACTTGAAGCATCTGCCCAAACCCTCTACTTGAAGTTCTACCTAAAACTTTTACTTGAAGCCTCTACCTGAAGCCTCTACCTGAAGTCTCTACTTGAAACACCTACCTGAAGCCTTCACTTAAAGCCTCTACCTGAAGCCTACACATTAAGCCTCTACTTGAAGCCTCTACCTGAAGCTTTTGCCTGAAGCCTCTACCCAAAGCCTCTATTTGAAGCATCCACCTGAAGTCTTTACTTAAAGCCTCTATCTGAGACCTGTACCTGAAGCCTCTACTTTAAGTCTCTACCTCAAGCATCTTCTTGAAGATTCTACCTGAAGCCTTTACCTGAAGCCTAATATGAACCCTCTACCTGAGACCTGTACCTGAAGCTTCTATCTGAAGCCTCTACATGAATCATCTACCTAAGGCCTTTACCTGAAGTCTGCACTAGAAGAATCTACTTGAAGCCTCTACCTGAAGTCTTTATCTGAAGCTTCTTCCCGAAGCCTCTACTTGGAGCCTTTACCCATAGCCTCTACCTGAGGTCTGCACCTGAAGCCTCTATCTGAAGCCGCCTCCCAAATCCTTTACCTGAAGCATCTTCTTGAAGCTTTTACCTGAAGCCTATACCTAAAGTATCTACTTGAAGCCTCTACCCAAGGCCTCAACTTAAAGCCTTTACCTTAAGCATCTACCTAAAGACTCTACCTAAAGCCTTTACCTGAAGCCTAATTTGAATGGTAAATGGACTGTACTGGAGAGTGCTTTTCTAGTCTAATTGACCACTCAAAGCGCTTCTAACACTACATGCCACATTCACCCATTCACACACACTCATACAGCATGTCTTAAGGCTATACATAACTACGTGCTTTCTAACCATTCATACACACATTCATTCACCGATGGATACATCGGTAGGCAATGTGGGGTTCAGTGTCTTGCCCAAGGACGCTTCGACATGTAGCCCAGGGAAGCCAGAGTTGAACCACTGACCTTCCGATTGATGGCTTCTACCTGAAGCCTCTATCCGTGTCATCTACCTGAGGCCTTTACCTGAAATCTGCTCTAGAAGCTTCAACCTGAAGCCTCTACTTGAAGTCTCTATCTGAAACCTTTACCCGAAAGCCTCTACTTGAAGCCTCTATTGAAAGCTTCTACCTGAAACCTGTTCCTGAATCCTGCGCCTGAAGCCGGTAACTGAAGCCTCGCCTTGAAGCCTCTACATGAACCTTCACCTGAAGCTTTTTCCTGAACCCTCTACCTGTTTTATGGTTCAGATTTTACATATATTACCCACCTACTAAATGTAAACCCACCCCCAGCCCTCTTTTCCCAACATGAAGAAACCAAACATGGAGTCACAAGAACAACATGAACACTGACTGCAGCACCAGGACCAAGGTGAGACGGACCGTGATGGTCCAGTACCATGGCAGTTATATGACCATATAATGTTTTGAGTTAGAGGAGGAGCTATTGGGTCCATGTAGGTCAGCGTCTAACATCTAACAAGTGAACAGGAGGTTAAACTATCTGAAAAGAAGGAAAGCACCTACAAGTTCTCTGAAAGTGGTCGTTGAGGGGGTGGGATCTTTTATGGGGGTTGAGTCAGGTGTACAGGAGCTCAAGAGGACTGAGCTGGAGGAAAGCAGTCTTACCCTGGAAGTTCACATAAATAATTTTGGAAAGCTGGCTGAACTTTGGTCCTCCAGGAATCAGAATCTTCTGGGTTGCTTCAGACACAAAATAGGTGTGTGTCAATATCAGGTCGGAGATCTGACTGGATCACTCAGAATGACAAATACCACTACAATTTTTACCACTGCCACTACTGAAAATACAGCTATTGTTACTGCTAGCCAGTATAGGCGATACTACATCTATTCTCCTGTACCTTTCTTCTCGTAGTCTTTTTCCTCTATGGTCCTCGCTTCCTCTTTAGGTTTTTCGGTGACTGTTTGGTTCAACAGAAAAAATACCAAGACATCTCAGAGTTTTTTAAAGCTTTAAGTGCTTCAGTCCTTCTAACATGTAGATCCTTAGCTAGATGTGAATGCTATCCTCCCAGCATAACCCTGACATTATCTGAAATACCAGCAACTATTTAAGAATGACTGCAGAAGCTTAATTTGTAATAAACTTGAAATTAATCAAAACCTGATAATTATTGTTTACTGGTAGATATCAGGTTTCCATTTTCCACAATTATAAGCACCCACATGGAGTTAGTCCAACAAACATTGGTTCTCAAGTAACATCTGCTCAAGCTAAATTTGACAAGTAAGCAGTTAATTCTTCTTGGAAGGACATGAATAGGATTAAATTACTTTTAATCACGATTAAATTGTGCTTTTTTGGGAGGATTATTTTTACATCAAACCACTTTCAAGCTGAATCTTCATGAAAACATTCTTAGCAGTATATATTTTCTACTCTCTTAATTTTTAGCCAAAACCAGTTTAATGTTTTACTACCTTTCTTCTCTGTTTGCTCCCCTGTGTTCTCTTGATTAGAGTCTTTCTTCTCCTCAGATGTTGATCCCTCTGAAGGTACAGGTAGTTCCTCCTCAGAGGACTTTCTTTCCTTCTGGGATTCTGGATCATCAATAGACACTGCTCTAGAATTGGATGCTGAATTTTGTCCAGGTTCAACTGGATTTAGATCTCCAGTAGGGTTGGACTGATCAACAGTTGTAGAAATAGTTGCCGACATCAGATCACTTCCTCCTCCAGGTGGAGGTGACAAGGATTCTACGGGAGCTTCTGGGCCTTGAAGGGGAGCATCAAGAGATGGTACTGTTGGAAGCTCTCCACTAGAAGAAGGATTATCTGGAGGGGGTGCATCAGGAGGAGGTGTATCTGGAGGAGGTACATCCGTTGAAGTGGCTTGAGTATTTGATGATGGCACTTCTGAAGGAATATCTGGAGAGGCAACATCAGTTGAAATGGCTAAGATTGTAGGGGATGGCTTTCCTGGAGTTACATCTGGTGGAGATGAATCAGAAGGAAGTATCTCTACCGGAGTATCCTGAGTCTGAAAGGCTGGGCCTTCTGGAGGAACATCTGGAGAAGGTACATCAGGAAGTGTTACATCTGGAGGAGGTGCATCAGGAGGCGGTGGGCCCGTAGATGGTATTCCCTGTGGCACATCTGGAGGGAGTACATCAACTGAAATATCTGGAGTAACAGATTTTGTGTCCGCTCCTGTTATAGGAGGAGCAACTCCCACCTGACTGGTTGGAACAGACACAGTGGCCGGAATATCTCCAGATGAAGCCTTGTCATTGGGTTTGGTCATTTCTGAGATGGTTGCTGGATTCAGGACTCTGGTTGAGGGCACAACACCAACAGAGTTTGGAACGGTACCAGTCACCGGGTCAGTATTGACAGTCCCAGAGAAGGTGAGGTCAGGAGTGGAGTCAAAGGACGAAGTCACTAGATAAAACTTAGACACACTGAAGTCATTACTGGTGCCCGGTATAGTGTTACTATAGGTGCTAACTGTGGGACTGGGAGCAGTGGAGTCTGGTTTGGACAGACCGTCCCCAGTTTCCAGCGCCGCGTTGCTGGATGTGTCTATGTCTGCTGAAGGTCCTGCTGTACTGCTTGAGTCAGAAAATGCATCAGAAGTTGTAGTACTGATAGTAAATGTTGTAATAGAGTTTACACTGATTTCAGGAAAGTCACTATCATCAGTAGCGCCAGTAAAGTAAGACATAGAATCGGTTTCAGTCACGAACCTACTAGTAGTCTTGTCACTGGAAGTGTCGAATACAGTGGTAGTGTCAAACATGGAACTTGTTTCTGCAGAAGTAATACTCAATAGGTCTGAGGTAGTAGAAGTTCTGGCTCTATCTGATTCTGTCAGAGGACGTCCTGCGTTTGTATCAGAAGTCAATGAGAATATGAAAATATCTGTAGTGGTAGAGAGGCTATAAGTAGTACTGTCTGAAACTGTAGACGTAAAGCCAACATTAGCATTAGCATCAGTCTTAGGTCTATCGTAAGGTATAGTAGAAGTGGTGGTAATTCTGTCAGTGGTACGAGTAGTAATAGTAGTGGTAGTAGTAGAGTCAGTCACTCCATCTGATGAGGCAGAAGGTCCATCAGATGCTGCTGAGTTAGAGTCACCAGCCACTGTCAGAGAAGAAGAGTTGTGTCTCTTTAGTGAATCTGCTCTCTACATGTATGAGCTGAATTCAATAGAACAATAAACTGGGAGCTGTCCACTTTAAGTAATTTTTTTACTCCTGCCTCAGATCTCTATGGTGCAACATTTCACTGCAATGGGAAAACTGAGCACCAATCGATGGTCTGTCCCAACATAACTAAAAAAAAATTATAAAATTTTATCTTTTCCTAAAAAATACAGCAATTTAGGCATTGTACACATATACAGATGTAATTTAAAAAAGGAGGAGGTCCATAAATTTTCATGTGTACAAACTTACTTTAAAACAAATATAACATGACCATTCATCTACACCTGTCGTGTCTAAATGTAAACACAGTAAAGAGTTGGCTGTCTTGTTCTGATAGTGTAGTGAAAAATCTGACACTTAAGGAGTGTTGATGGTTGTTATGGATCATCCTTTGCTTCCAAAATTCTCAGGTTTTTAACATGTCGACACTGCATACGGAGAGCAGAGCAGCCATCGCTAACTTGTCAGCCACAATCATTTGACTGGTCTTTCAAACACTCCAGTTAGATCCAAAAGACTTACAGAAAAAGATATCCAGATTTATTATGTCCAATACTCGTTTTGAAAGTTAGGTTTTCTGAATCGATTTTAGCAGATTAGTTCATTAATCAATAGCGCATCAAACTGTTAATGAGCTTCAAACTTACTCCAACATCACATGTTCAGAAATGTAATTTACTGATGTAAGCAAATATGAGTGGAAGTAGATCTAAGCCAGATCACAAATCTATGATGTTTTGTAAGGTCCCTGTTCCCTTTCCAGTCTCCATCTCTAACTTTCTTCTCCAGATGTGATCATTTTTACCTACTTTTTAGCCAAACTAAAAAAACAAGCTAACGAGGCAACAATGACTTGTTACGAGGTGCTCCCCTTCCAACATCAACATAGCGTTAAATACCCTCAAATTCTTGATTGATATAAGGAAAAAGCCCACGTGTTTATGTGGACAAGATCCAAGACTACACAAACTGCAGCTCTGTCAGTCTGACTTACACTGTAGACCACAACATCCCCTGCATGAAAGGTACTACCTCCAGTAGGGGTCCTACTAACCCTTACCCTATCTGCCTACCTGTAAGTCGCTTTGGATAAAAGCGTCTGATAAAGGCATAAACATAAACAACAGACAACCCAAAACATGAACTTATGTAAAGTTCATGCTTATTATGCATATTGGGCCACTGACTAAAGACAATCTACATTCAGGAAAAAGAAAACATCAGAAATAGACAAACAAATTCAACAGTTATATTAATAATACATGTTCATGTCTGTTTGGTTGATTTTGAAGAACTCTGCAGTGAAACATGCGTTTTACCTTTTCTCAACATCTGATCCCTCCACATTAAAATGGTGCTAAAATTCTGCTTTAGAGCACGCCACAGAACTCCTTTTCCCTCAGAAAGTAGTGTCAGCTGGCCTACACCTCCTCCTGAACCTCCTTTTTCTGTGTGACATGACATTTTCTGTGGGTTCGTACTTAAATCACTACCTCTGCCATCATAGTGGAATAACACTAATCAGATTATTTAATTGTTGCCGGTTGTCCCAATCTGTTTTATATTTGTGTACAAATACCTTAATGCTGGATTTTATTTGGAGTCTGCTGCAGCCAACCAATCCAATCAGAAGACGCTGACTCTCCCAGTCTGTGTTCTGCAGAGACCTTTTCTGGACTCTTAACGTTTCACTACCTGCAGTCAATTTCAAACACCACTGGGCAGATCCAGACCCAAACTTCCAACAGTTTACAGCCTATTTGAGCCTCAGTCTGTGAGATTTTGTGTCTGTATTTGTTCAGAGGTTTAAGGATTGAGCTGCTGTCAAATCTGCTCTACAACAGTCATCGATCAGCTGATTTACTCATCTTTTCAGACTATTATCTGTAATTTTTCTCTGTCACTGTTGCATCTTATAGGTCTCTGTCGAGTCTTCTTTCGTGAAATTAGTCATAGATTGTTCAGATTAGTTAATGTTCAAATTCAAAGGTTTTAAAGCACCCCAAAAAGACTTTGGAGATATCATATTTTTACCTGCTGTGTGTGGAAAACCGATGTTTATGTGGATCATTTAAGGTTTAGCATTAGCATTAGGTTTACTTCAAGGTTTGTAGGTTTTGTTATGGGGGTTAAAGTTCAAGTCAGGGCCAAACAAGTGTGTGTGTTGAGTTTTAGGTCACTAACAGGTTTAAACAGATTAACATAGATTAAGCACACACAACATCTATAGGTGCATCAACTCACTCTGAGACAGTTATTACTGTTTACAACTGTCATATTAATCTCAATATAATGTGCATGTAATGATGTAGAACAACCAATCAACTGGAAGTTGGATCCAGTAATTAACATTATATAGATTTTGGGTTCAAGATTTTCACAATTTGTTTTGGACCAAAGTGAGTTGAGCTGCAGCCGATGAGAAACTGATATACAGAAACAAGTGTGTGACAGTAGACCTCTTGAAATGTGATTTTAAAGATGATCCCATGATACAACACTGACAGGTGAACACAGAAGGAGCAACAGACAGGTAAACAGCTGAACATTACTTACTGGCAGTAGTTTTGGCTACGTCACCTGTGAGACAGACACAGAGGTGTTGGCAGTTGTGTAAAGGTACGTACAGGTGTTGGCAGGGTGTGTACAGGTGTTGGCAGGGTGTGTGCAGGTGTTGGCAGGGTGTGTGCAGGTGTTGGCAGGGTGTGTACAGGTGTTGGCAGGGTGTGTACAGGTGTTGGCAGGGTGTGTACAGGTGTTGGCAGGGTGTGTGCAGGTGTTGGCAGGGTGTGTGCAGGTGTTGGCAGGGTGTGTGCAGGTGTTGGCAGGGTGTGTGCAGGTGTTGGCAGGGTGTGTGCAGGTGTTGGCAGGGTGTGTGCAGGTGTTGGCAGGGTGTGTGCAGGTGTTGGCAGGGTGTGTGCAGGTGTTGGCAGGGTGTGTGCAGGTACGTACAGGTGTTGGCAGGGTGTGTGCAGGTGTTGGCAGGGTGTGTGCAGATGTTGGCAGGGTGTGTGCAGGTACGTACAGGTGTTGGCAGGGTGTGTGCAGGTGTTGGCAGGGTGTTGGCAGGGTGTGTGCAGGTGTTGGCAGGGTGTGTGCAGGTACGTACAGGTGTTGGCAGGGTGTGTACAGGTGTTGGCAGGGTGTTGGCAGGGTGTGTGCAGGTGTTGGCAGGGTGTGTGCAGGTGTTGGCAGGGTGTGTGCAGGTGTTGGCAGGGTGTGTGCAGGTGTTGGCAGGGTGTGTGCAGGTGTTGGCAGGGTGTGTACAGGTGTTGGCAGGGTGTGTACAGGTGTTGGCAGGGTGTGTGCAGGTGTTGGCAGGGTGTGTGCAGGTGTTGGCAGGGTGTGTGCAGGTGTTGGCAGGGTGTGTGCAGGTGTTGGCAGGGTGTGTACAGGTGTTGGCAGGGTGTGTGCAGGTGTTGGCAGGGTGTGTACAGGTGTTGGCAGGGTGTGTACAGGTGTTGGCAGGGTGTGTGCAGGTGTTGGCAGGGTGTGTGCAGGTACGTACAGGTGTTGGCAGGGTGTGTTCAGGTGTTGGCAGGGTGTGTACAGGTGTTGGCAGGGTGTGTTCAGGTGTTGGCAGGGTGTGTACAGGTGTTGGCAGGGTGTGTGCAGGTGTTGGCAGGGTGTGTGCAGGTGTTGGCAGGGTGTGTGCAGGTGTTGGCAGGGTGTGTACAGGTGTTGGCAGGGTGTGTACAGGTGTTGGCAGGGTGTGTGCAGGTGTTGGCAGGGTGTGTGCAGGTGTTGGCAGGGTGTGTGCAGGTGTGTGCAGGTACGTACAGGTGTTGGCAGGGTGTGTACAGGTGTTGGCAGGGTGTGTACAGGTGTTGGCAGGGTGTGTGCAGGTGTTGGCAGGGTGTGTGCAGGTGTTGGCAGGGTGTGTGCAGGTGTTGGCAGGGTGTGTACAGGTGTGTGCAGGTACGTACAGGTGTTGGCAGGGTGTGTACAGGTGTTGGCAGGGTGTGTGCAGGTGTTGGCAGGGTGTGTACAGGTGTTGGCAGGGTGTGTACAGGTGTTGGCAGGGTGTGTGCAGGTGTTGGCAGGGTGTGTGCAGGTGTTGGCAGGGTGTGTACAGGTGTTGGCAGGGTGTGTGCAGGTGTTGGCAGGGTGTGTGCAGGTGTTGGCAGGGTGTGTGCAGGTACGTACAGGTGTTGGCAGTGCCTTTTGGCAGGGGCAGGTATGATCCTGGTCTCCAGCTGCTGGATCTGAACCCACCGCTGCAGCGCTGACAGTCCTCTCCAGATGTGTTGTGGTCACATTCACACTGCAGCGTTGCATCACGCAGCACACACTGAGATGCATGCAGATTACACTTGCACCTGAGAAACAGGGTCACAGTCAAAGACAGACTGTCTCACCTGAACTTATACCTGATCCCCCTGAAACCCTTCCTTAGGGTGAAGCATTTTTTGTAATTGAACGACCCGCTGAACTTCTTGAATCGTCCCTGTCTTATTTCTGAAAGAGTAAATGCTGCAAACCTCTAAAATCTAACACCTTTTCAAAAACACAGTCAACTTAACATCAAAACGCCAAACTTCCAACAAACAACCTGTCTTCTGACCTCATAGTGAAAACAAATTTTGAAACTTAAATTTCAACCTTCCTAACCTTGTTTCTTCAACTAAACCTGTTTATTGATGGTTGTTTTTAGTTCTGGGTTGGTAGGATGAGTGGATCGTGCCTGTGGGTGTCAGTGATTTTTGTTCAGCTGTATTCATATGTTAGTGGGTGTGGCCTGTTGTGGGTTGGTCACCTGGCAGGAACATTGATGTTTGAAATAGCGTAGAAGTACTTCAGTAGGTTGTCTGTCTGGACATAGGTTCCTCCCAGGGCTGGGCGCAGGAGTCGTAGACGAAGGTTGGTGAAGGTGAAGAAGTCTCTGAGCCCTTTCATCGTGTCCATCCGGGTGTACAGGGCATCCATGTTAATCAGTTTCTGACCAGCAAACACACCAAACCGAGCACGCACCTCGAACACCACGTTCTTCTCTTCCTATTGGCCAACAGGAGTTTCAGTTAAAGAGGAGTAACATCAATCTGGTACAAATGAACATCTCCCTATAGACTGTGTATCACAAGTATCTTAGTAAGATCACTGTATCAGGTCCAGTTACTCACCTTGGCTCCAACCCAGCGGGAGTACTGCTCGGTACAGATGACTCGGGTTAAATTACTCGGTGCTAAATCAGTAACTTGTTTAGGTGACATGCCAAAGGCCTCAAGACAGTCATCAGCATAGTACTGATATGGCTGCCATGTTTCTCCTGCAACAAAAACACTCAGATTATGTGCTGGAAACTACCATTTACAGCTTTTACAGCTCAGATATCTACATATGAAAAACAATATGTATATATCGTATTTACAGGTTAAAGCTGATGGAGTGTGTATTATTATTGATTGGTATTCTTACTCTGTATCGCTGTAAACATGCTGGCTGACATATGTATAATTTTGTTTGTTATCAGTTTAAATATTGCGTGTATATGTTGGCCTGTTGTTTGGTTATTAATATCTGTTTATTTTCCTTACATTCTTGGTTAAATCTGTGGATATTTTTACTGATGGAAAGCTCTAACACTGTTTTTTCACCATTGTATTCCTATTGAACTCAAAGTCACGAGTACAGTAGTTTAATGGGATAAAAAAAGTGAAATTCTCTTTGAAATTACACTTCAGCTGACGTGATCAAACCAGCTTTTTCTTTTTTAAACAGACTTCAACCCAATTTCATGAATCAGGCAGGGCAAAAAGTTGTCATGCGGCTCGTTTGGTGTTACTCCGGGCTCTGAGCTCGGTCCATTGTTACTTTAATCTTGTGTATAAAGTTGTGGTTTAACTTTCGCTATACAATAATATGTTTTTGGTAGTTTTGGGTGTAAATAATCACTGATCTGATATGAATATTGCAGCTCTAATGAAACCCTGTAGGAGGGGTGAGTTTATATCAGCAGTGTCTGAACACAAATCTTATTCAGCTGACAACAATAAGAGGTTCAGCCACAGATGTTTGTGTATAAAACACTAAGTGGACAACAGATGAACCTTCTCTTTTGAGTTATCTGCTCTGAGCAGAACAAGTGGACTCAATATTTTTATTCTAATGAAAACCATTTTCTCTAGTTTTTACAAAAGAGAAGTTCAAAGTACCTGGATCAGAACTCCTCAAAAATCTTGATATGTGCTGATCCAAGACAAGAATACTGAAACTAACTTCAAAGCCAGAGTTGAACTGATTAAGAGGTTTTCATGTATGTTATATGCATCAGACAGTAGGTGCCGGAAACTCATTAAAAACTATGTGAATAAGTTGTTAATAACTGTGTTTAACTGAATAGTGGAGTTAGGCAGTTTAACTTTTAATTTATTTATTGAGGGGTATTAAGTACACAAGGCAAATAAAAAGCTGACCCCACCCCTAATAGTGGATCATGATATATATACTATAATGCATCATACTTGGAATAGTAACTAACTACTAACTGTCCTGAATTCATCAGAGAAATCCATCCTAACAGGACGTCAGAACTTCTAGAACTTGGGCTGTCAACTTGAACTGGAGGAATGATCAGAAGTAGAAAAACTGGATTTATTTAGAGAAGAGTTAAGTAGAAACATAGGTCTGCAAATGTTGGAGGGCTTTAGCCTGATTAAGGAATCTGTCGAGTAACCCGTCTGGTTCTGTGGTTGTCACAGACTGTATGTGCTTTTTTTTTGTTTTACTAACTTTTTCACAATCACCCGCTTCATTTTTTTCCTTGTAATTTTTATAATTTATGGAGACAGCTGGGATTAATTGTGTTCTGGGGTTCTTTAATGTGTTCTCTGAGTTCTGGGGTTCTTTACTGTGTGCTCTGAGTTCTGGGGTTCTTTACTGTGTTCTCTGAGTTCTGGGGTTCTTTAATGTGTTCTCTGAGTTCTGGGGTTCTTTACTGTGTGCTCTGAGTTCTTGGGTTCTTTACTGTGTGCTCTGAGTTCTTGGGTTCTTTACTGTTTGCTCTGAGTTCTGGGGTTCTTTACTGTGTGCTCTGAGTTCTTGGGTTCTTTACTGTGTGCTCTGAGTTCTGGGGTTCTTTACTGTGTGCTCTGAGTTCTGGGGTTCTTTAATGTGTTCTCTGAGTTCTGGGGTTCTTTACTGTGTTCTCTGAGTTCTCGGATTCTTTACTGTGTGCTCTGAGTTCTGGGGTTCTTTACTGTGTGCTCTGAGTTCTGGGGTTCTTTACTGTGTTCTCTGAGTTCTGGGGTTCTTTACTGTGTTCTCTGAGTTCTGGGGTTCTTTACTGTGTTCTCTGAGTTCTGGGGTTCTTTACTGTGTTCTCTGAGTTCTCGGATTCTTTAATGTGTTCTCTGAGTTCTGGGGTTCTTTACTGTGTTCTCTGAGTTCTGGGGTTCTTTACTGTGTGCTCTGAGTTCTGGGGTTCTTTACTGTGTTCTCTGAGTTCTCGGATTCTTTAATGTGTTCTCTGAGTTCTGGGGTTCTTTACTGTGTTCTCTGAGTTCTGGGGTTCTTTACTGTGTTCTCTGAGTTCTGGGGTTCTTTAATGTGTTCTCTGAGTTCTGGGGTTCTTTAATGTGTTCTCTGAGTTCTGGGGTTCTTTACTGTGTTCTCTGAGTTCTCGGATTCTTTACTGTGTGCTCTGAGTTCTGGGGTTCTTTACTGTTTGCTCTGAGTTCTGGGGTTCTTTACTGTGTGCTCTGAGTTCTGGGGTTCTTTACTGTGTGCTCTGAGTTCTGGGGTTCTTTACTGTGTGCTCTGAGTTCTGGGGTTCTTTACTGTGTGCTCTGAGTTCTGGGGTTCTTTAATGTGTTCTCTGAGTTCTGGGGTTCTTTACTGTGTGCTCTGAGTTCTGGGGTTCTTTAATGTGTTCTCTGAGTTCTGGGGTTCTTTAATGTGTGCTCTGAGTTCTGGGGTTCTTTACTGTTTGCTCTGAGTTCTGGGGTTCTTTAATGTGTGCTCTGAGTTCTGGGGTTCCTTACTGTGTTCTCTGAGTTCTGGGGTTCTTTACTGTTTGCTCTGAGTTCTGGGGTTCTTTAATGTGTGCTCTGAGTTCTGGGGTTCTTTAATGTGTTCTCTGAGTTCTGGGGTTCTTTACTGTGTGCTCTGAGTTCTGGGGTTCTTTACTGTGTGCTCTGAGTTCTGGGATTCTTTACTGTGTTCTCTGAGTTCTGGGGTTCTTTAATGTGTTCTCTGAGTTCTGGGGTTCTTTACTGTGTGCTCTGAGTTCTGGGGTTCTTTACTGTGTTCTCTGAGTTCTGGGGTTCTTTAATGTGTTCTCTGAGTTCTGGGGTTCTTTACTGTGTGCTCTGAGTTCTGGGGTTCTTTACTGTGTTCTCTGAGTTCTGGGGTTCTTTAATGTGTTCTCTGAGTTCTGGGGTTCTTTACTGTGTGCTCTGAGTTCTGGGGTTCTTTAATGTGTTCTCTGAGTTCTGGGGTTCTTTACTGTGTTCTCTGAGTTCTGGGGTTCTTTAATGTGTTCTCTGAGTTCTGGGGTTCTTTACTGTGTTCTCTGAGTTCTCGGATTCTTTACTGTGTGCTCTGAGTTCTGGGGTTCTTTACTGTTTGCTCTGAGTTCTGGGGTTCTTTACTGTGTGCTCTGAGTTCTGGGGTTCTTTACTGTGTGCTCTGAGTTCTGGGGTTCTTTACTGTGTGCTCTGAGTTCTGGGGTTCTTTACTGTTTGCTCTGAGTTCTGGGGTTCTTTAATGTGTGCTCTGAGTTCTGGGGTTCTTTAATGTGTGCTCTGAGTTCTGGGGTTCTTTACTGTTTGCTCTGAGTTCTGGGGTTCTTTAATGTGTGCTCTGAGTTCTGGGGTTCCTTACTGTGTTCTCTGAGTTCTGGGGTTCTTTACTGTTTGCTCTGAGTTCTGGGGTTCTTTAATGTGTGCTCTGAGTTCTGGGGTTCTTTACTGTGTGCTCTGAGTTCTGGGGTTCTTTAATGTGTTCTCTGAGTTCTGGGGTTCTTTACTGTGTGCTCTGAGTTCTGGGGTTCTTTACTGTGTGCTCTGAGTTCTGGGGTTCTTTACTGTGTGCTCTGAGTTCTGGGATTCTTTACTGTGTTCTCTGAGTTCTGGGGTTCTTTAATGTGTTCTCTGAGTTCTGGGGTTCTTTACTGTGTGCTCTGAGTTCTGGGGTTCTTTACTGTGTTCTCTGAGTTCTGGGGTTCTTTAATGTGTTCTCTGAGTTCTGGGGTTCTTTACTGTGTGCTCTGAGTTCTGGGGTTCTTTACTGTGTTCTCTGAGTTCTGGGGTTCTTTAATGTGTTCTCTGAGTTCTGGGGTTCTTTACTGTGTGCTCTGAGTTCTGGGGTTCTTTAATGTGTGCTCTGAGTTCTGGGGTTCTTTAATGTGTGCTCTGAGTTCTGGGGTTCTTTACTGTTTGCTCTGAGTTCTGGGGTTGTTTAATGTGTGCTCTGAGTTCTCGGGTTCTTTAATGTGTGCTCTGAGTTCTCGGGTTCTTTAATGTGTTCTCTGAGTTCTGGGGTTCTTTACTGTTTGCTCTGAGTTCTGGGGTTCTTTACTGTGTGCTCTGAGTTCTCAGTTCTTTAATGTGTTCTCTGCGTTCTGGGGTTCTTTACTGTGTGCTCTGAGTTCTGGGGTTCTTTACTGTGTGCTCTGAGTTCTCGGGTTCTTTACTGTGTGCTCTGAGTTCTGGGGTTCTTTAATATGTTCTCTGAGTTCTGGGGTTCTTTACTGTGTGCTCTGAGTTCTGGGGTTCTTTACTGTGTGCTCTGAGTTCTGGGGTTCTTTAATGTGTTCTCTGAGTTCTGGGGTTCTTTACTGTGTGCTCTGAGTTCTGGGGTTCTTTACTGTGTGCTCTGAGTTCTGGGGTTCTTTACTGTGTGCTCTGAGTTCTCAGTTCTTTACTGTGTGCTCTGAGTTCTGGGGTTCTTTACTGTTTGCTCTGAGTTCTGGGGTTCTTTACTGTGTGCTCTGAGTTCTGGGGTTCTTTACTGTGTGCTCTGAGTTCTCGGGTTCTTTAATGTGTTCTCTGAGTTCTGGGGTTCTTTACTGTGTGCTCTGAGTTCTGGGGTTCTTTACTGTTTGCTCTGAGTTCTCAGTTCTTTACTGTTTGCTCTGAGTTCTCAGTTCTTTACTGTGTGCTCTGAGTTCTGGGGTTCTTTACTGTTTGCTCTGAGTTCTCAGTTCTTTACTGTGTGCTCTGAGTTCTGGGGTTCTTTACTGTGTGCTCTGAGTTCTCGGGTTCTTTAATGTGTTCTCTGAGTTCTGGGGTTCTTTACTGTGTGCTCTGAGTTCTCGGGTTCTTTAATGTGTTCTCTGAGTTCTGGGGTTCTTTACTGTGTGCTCTGAGTTCTGGGGTTCTTTACTGTTTGCTCTGAGTTCTCAGTTCTTTACTGTTTGCTCTGAGTTCTCAGTTCTTTAATGTGTGCTCTGAGTTCTGGGGTTCTTTAATGTGTGCTCTGAGTTCTGGGGTTCTTTAATGTGTGCTCTGAGTTCTGGGGTTCTTTAATGTGTGCTCTGAGTTCTGGGGTTCTTTACTGTTTGCTCTGAGTTCTGGGGTTGTTTAATGTGTGCTCTGAGTTCTCGGGTTCTTTAATGTGTGCTCTGAGTTCTCGGGTTCTTTAATGTGTTCTCTGAGTTCTGGGGTTCTTTACTGTTTGCTCTGAGTTCTGGGGTTCTTTACTGTGTGCTCTGAGTTCTCAGTTCTTTAATGTGTTCTCTGCGTTCTGGGGTTCTTTACTGTGTGCTCTGAGTTCTGGGGTTCTTTACTGTGTGCTCTGAGTTCTCGGGTTCTTTACTGTGTGCTCTGAGTTCTGGGGTTCTTTAATATGTTCTCTGAGTTCTGGGGTTCTTTACTGTGTGCTCTGAGTTCTGGGGTTCTTTACTGTGTGCTCTGAGTTCTGGGGTTCTTTAATGTGTTCTCTGAGTTCTGGGGTTCTTTACTGTGTGCTCTGAGTTCTGGGGTTCTTTACTGTGTGCTCTGAGTTCTGGGGTTCTTTACTGTGTGCTCTGAGTTCTCAGTTCTTTACTGTGTGCTCTGAGTTCTGGGGTTCTTTACTGTTTGCTCTGAGTTCTGGGGTTCTTTACTGTGTGCTCTGAGTTCTGGGGTTCTTTACTGTGTGCTCTGAGTTCTCGGGTTCTTTAATGTGTTCTCTGAGTTCTGGGGTTCTTTACTGTGTGCTCTGAGTTCTGGGGTTCTTTACTGTTTGCTCTGAGTTCTCAGTTCTTTACTGTTTGCTCTGAGTTCTCAGTTCTTTACTGTGTGCTCTGAGTTCTGGGGTTCTTTACTGTTTGCTCTGAGTTCTCAGTTCTTTACTGTGTGCTCTGAGTTCTGGGGTTCTTTACTGTGTGCTCTGAGTTCTCGGGTTCTTTAATGTGTTCTCTGAGTTCTGGGGTTCTTTACTGTGTGCTCTGAGTTCTCGGGTTCTTTAATGTGTTCTCTGAGTTCTGGGGTTCTTTACTGTGTGCTCTGAGTTCTGGGGTTCTTTACTGTGTGCTCTGAGTTCTGGGGTTCTTTACTGTTTGCTCTGAGTTCTGGGGTTCTTTACTGTGTGCTCTGAGTTCTCAGTTCTTTAATGTGTTCTCTGAGTTCTCGGGTTCTTTCCTGCTGTTTCTAAAAGCTGCTTATTGGTCTACTTCATTGTGTTAAGAGTTTCCACCAGGTGTATGATGGGAAATAATCTGGTTGTGGTCTTACATATTGTGACCCTGCAAAATGTGGAGTCTTTGTAAAATCTTTGGTATGAGACTTAAAACTCAGTGACTTTGTCTTTAGAGGTGAGAGGATGTCAGGAGTTAGAGTTAAAATCTTTTTCATGTTTTGGAAAGTTATCTAGAGTATGAGAGGCATCAGATGATGTGTGAGAACAAAAATGTCATCCAGCTCCAGGTAAAACTCCAGAACCTCAGTCGGTGGGACGATGTACGTCTCACATGCTACATGTAACCCATGTGAGGAAATATTCAGGAGTGTTTCCTTCCTGATATTGTGGATTTGTACAGATTCATGCAGAACTCACAGAGAACTCAAAGTTCTTCTCAGAGTAGTTCCTGTTTCACCTGAGCTTTGAGCAGAGGTTTCCCTGCTTCATATCTCCAGCTGTCTGAACACCTGGGTTTCACAGCTCCATGTGTGGAAAAACAGATTTAAGGTGTAATTGATTAAACCCACCACCCCCCCATTTAACCCCTCAAGGTTCAGTCACCTTTGTCCAGAGACTTCTCCAGCACCATGCCGGTTGGTCGACCATACTCAAAGGTAATGATGATGTCATCAACCACCTCCAGGCTCTTGTTCCAAGAAAGAGTGATGTTGGCCAATAGGGGCTCGGGATACCTGGACCATGTGACTGTCTGCCAGTAGGTGATGAGCCCCCCCCTCTCCCTATCTCCCATCAGCTGGGGAGGGTGAGACAAGTCAGGGCTGGATGCATCGCACTCATCGCTACACAGGTATGGGTTCTCCTGGGTAAACAAATGGACAAACAAACTTATCAGTGGAATTGGCGGAGCTTCAAATACAAGTATGGATAAGGTGTTGTTGTGGACCTTCTGTTTCTATACTGCAGCCTGATAAGGTGCTTTGAGACTGGCAGCATGAGACAGAGGTGACAACATTAAACTCATGTGACAACATGAGACAGAGGTGACAACATGAGACAGAGGTGAAAACATGAGACTGAGATGACAACATGAGACAGAGGTGACAACATTAAACTCATGTGACAACATGAGACAGAGGTGACAACATGAGACAGAGGTGAAAACATGAGACTGAGATGACAACATGAGACAGAGGTGACAACATTAAACTCATGTGACAACATGAGACAGAGGTGACAACATGAGACAGAGGTGAAAACATGAGACTGAGATGACAACATGAGACAGAGGTGACAACATTAAACTGATGTGACAACATGAAACAGAGGTGACAACATTAAACTGATGTGACAACATGAGACAGAGGTGAAAACATGAGACTGAGATGACAACATGAAACTGATGTGACAACATGAGACAGAGGTGACAACATTAAACTGATGTGACAACATGAGACAGAGGTGAAAACATGAGACTGAGATGACAACATGAAACTGATGTGACAACATGAGACAGAGGTGACAACATGAGACTGAGATGACAACATGAAACTGATGTGACAACATGAGACAGAAGTGACAACATGAGACAGAGCTGACAACATGAGACTGAGATGACAACATGAAACTGATGTGACAACATGAGACAGAAATGACAACATGAGACAGAGGTGACAACATGAGACTGAGATGACAACATGAAACTGATGTGACAACATGAGACAGAAATGACAACATGAGACAGAAATGACAACATGAGACAGAGGTGACAACATGAGACAGAAATGACAACATGAGACAGAGGTGACAACATGAGACTGAGATGACAACATGAAACTGATGTGACAACATGAGACAGAAATGACAACATGAGACAGAGGTGACAACATGAGACTGAGATGACAACATGAAACTGATGTGACAACATGAGACAGAAATGACAACATGAGACAGAAATGACAACATGAGACTGAGATGACAACATGAAACTGATGTGACAAAATGAGACAGAGGTGACAACATGAGACAGAAATGACAACATGAGACAGAGGTGACAACATGAGACAGAAATGACAACATGAGACAGAAGTGACAACATGAGACAGAAGTGACAACATGAAACTCATGTGACAACATGAGACAGAGGTGAAAACATGAAACTGATGTGACAACATGAGACAGAAGTGACAACATGAGACAGAGGTGACAACATGAGACTGAGATGACAACATGAAACTGATGTGACAACATGAGACAGAGGTGACAACATGAGACAGAAATGACAACATGAGACTGAGATGACAACATGAAACTGATGTGACAACATGAGACTGAGATGACAACATGAAACTGATGTGACAACATGAGACAGAGGTGACAACATGAGACAGAAATGACAACATGAGACAGAGATGACAACATGAGACAGAAGTGACAACATGAGACTGAGATGACAACATGAGACTGAGATGACAACATGAAACTGATGTGACAACATTAAACTGAAGTGATAACATGAGACAGAGGTGACAACATGAGACAGAGGTGACAACATGAAACTGATGTGACAACATGAGACAGAAGTGACAACATGAGACAGAGGTGACAACATGAGACTGAGATGACAACATGAAACTGATGTGACAACATGAGACAGAGGTGACAACATGAGACAGAAATGACAACATGAAACTCATGTGACAACATGAGACAGAGGTGAAAACATGAGACAGAAATGACAACATGAGACAGAGGTGACAACATGAGACAGAAATGACAACATGAGACAGAAGTGACAACATGAGACAGAAGTGACAACATGAAACTCATGTGACAACATGAGACAGAGGTGAAAACATGAAACTGATGTGACAACATGAGACAGAAGTGACAACATGAGACAGAGGTGACAACATGAGACTGAGATGACAACATGAAACTGATGTGACAACATGAGACAGAGGTGACAACATGAGACAGAAATGACAACATGAGACAGAGGTGACAACATGAGACTGAGATGACAACATGAGACTGAGATGACAACATGAAACTGATGTGACAACATGAGACAGAAATGACAACATGAGACAGAGGTGACAACATGAGACTGAGATGACAACATGAAACTGATGTGACAACATGAGACAGAGGTGACAACATGAGACAGAAATGACAACATGAGACAGAGATGACAACATGAGACAGAAGTGACAACATGAGACTGAGATGACAACATGAGACTGAGATGACAACATGAAACTGATGTGACAACATTAAACTGAAGTGATAACATGAGACAGAGGTGACAACATGAGACAGAGGTGACAACATGAAACTGATGTGACAACATGAGACAGAAGTGACAACATGAGACAGAGGTGACAACATGAGACTGAGATGACAACATGAAACTGATGTGACAACATGAGACAGAGGTGACAACATGAGACAGAAATGACAACATGAGACAGAGGTGACAACATGAGACTGAGATGACAACATGAGACTGAGATGACAACATGAAACTGATGTGACAACATGAGACAGAAGTGACAACATGAGACTGAGATGACAACATGAGACTGAGATGACAACATGAGACAGAAGTGACAACATGAAACTGATGTGACAACATTAAACTGAAGTGATAACATGAGACAGAGGTGACAACATGAGACAGAGGTGACAACATCAAACTGAGGCGATGACATGAGACAGAAATGACAACATGAGACTGAGATGACAACATGAAACTGATGTGACAACATTAAACTGAAGTGATAACATGAGACAGAGGTGACAACATGAGACAGAGGTGACAACATCAAACTAAGGCGATGACATGAGACAGAAATGACAACATGAAACTGATGTGACAACATGAGACAGAAGTGACAACATGAGACTGAGATGACAACATGAGACTGAGATGACAACATGAAACTGATGTGACAACATTAAACTGAAGTGATAACATGAGACAGAGGTGACAACATGAGACAGAGGTGACAACATGAAACTGATGTGACAACATGAGACAGAAGTGACAACATGAGACAGAGGTGACAACATGAGACTGAGATGACAACATGAAACTGATGTGACAACATGAGACAGAGGTGACAACATGAGACAGAAATGACAACATGAGACAGAGGTGACAACATGAGACTGAGATGACAACATGAGACTGAGATGACAACATGAAACTGATGTGACAACATGAGACAGAAGTGACAACATGAGACTGAGATGACAACATGAGACTGAGATGACAACATGAAACTGATGTGACAACATTAAACTGAAGTGATAACATGAGACAGAGGTGACAACATCAAACTGAGGCGATGACATGAGACAGAAATGACAACATGAGACAGAAATGACAACATGAGACAGAGGTGACAACATGAGACTGAGATGACAACATGAAACTGATGTGACAACATGAGACAGAAGTGACAACATGAGACTGAGATGACAACATGAGACTGAGATGACAACATGAAACTGATGTGACAACATTAAACTGAAGTGACAACATGAGACAGAGGTGACAACATCAAACTGAGGCGATGACATGAGACAGAAATGACAACATGAGACAGAAATGACAACATGAGACAGAGGTGAAAACATGAAACTGATGTGACAACATGAGACAGAAGTGACAACATGAGACTGAGATGACAACATGAGACTGAGATGACAACATGAAACTGATGTGACAACATTAAACTGAAGTGATAACATGAGACAGAGGTGACAACATGAGACAGAGGTGACAACATCAAACTGAGGCGATGACATGAGACAGAAATGACAACATGAGACAGAAATGACAACATGAGACAGAGGTGACAACATGAGACTGAGATGACAACATGAAACTGATGTGACAACATGAGACAGAAGTGACAACATGAGACAGAGGTGACAACATGAGACAGAAGTGACAACATGAGACAGAGGTGACAACATGAGACTGAGATGACAACATGAAACTGATGTGACAACATGAGACAGAAGTGACAACATGAGACAGAGGTGACAACATGAGACTGAGATGACAACATGAAACTGATGTGACAACATGAGACAGAGGTGACAACATGAGACAGAAATGACAACATGAGACTGAGATGACAACATCAAACTAAGGCGATGACATGAGACAGAAATGACAACATGAGACTGAGATGACAACATGAAACTGATGTGACAACATGAGACAGAAGTGACAACATGAGACAGAGGTGACAACATGAGACTGAGATGACAACATGAGACTGAGATGACAACATGAAACTGATGTGACAACATGAGACAGAAGTGACAACATGAGACAGAGGTGACAACATGAAACTGAGGCGATGACATGAGACAGAAATGACAACATGAGACAGAAGTGACAACATGAGACAGAGGTGACAACATGAGACTGAGATGACAACATGAGACTGAGATGACAACATGAAACTGATGTGACAACATGAGACTGAGATGACAACATGAGACAGGAAGGGACAACATGAAACTGATGTGACAACATGAGACAGAGGTGACAACATGAAACTGATGTGACAACATGAGACTGAGATGACAACATGAGACTGAAGTGACAACATGAGACAGAAGTGACAACATGAGACAGAAGTGACAACATGAGACAGAAGTGACAACATGAGACTGAGATGACAACATGAGACAGAAGTGACAACATGAAACTGATGTGACAACATGAGACAGAAATGACAACATGAGACAGAAGTGACAACATGAGACAGAAGTGACAACATGAGACAGAGGTGACAACATGAGACAGAGATGACAACATGAGACAGAAGTGACAACATGAGACTGAGATGACAACATGAGACAGAAGTGACAACATGAAACTGAGGCGATGACATGAGACAGAAGTGACAACATGAGACTGAGATGACAACATGAGACAGAAGTGACAACATGAAACTGATGTGACAACATGAGACAGAGGTGACAACATGAGACAGAGGTGACAACATGAGACAGAAGTGACAACATGAGACTGAGATGACAACATGAGACAGAAGTGACAACATGAAACTGAGGCGATGACATGAGACAGAAATGACAACATGAGACAGAAGTGACAACATGAGACAGAGGTGACAACATGAAACTGATGTGACAACATGAGACAGAAATGACAACATGAGACAGAAGTGACAACATGAGACAGAAATGACAACATGAGACAGAAATGACAACATGAGACAGAAATGACAACATGAGACAGAAGTGACAACATGAGACAGAGGTGACAACATGAGACAGAGGTGACAACATGAGACTGAGATGACAACATGAAACTGATGTGACAACATCAGACAGAGGTGACAACATGAGACTGAGATGACAACATGAAACTGATGTGACAACATGAGACAGAGGTGACAACACGAGACAGAGGTGACAACATGAGACTGAGATGACAACATGAAACTGATGTGACAACATGAGACAGAGGTGACAACATGAGACAGAGGTGACAACATGAGACAGAAATGACAACATGAGACAGAAGTGACAACATGAGACAGAAGTGACAACACGAGACAGAGGTGACAACATAAGACAGAAGTGACAACATAAGACAGAAGTGACAACATGAGACAGAAGTGACAACATAAGACAGAAGTGACAACATGAGACAGAAGTGACAACACGAGACAGAGGTGACAACATGAGACAGAAGTGACAACATGAGACAGAAGTGACAACATGAGACAGAAATGACAACATGAGACAGAAGTGACAACATGAGACAGAAGTGACAACACGAGACAGAGGTGACAACATAAGACAGAAGTGACAACATAAGACAGAAGTGACAACATGAGACAGAAGTGACAACACGAGACAGAGGTGACAACATGAGACAGAAGTGACAACATGAGACAGAAGTGACAACATGAGACAGAAATGACAACATGAGACAGAAGTGACAACATGAGACAGAAGTGACAACACGAGACAGAGGTGACAACATGAGACAGAAGTGACAACATGAGACAGAAGTGACAACATGAGACAGAAGTGACAACATGAGACAGAAGTGACAACACGAGACAGAGGTGACAACATGAGACAGAAGTGACAACATGAGACAGAAGTGACAACATGAAACTGAGGCGATGACATGAGACAGAAATGACAACATGAGACAGAGGTGACAACATGAGACAGAGGTGACAACATGAGACTGAGATGACAACATGAGACAGAAATGACAACATGAAACTGATGTGACAACATGAAACTGATGTGACAACATGAGACAGAAATGACAACATGAGACAGAGGTGACAACATGAGACAGAAATGACAACATGAGACAGAAATGACAACATGAGACAGAGGTGACAACATGAGACAGAGGTGACAACATGAGACAGAGGTGACAACATGAGACTGAGATGACAACATGAAACTGATGTGACAACATCAGACAGAGGTGACAACATGAGACTGAGATGACAACATGAAACTGATGTGACAACATGAGACAGAGGTGACAACATGAGACAGAGGTGACAACATGAAACTGATGTGACAACATGAGACAGAGGTGACAACATGAGACAGAAATGACAACATGAGACAGAAATGACAACATGAGACAGAAGTGACAACACGAGACAGAGGTGACAACATGAGACAGAAGTGACAACATGAGACAGAAGTGACAACATGAAACTGAGGCGATGACATGAGACAGAAATGACAACATGAGACAGAAGTGACAACACGAGACAGAGGTGACAACATGAAACTGATGTGACAACATGAAACTGATGTGACAACATGAGACAGAAATGACAACATGAGACAGAGATTACAACATGAGACAGGAAGGGACAACATGAGTACAACATCATCTTTAGTGATTGGCTGAAAGGTGAGGCCCTGCGTCAGCTCCACTGAGTATCTTGGACAGACAAGTCGCAGGTAAGATCTTTCAGGTTTGTTACAGACTCAGACTGAAATTTTAAGTGATCAGATGAATCACCTGCCAGGTTGGAGGTGGTCTCAGGGACTCTAGACCAGTGATGGGCAGTAACGTGTTAGAAGTAACATGTTACTGTAATCCAATTACTTTTTTCAAGTAACGAGTAAAGTAAGGGATTACAATTGCAAAAACAGTGATTAGATGACTGTTACTTTCTCGCAAGCAGGCTGCATTACTGTGTTACTAAACCGTGATTTTGTTTGTGAGAATCATGTAAGAGCGGTGCGACATCAGTGCATGTGTAGATCAACAAGAGATAACATGGAGTGCGGGAGAGAGCAGGGCCGTGGAGTGTTTGATGCTTGGAAGTACCGACATTTCTTTGAGTTTGACTCACGCTGTATACTCTGCGTGGGAAGAACATTTTTTGTACAGCGAAAAAATTCCACCTCAAATCCCCCCAATGACATGACCGCTGCGGCTACCACATCCAATTCCAGCAGCCAAACCTCTGACCCTAACCTCGCTGGCTATATTGTGGAGGACATATTTCCCATTTCCACTGTAGACTCATTCCAAAGCATTGTAGAAAAAATATTGACCAAAAGCAGTACAAAGCTGCCACAGAGAAAGTCATTTGCAGGATACCTTGAGAGACAATACGGCATAACGGTCATTATGTATATTATTAGGTCTATTGCTTTATAGCACACTCAGGTTGTGCATCATGTTTTTGAAAAGTAACTAAATAAAGTAATCAGTAAAGTAACTAATTACTTTTGAAAATAAGTAATTAGTTAAGCAACTGGATTACTTTCTTGGAGAAGTAATCAGTAACTAATTACTATTTCCAAGTAACTTGACCAACACTGCTGTAGACTGTATGGCCCTTTAAGTTCTATTGGATTGAGCAAGTTTAATGGACCCTGGACTCCCTGGAACTTAGAATTCTGTTGGCCAGCGGTGGTCTTGTTGGGTCTGTACTGTCTGGACCATTAAATTCTGTCTGACTGAGCAGGTCTCACGGGTTCTGTACTCCCCAGACCTCTAAATTCAGTTAAACCGAGCAGGTCTGTGGGACTCTGGATTCCCTGAACATTCTAAATCTGCTGGACCGAGCAGTCAGGACACTTTGTGGGTCAGTTTAAAACTAATGCTGTTATTTTTGTTCTTGAGATTTTTGTGGATGTACAGAGAATGTAAGAAGGCGTAAGGAGTTTCTGTTTCACACGCTAACATCATTCGACCCTCAGTCGATCTGGACTTAATAAAGGGATTGACTAATTTTCTTTGGTTGTGCTGTTCCACCTGTTGTCCAGGTAACTGTTGTTGTGGTTCGCTCAGATATGAGAAGTTACTGAGTGAACTGAGTCCTCTTAGAAGTCCCGGTATTGTCCATGTGCAGAATGACAGATTAGCAGTGACTAATCTGATCAGTGAGGTTTATCCTTTAACTTCAGCTGCTGCTGCCAACTGTCACACTGCAGCTACACAACTGAACTGGTTTAACCAACTCACTCCAACTAATCCCTACTAATGATGCACAGACCCCATCCCTCACCATATGAACGATCAGTTCAAACATTTTGTGAAGAAAACTTTGTGCCTTTCGATGGTTCTGACATAATCAGATCAGGCAAGTCATCTTAAAATATCATGTGACTGGGAAATATGTTCAGTTTTTTATGTTAATTTCTTGTTTATTTATTGTGTCCTGCTGTTTAAATGAGCTGAGTGTTGTTTTTGGCAGACACTTTTATCCAAAGTGACTTACACTGGTAGGATAAGGCCTAAGGACCCCTACTAAAGGTTGTACCTTTCATGCAGGGAATTTGAATCCAGGTCACCTACTGGGTACCATATATTCTGTTTGAATGGTGATATATGTGCTGTTTAAATAGTCATATAATTGCTAGTAAAATGGTGGTAAAGTCGTTGTTTAAATGGTACTATATATTCTGTTTAAATGGTGGTATATTTGCTTTTTGATGTCATTAAGGTCATATATTTCTCTCTTCTTTTTTTAACCAAATCAGATAAATTATTAAAATGTATTTTTTGCATTATTATGTTATTATCCATCAATAATTGAGGCACAACGTTAGTTTCCCAAAGGAACAATTAGACCCACAGCAGGATATTCACTCTGTGTGAGTTCAGTGGTGCCCAAACTGTGGCTCAGGACCCCTGTTGGAGGTCACCACATGACTAACAAGAGATGATTTCCTCAACATGATTTATTTTAATTATTGACCAACTGAAATACATTTAAAATTTCCTCTTTACACTGGAAATGTTCTGCCAAACAAGAACACATCATGAATATATATATGATATGTAATAAAGAATATAAAAAAGATCCAGTCAAAAATAATTTGGAGCTTCACTTTATCCTGTTAGAGCTTTGATCAGAACTAAATAAAACTGGTATTTTGTCTTAATCCACCTTTCATCTGAACCTCACTGCCTAAGTCTTTGTAGAAGTGTCTTCATCAACGGCTTCAGTCTTCTTGGGGCTCTGGTGGTATTTGCTCAGTTTGTCTCAGATTCACTCAGACTCTTTCAGTGTGGATGTAAGTGTCTGAATGTCCATGCAGGTCCTGACACGCATCCAGTGGTGCGTCATAAGTCTCTTTGAGTCACAGCAGAGCTGGAAGGTAAATACATAAATACATATATATTGAACTCCTTCCTGTCCAGTTAATTTTTCTTTGGTGGAATCACCGGAGCAATGACACGGCATGAATTAACGCAAAGCTCTGAATAACACCTTCCCTTTCTAACTGGGTCCTGGATTTCCTGACACACTGGCCACAGACAATCAGGATCCACTGAAATTCATCTTCCCTCATAACTACAAACATGTGACTGCTCCGCTAAACACCCAGGCCTTCGTATTGTGAAATTGGCAGACAGTACAGCAGTAGTGGGTCTGGTATCCCACGACAATGTGTCTGCAGCAGGCAGATTGAGCCATGAAAATGATAAACAGCCTCAAGTACCTTGGAGTCCACATCTCCAAGATACTTGATGTGGACCACCAACACTACCTGTATCTGGAAGAAGGCCCATCAACGCCTTATCCTGGGGAAGCCTAAACAGGCTGGACTTAACACTGTAGCGTTGGTTGCTTTCTACAGGTGTGTGCTGGAGAGCACACTCACCTTCTCCATCACCACAGTTCAGCTGTTGTGGTGAGTGGTGAAGACATGTACATTGCTAGGTGCAGGAGCAGTGCAGCCTGCATTATGGATGACCCCACCCAACCAGCACATAATCTGTTTGAACCCCTTCTTTTAGGCAGGTCACTGCCGAGCATTAAGGCCAGAACAAAGAGACTCAATCACAGCTTCTATCCAAAGAAATGATGAGGCTTTATGCCCTTTTGGACTGTTGATTTATCCCGTTTGTTGCTCACTAGCAGTTAGCACTTTACATGCTGCTCTGTTTTTAGTGCATAATGATCATTGCACATTCTTCTTCTTGTCATTATCATTATCATTATATATATATTTATTTATTATTACGTGTTATTGGGATTGGGACAGGATCTGTCCTCTGACTCACATATGAAACAGGTTTCTGCCTTCTTTCACCTTCGTAATATCATTAAAATCAGGACCATCCTGTCTCAGGGTGAAGCAGAGAAGCTGCTCCATGCATCTGTTCCTTCAGGACTGAACTACTGTAATTCCTTATTATTGGGCTGTCCCACAGATTCTCTGAAAAGCCTCCAGCTGATCCAAAACCCTGCAGCCAGAGTTTCTAAAAGCAGAATGGGAGGCAGAGCCTTCAGTTATCAGGCCCCTAAAAGCAGAATGGGAGGCAGAGCCTTCAGTTATCAGGCCCCTAAAAGCAGAATGGGAGGCAGAGCCTTCAGTTATCAGGCCCCTAAAAGCAGAATGGGAGGCAGAGCCTTCAGTTATCAGGCCCCTAAAAGCAGGATGGGAGGCAGAGCCTTCAGTTATCAGGCCCCTAAAAGCAGAATGGGAGGCAGAGCCTTCAGTTATCAGGCCCCTAAAAGCAGAATGGGAGGCAGAGCCTTCAGTTATCAGGCCCCTAAAAGCAGAATGGGAGGCAGAGCCTTCAGTTATCAGGCCCCTAAAAGCAGGATGGGAGGCAGAGCCTTCAGTTATCAGGCCCCTAAAAGCAGAATGGGAGGCAGAGCCTTCAGTTATCAGGCCCCTAAAAGCAGAATGGGAGGCAGAGCCTTCAGTTATTAGGCCCCTAAAAGCAGAATGGGAGGCAGATATCAGGCCCCTCTCTGTGGAACCAGCTGCCAGTTTGGCTTCAGGAAGCAGACACCCTCTCTACCTTTAAGATCAGGCTGAAACTTTCCTTTCTGATAAAGCTTATAGTTAGGGATGGCTCAGGTGATCCTGAAACATCCCATAGTTAAGCTGCTATAGGCTTAGACTGCTGGGGGACCTCATCTGTCACACCTTTCCTCACTTTGCTCTCTTTTTCCCCCTGTTTAATTTCTAAAATGATTTTATGTCCATGTGACATTATTGTGGTTATTAACTTGTGTTTCCCTGTTCCAACAGGTATCCTTTGAATGGTGTTATGGTGTTTTTCCTCCTCTTTTCCCTCTTTTCTGTCTTCTCAGACCCCAGCTGGTCGAGGCGGATGGCCACCCTTCCTGGTTCTGGTTCTGCCAGAGGTTTCTTCCTGGTTCTGGTTCTGCCAGAGGTTTCTTCCTGGTTCTGGTTCTGCCAGAGGTTTCTTCCTGGTTCTGGTTCTGCCAGAGGTTTCTTCCTGGTTCTGGTTCTGCCAGAGGTTTCTTCCTGTTAAAGGGAGTCGTTCCTTTCCACAGTCCCTCAGGCTCAGGACGGGAGATTGGACTGAAGACAAGTTTCGGTGCAATCTGTTGGTTTCCTTAGCTAGGATATTATTTTTAATTGGCTCCATATGAATGAATTGGATTATGATTACAATGAATTGAATTCCAATTGGCTTGAATTGGACCATATTATTTAAGTGCCTTGAGATGACATTTTGTTGTAATCTGGCGCTATATAAATAAAACTGAATTGAATTGAATTTATTTTGTCTTTTAATTGTTAATGCATCTGTGCTGCTGATCCCAGAGATTAATTTGATTTCAAGCTAGCATGGAATGATAATAAAATATCTTGAAGCTTGAATACTTTAGTAAATGACTAGTTGAGGTTCTTAATAGATTTGTAAAAATGGCTGAGATCATGGTTTCACTTTGATTTTAAGAATTTAGACTGAAAAATGTATCAAATGTGTGTGAAAGTGGGGTCTGAACAGTGTGACACAGGAAGAAGTCGGTCACCCGTTTGATCAGGTGTGTGTTCAAGTGAATTAGACTGACCAGCGTGCAGAACCTTTCAGGTGGGTTTCCACAGGTGATGCCTGGGGGGTCGACTCTGATCTGCATGAACTCCTTCATGTTGGTAGGGGGGGGCTGACATGCGTAGAACTCCCACCCTGGCCCCGCCTCCGAGTTACGCAGAGAGCGGCAGATGTCGAACTGGCTGCTGATCTGAGACCAGCACGGCGACAGAGAAAGGAGGTGGACAGTGAGGAGGCTGAGGAGGTGACGGAGTCGGAACATGGCGAGCAGTCAGACTGAGTGGAGGTTTGTCAGCTCCCCCATTTTCATGCCAAAGGTTCAGCTGCTCCTCACCTTCTTTAAACAGGTGGTTACCATGGCAACAGTCTGCTCACTGTGTGGTGGTCGTGATGATCAGGTGAATAATGGAAGTGGAGACATCAGTGAAAAAAAACGCCAATTGGGCCTGAAAAAAAAAACAAACAATAAAAACAGTCAGACTATAAAACCAGAACTCTGCAGAAAACTGACTGAACAAAGGACGGTCGCAGCCACCTGTTGGTTCTCAATTCAATTCAGTTTTATTTTCATAGTGCCAAATCACAGCAAATGTCATCTCAAGGCACTTCATTAATACAGTTAAATTCAAGCCATTTAGATTCCAATTCATTGTAATCATAAAACAATGAAATTCGATATTATACCAATTCATACATACAGACCCAATTAAAAAATAGTTTCCTCGCTAAGGAAACCAACAGATTGCACCGAAGCTTCTCTTCGATCCAATTTCCTGCCCTGAGCTGCACGAGGCGACTGTGGAGAGAAAAACCAAACAGGTTCCTCACTGTAATCCTAGAAATCAAGGAAATACCATCTAGAGTAACTTTATAGCTAGACAACGAGTTTACAGCCTCTGTCACTGAGACATCACCTGTTGCTTTACCAACAATAAAGCCTTCTGCATCAAGTTGACGTCAACGTGGATCCCTACGCCGTAGCCTGACGTGTACCTCCAAAAAATCCTAACTGCGCGTCGAGTTGACACGGACTGCAAGGGCTGTGTACAGCGATGAAGCTCGTCAAATCGGCCCGTTGACATTCGAAAGTATCGACACTTATTCATCCAGGTTCCTCAGTAAGTAAATCAGTGTTGTAAATTCACCCGTTCAGCCTCGGCTGGTCCTACAGACCACCGCCGCAAACGTCTTCTCTGTCGCCTTCGCTTCAACATTTGCAATATAAGCATTTGTTCTTTAATATTGATGAGCTCCAGCTGCAGATACAGCTGCTCCACCTCGGCTACCATCGTTTACTGTTGTTAACTGTGACCGTCACCCCCCTAACGACATGATGGATTGCACAGCAACACGTTCCCTTGATGCAGAACTTCGAATGCTCAATGACAGCATCCCGACCGTCACCTGACGCAGAAGCATAAACTAGGCTTAAGTCCACAGCCTTGATAACTGCAACATTGTTTGTTGGTTTATCAATGAGTCTGGGGCCTCGGTCACTGTGTCCTGTTCATTTATCAACAGGTTTGGGGCCTCGGTCACTGTGTCCTGTTCATTTATCAACAGGTTTGGGGCCTCGGTCACTGTGTCCTGTTCATTTATCAACAGGTTTGGGGCCTCGGTCACTGTGTCCTGTTCATTTATCAACAGGTTTGGGGCCTCGGTCACTGTGTCCTGTTCATTTATCAACAGGTTTGGAGCCTCGGTCACTGTGTCCTGTTCATTTATCAACAGGTTTGGGGCCTCGGTCACTGTGTCCTGTTCATTTATCAACAGGTTTGGGGCCTCGGTCACTGTGTCCTGTTCATTTATCAACAGGTTTGGAGCCTCGGTCACTGTGTCCTGTTCATTTATCAACAGGTTTGGGGCCTCGGTCACTGTGTCCTGTTCATTTATCGACAGGTTTGGGGCCTCGGTCACTGTGTCCTGTTCATTTATCAACAGGTTTGGAGCCTCGGTCACTGTGTCCTGTTCATTTATCAACAGGTTTGGGGCCTCGGTCACTGTGTCCTGTTCATTTATCAACAGGTTTGGGGCCTCGGTCACTGTGTCCTGTTCATTTATCAACAGGTTTGGGGCCTCGGTCACTGTGTCCTGTTCATTTATCAACAGGTTTGGGGCCTCGGTCACTGTGTCCTGTTCATTTATCAACAGGTTTGGGGCCTCGGTCACTGTGTCCTGTTCATTTATCAACAGGTTTGGGGCCTCGGTCACTGTGTCCTGTTCATTTATCGACAGGTTTGGAGCCTCGGTCACTGTGTCCTGTTCATTTATCAACAGGTTTGGAGCCTCGGTCACTGTGTCCTGTTCATTTATCAACAGGTTTGGGGCCTCGGTCACTGTGTCCTGTTCATTTATCAACAGGTTTGGGGCCTCGGTCACTGTGTCCTGTTCATTTATCAACAGGTTTGGGGCCTCGGTCACTGTGTCCTGTTCATTTATCAACAGGTTTGGAGCCTCGGTCACTGTGTCCTGTTCATTTATCAACAGGTTTGGGGCCTCGGTCACTGTGTCCTGTTCATTTATCAACAGGTTTGGGGCCTCGGTCACTGTGTCCTGTTCATTTATCAACAGGTTTGGGGCCTCGGTCACTGTGTCCTGTTCATTTATCAACAGGTTTGGAGCCTCGGTCACTGTGTCCTGTTCATTTATCAACAGGTTTGGAGCCTCGGTCACTGTGTCCTGTTCATTTATCAACAGGTTTGGGGCCTCGGTCACTGTGTCCTGTTCATTTATCAACAGGTTTGGGGCCTCGGTCACTGTGTCCTGTTCATTTATCAACAGGTTTGGAGCCTCGGTCACTGTGTCCTGTTCATTTATCAACAGGTTTGGGGCCTCGGTCACTGTGTCCTGTTCATTTCTCAACAGGTTTGGGGCCTCGGTCACTGTGTCCTGTTCATTTATCAACAGGTTTGGGGCCTCGGTCACTGTGTCCTGTTCATTTATCAACAGGTTTGGGGCCTCGGTCACTGTGTCCTGTTCATTTATCAACAGGTTTGGGGCCTCGGTCACTGTGTCCTGTTCATTTATCAACAGGTTTGGAGCCTCGGTCACTGTGTCCTGTTCATTTATCAACAGGTTTGGAGCCTCGGTCACTGTGTCCTGTTCATTTATCAACAGGTTTGGAGCCTCGGTCACTGTGTCCTGTTCATTTATCAACAGGTTTGGAGCCTCGGTCACTGTGTCCTGTTCATTTATCAACAGGTTTGGGGCCTCGGTCACTGTGTCCTGTTCATTTATCAACAGGTTTGGGGCCTCGGTCACTGTGTCCTGTTCATTTATCAACAGGTTTGGGGCCTCGGTCACTGTGTCCTGTTCATTTATCAACAGGTTTGGGGCCTCGGTCACTGTGTCCTGTTCATTTATCAACAGGTTTGGAGCCTCGGTCACTGTGTCCTGTTCATTTATCAACAGGTTTGGAGCCTCGGTCACTGTGTCCTGTTCATTTATCAACAGGTTTGGGGCCTCGGTCACTGTGTCCTGTTCATTTATCAACAGGTTTGGGGCCTCGGTCACTGTGTCCTGTTCATTTATCAACAGGTTTGGGGCCTCGGTCACTGTGTCCTGTTCATTTATCAACAGGTTTGGGGCCTCGGTCACTGTGACGCTGCCTGTTGGTTTATTAACAATGAGTCCGTGACTTAGATCACTCCAACAGGGCTGCCGTGGCTCAGTGGTTGGAGTGGGTTGTCCGATGGTGGTTCGATTCCCACTCCTGCCACTAAAAAGATTGTTTACTGCTGTGGTGCCCTTGAGCAAGGCACCGTACCCCATGCTCCCCGGGTGCTATGAATGGCTGCCCAATGCTCCAATGAATGTCATCTGTCTCCATGAGTGTGTTACTCCGTGCATGTGTGTTTCAGCACGTGCCAACCTGGATGGGTTAAATGCGGAGGACACATTTCGTGTGTCTGCATGACACTAAATCTGATCTTAACGAGGCCTTGGCCCCTGGTTGAGGAGATGTTTTCTTTATCTTTAGTTGCAAATGTAATATTTACTGAGAGTTATCAGCTACACACTGAATATGCAACAGTAAAATAATTCTGACTGGTGAGCAGAAAAATTTACTGAATTGACCTAAGAATAAAAAGCATTCCAGATGTGACTTCCTGCATGAACCTTTTGTTCAGCATCCTGCAACCTCCAAAGAATAGTGTCAGATATGAATATAGCAGCTGCTCCTCTGCTCAGCATCCCTTCATCCATCCTGAATCTGTGTTTGTTTGTTTGTGTCATTTATGATGAGAAAGATGATTGAACTGAGACATGAAGGAATGATGTCCCTCCTCTTCATCTTCTTAAGATGTTTCTCCTACTGCTGTTCATGTCTGTTCCAATAAAACAGCATTTGGTTCTGATGAACTCTGAAGGATCTTTGTCTGTTTGTTTGTGCATTTTATTAGAGACACATGCATGCTGTGATTCTGCCATTTCTGTGATTCAGATGATGAAAAATCACCAAAGTGATTTGTACTTCCCTCCCCCCTCTATCTCTTTATCTTTCTGCACTTCCTTCTATGCCTGCACCCTATCTCTACTCTGTCCCCTCTGACAGAGTCGGACTCCTGGGTTCCTTCTATGGAGCTTATTGTTAGCTTATTGTTAGCTCATTGTTAGCTTTATATAAAGCTGTTATATCTTCATCTGTAAGTCGCTTTGGATAAAAGCGTCTGATAAATACAGAAACATAAAAAAGTTCCCATTGACAAGTTAAACCTTACAGACTGTCAGAGCTGCACAAACACCTTTAGTGTTTCTGTGAAGAATCAGAATTAAGTTAGAGATATCTGAACAAAACCTTAAATCTAGTTTGTGTTTTAAAGAGTCACTTTGATATTTTAAACTCAGAAAAGATGAGACACCTGTAAGAGGGGACAAGAGACTCGTCCATCTGTCAATAACTCACCCGTTTGTCTCTCTGAGGATCTTCAATTTGATTCTTGATAAGCTGATTAAATGCTTTTCCTCCTCCTGCCACTCTTCTTTGTTGCTTCTTCTTATTTTTCTTGTCCTTTTTAACGTCTCTTTGAATCTTCTCTTCTTCTGCTCTTTCTATTAACTTTGTCTATTTATTCCTCTTCTTCTTCTCATAGCTCAGAATGTTCTGATGGCC